>JBBGZY010000252.1:2980000-3285241 GCA_037952925.1 Lithobates clamitans | reverse complement strand
ACACGATCCCCCCCCCAATGTTCTACCTCCGGGACACGATCCCCCCCCCAATGTTCTACCTCCGGGACACGATCCCCCCCCAATGTCTACCTCCGGGACACGATCCCCCCCCCAATGTTCTACCTCGGGACACGATCCCCCCCCCCAATGTTCTACCTCCGGGACACGATCCCCCCCCCCCAATGTCTACCTCCGGGACACGATCCCCCCCCCCCAATGTTCTACCTCCGGGACACGATCCCCCCCACATGTTCTACCTCCGGGACACGATCCCCCCCCCAATGTTCTACCTCCGGGACACGATCCCCCCCCCCACATGTTCTACCTCCGGGACACGATCCCCCCCCCCAATGTTCTACCTCCGGGACACGATCCCCCCCCCCCCAATGTTCTACCTCCGGGACACGATCCCCCCCCCCCAATGTTCTACCTCCGGACACGATCCCCCCCCCCCCCCCCAATGTTCTACCTCCGGGACACGATCCCCCCCCCCCCCCAATGTTCTACCTCCGGGACACGATCCCCCCCCCCAATGTTCTACCTCCGGGACACGATCCCCCCCCCCCCCCAATGTTCTACCTCCGGGACACGATCCCCCCCCCCCCCCCAATGTTCTACCTCCGGACACGATCCCCCCCCCCCCCAAGTTCTACCTCCGGGACACGATCCCCCCCCCCCCAACACACGATCCTCCCCCCCCCCCAATGTTCTACCTCCGGGACACGATCCCCCCCCCCCAATGTTCTACCTCCGGGACACGATCCCCCCCCCCCCCCAATGTTCTACCTCCGGGACACGATCCCCCCCCCCAATGTTCTACCTCCGGGACACGATCCCCCCCCCCCCAATGTTCTACCTCCGGGACACGATCCCCCCCCCCCCCCCAATGTTATGAACTGTTCTTGTGGGCAAATTCTCCATCTTTGTGGTCACTTTCTTTAGAGCCCTTGTACACTGCGGCGGTTTGCAGGCGCTATTGCGCTAATAATAGCGCCTGCAAACCGCCCCGAAAGTGCCGCTGCTGTCATCCCAGTGTGAAAGCCCCGAGGGCTTGCACACTGGAGCGATGCGCTGGCAGGACGGTAAAAAAAGTCCTGCCAGCAGCATCTTCGGAGCGGTGTGTATACCGCTCCTTTACCGCTCCTGCCCATTGAAATCAATGGGACGGCTCGGCTATACCGCCAGCAATGCGCCTCTGCAGAGGCGCTTTGCGGTGGTATTTAACCCTTTCTCGGCCGCTAGCAGGGGGTGAAACCGCCCCGCTAGCGGCCGCATACCGACGGTAAAACGCCGCTAATAATAGCGGCGTTTTACCGCCGACGCCGCCCCCCACCCCAGTGTGCAAGGGCTCTTATTGGTTTTATAATTTTAGTCCCAGTGATTGGAGACTCCCTCGCCAAGCCCTCATAAGAGAACTTACAGACAAATACCATGATGCAGGGAACATGCTATACAGTTTATTTTGGTGATCCTGCCAGTAACACACTTCCTGTCCTAGGGTGACAACACTCATTAAAAGTTTTTCAAGTTACAAAGAACAAAGCTGAACAGTCGATCGTTTAGTGAACAATCAAAGTATAGAATAAAGTATCAACAAAGGGTTTACATAGGTCATTTGGGTGCGTTTAGATGTTTCTAAAGCATGCTTAGTAGAAGTTAGAACGTTATCAAAATGTGTGGTAGGGTGAGTATGGACAAGATGGTAAGCTTCCAGGGGTGTGGTAATGCTATCATGAGAAAGATGTGCATTTGGGTGTTTGCCCTACTTTTTTTTTTTTTTTTTATATGGCCTTTTATTGAAATCTCATTAAAGTGTCACTAAACCCACAGCAGTAAAATCAGTTTGTACTTGCAGTAAAGCAAGCTTGTTATGCTCACAGTGGAACCTAAGGGGTTAATCCTCTGCATTGTGTAAAAAGGGTGCTTGATCCTGTATGCACAGATCCTCTTCCACTGACTCCAGAACATGACCAGGTAGTACAGAACCTTTGTAGTCAGGCTGCACATGCTCAGTTTGGTGTGCATTGCTAGAGAGTTTTGTTTGTTCGGACTCTATTGCTGGCAATAGGAGCGTCCCAATCGGTGCGCGTCGCACCGATTTCAAAAAGTAGATTCTGCACTACTTATGGCGATTTCAGTAGACATCAGCAACCGCACAGATGTCTTTCAAGTCACCCTGGAAGTCGGACTGAAATGTGGCTTTGAAATCGCCTGAACTGGCCACGATTTTAAAGGCGTGTTCAGTATGAACGAGGGCTGGATGAAGAGTTCATCACTGGGCGTTATCAGCTCACTAGATTTCAGGCAGGATCAGAAGTGTTTTTTTTTTTTTTTTTTACTTATCCAATAGATATGCATTCAATGGTATATTTAACAGAGACTTTACACACAATTATGTGCGTACACACGACTGGTTTTCCCGTCGGAATTCTGCTGAAACTGTCTCGTGTGCACACGATCACACCAAAGTCCGACCGTCCAGAGCGCGGTGACGTACGACACGTACGACGGGACTAGAATAAGGAAGTTCAGTAGCCAATAGCTTCCGTCTCGTACTTGCTTCAGAGCATGCGTCGTTTTTGGTCCGTCGGAACAGCATACAGACGAGCGGTTTTCCCGATAGGAATTGGTTCCGTCGGAAATATTTAGAACGTGTTCCATTTCTAGGTCCCTCAGAATTTTCGAAAAAGAAAAAGTCCGATGAGGCACACACACGATCAGAATAGACGATGAAAAGCTTCCGTCGCACTTTTTCTGTCGGACATTCCGCTCGTGTGTACGCGGCTTTACAGTTTCTTTATATATAAAAAGCCCCAGAATCACGCATTTGTTGTAGTACAGCACAGCGCACAAACCGTCCATATCTATTGTAACATGTACTGCAGTGCGTTAGGTAAGTGCATTGGGGTGCTATTCAAAATGAATCGCAATGTAGCAAAATATGATGCGTGCGTTGTCGCGTGTTGGCATTAATGCACGGTAAAATGCGCGTTTTCCAGCAGGTTAATGCAATGCACAAGTGGGAACTGACCCTAAGGCGTTCTATCACAGTACGTTAACACGTGCGTTGTGGTGTGAACAAGCCCATACTGTGGGGATGCTCTCTGGGTGGTACAAAATGCAGCACTTCTCGGGGACGGCGTACTTTGTTTGACCTTCTAAACTGGTGAGTTAATTAGCCGGCAGGGGTCAGCCCCATCTGACCTGAGGCCATAATTTATCTTAAAGGGGCAGTCTGTGTTATTAGGCACAGTTCTCAGCACCTCCCCCTAATATATCAGCTCTTTTAATTCAGTGCCTAGTTGTCTATGATAATTAACTCTGTGTATTAAGTTACCTACAGGCAATCTTTTAGCCAGACTCCATTGTCATTCCACCCTAGAACCGACAGACAATCAGAAGATCAGGTTGTGAATGGAGACTTTCTGTGCATTCCATGGCAGCCAATCAGAATCCAGCTGACAGTCTTCTAGTGCAGCTTACAAAATGGAAAAGAAGAATGTAATTACTATAGACAACATACAGATTTTACTGTATGTAAAAGACGTACAAAATTGTATTTAGAAGGTATGGCATGTTTTGTGGTTCTCTGAAGAACATTTCAGCCGTACAAATGACCTTCCTTCATTTATTTTTTCCTTTTTAGTCTGTTAATTATAAATTGAAACCATTTTGGTAAAGCTGTTCAATAAGTGCAAAAAATATACATTGATCCTTCCAGAAATCCAGTGCTGCCCTGTGCACCTTGCAGTTTAATGCTCAGTTCACCTCTGTAAACTACATACCACTACGTTCCAATGGGGGAGGTGTTCTGTAGTCCTGTTATGTGTCCTATGGTGACAACGCTGCCTCATAGATATAGTACAGTGAGTTACATTGTCCCAACTCCTGGCTCTTACTCCTGTCATCTTACAAATGCCAGGATTGTTCACTGCACATCAGTCCGTATGCAGAAAAATGTTAGCAGTAGGGACAGAGTTTTTATGGTAGAGGTGACCTAAATAAAACTTTGCTAAACATTTTTTAGTGTTTAGCTGACCCATACACTGCTGGCTTTAATTCAAAGGGGGTGTTGATGTTGCTTCCTAGCTCTGCTGCCCAAGGGAGGTGACAATTCCTGGCCCTGGTGCCCAGGGGAACGCTACAATGATCTCCGGCCCAGGTGCCCGCATGAGATCACATTGCTTCCTGGCCTTGGTGCTTGTGGGAGGTGACCTTCCTCCCTGGCCCTTGTGCCCAAATCATTTGATATTGCTCATTGGGCCTTAGTGCCCGAGGGGGGTGACATTGCTTCCTGGATGAGTTGCCCGAGGAGGGTGACATTGCTTCCTGGCCAAGGTGCCCGAGGGGGGGTGGCATTGCTTCCTGGCCAAGGTGCTTGAGGGGGGGTGGCATTGCTTCCTGGCCAAGGTGCCCGAGGGGGGGTGGCATTGCTTCCTGGCCAAGGTGCCTCGAGGGGGGGTGGCATTGCTTCCTGGCCAAGGTGCTCGAGGGGGGGTGGCATTGCTTCCTGGCCAAGGTGCTCGAGGGGGGGTGACATTGCTTCCTGGATGAGGTGCCCGAGGGGGGGGTGACATTGCTTCCTGGCCGAGGTGCCCGAGGGGAGGGGTGACATTGCTTCCTGGCCAAGGTGCCCGAGGGGGGGGTGACATTGCTTCCTGGCCAAGGTGCCCGAGGGGGGGGGGTGACATTGCTTCCTGGCCAAGGTGCCCGAGGGGGGGGTGACATTGCTTCCTGGCCAAGGTGCCCGAGGGGGGGTGACATTGCTTCCTGGCCAAGGTGCCCGAGGGGGGGTGACATTGCTTCCTGGCCAAGGTGCCCGAGGGGGGGGGTGACATTGCTTCCTGGCCAAGGTGCCTGAGGGGGGGGTGACATTGCTTCCTGGCCAAGGTGCCCGAGGGGGGGTGACATTGCTTCCTGGCCAAGGTGCCCGAGGGGGGGGGTGACATTGCTTCCTGGCCAAGGTGCCCGAGGGGGGGTGACATTGCTTCCTGGCCAAGGTGCCCGAGGGGGGGGTGACATTGCTTTCTGGCCAAGGTGCCCGAGGGGGGGTGACATTGCTTCCTGGCCAAGGTGCCCGAGGGGGGGGTGACATTGCTTCCTGGCCAAGGTGCCCGAGGGGGGGTGACATTGCTTCCTGGCCAAGGTGCCCGAGGGGGGGGTGACATTGCTTCCTGGCCAAGGTGCCCGAGGGGGGGTGACATTGCTTCCTGGCCAAGGTGCCCGAGGGGGGGGTGACATTGCTTCCTGGCCAAGGTGCCCGAGGGGGGGGTGACATTGCTTTCTGGCCAAGGTGCCCGAGGGGGGTGACATTGCTTCCTGGCCAAGGTGCCCGAGGGGGGGGTGACATTGCTTCCTGGCCAAGGTGCCCGAGGGGGGGTGACATTGCTTCCTGGCCAAGGTGCCCGAGGGGGGGGTGACATTGCTTCCTGGCCAAGGTGCCCGAGGGGGGGTGACATTGCTTCCTGGCCAAGGTGCCCGAGGGGGGGGTGACATTGCTTCCTGGCCAAGGTGCCCGAGGGGGGGGTGACATTGCTTCCTGGTCAAGGTGCCCGAGGGGGGGGTGACATTGCTTCCTGGCCAAGGTGCCTGAGGGGGGGTGACATTGCTTCCTGGCCAAGGTGCCCGGGGGGGGGGGGGGTGACATTGCTTCCTGGCCAAGGTGCCCGAGGGGGGGGTGACATTGCTTTCTGGCAAAGGTGCTTGAGGAAGGTGACAATGCTTCCTTGCCGAGGTGCCCGAGGGAGGTGACAATGCTTCCTGGCCTAGGTGCCCCGAGGGCGGGTGGATTGTAAATTCAAGTCAAACTGCTCCTTATACTTGCAGTACATCTTTAGCCAGTTATCTAACCTATCTGTATATCTTATACAATACTTGATCTATTGTGTTAGTATGAAGTCTCTATGAATTTGCTGCACCTGTTGACTTTATTGGGTATATTACTTCAAAGCAGTTTTTAGGTTTGGAATCGTAACATAAATCTGCTCCCCAAATATGTATAAAAATTCACCATATCTTAGCAAAGCTTGTTATTCAGATCTTTGTGTGCAAGTGTCTATTACACTTTTTATATATTTACTTTGTATAAATCTCAGACTCGTAAGCATTGCTCATTGCAATCATTGTAATATACTTCAATCTTCTAGTTCAGGTCCAGAATAAAAGCTAACAGCTCTCTGGGCTCCTGCTTTAATTTTCCTTTGCTGTCTTCTAGGCTGTCTATTGCGATGTTGGTAACATTTGTATACACAAAATAAAGATTCCCTGCAGTGCCCTTCATAGGATTACTATGAGGAAATTTGCATTGCAAAGGAACCCTATCTTCCCCTATGATCTCAAATAGCTTCAGTTCTGATAGGAGCTTGAAAACTTCTCTGTGAATGTTATCAATCTGTCTTTCATGTGAGTATTCCCAGATTGGGTCTTCAAAGCTGTTTACCCATGATGTGTTTCAACCTGAAGTTGGGTGATAAGCATAAAGGTGCCTACAGATATCACAGGAGGTCGGCCCAATTCAGCTGTTTAATGTCTGATGGGGGAAAGTTCACATCTGTAGACCTCTCATGCCCAAGAATTCTTTGGTAAAGTTAAAGTGTATGTAAAGCCCAACAATGAACTTCTTGTATGGGCTCCCTTTTGGTCTGTTGAATACATTTTGTTAGATCTAAATTTAAGTGCACAGAAATACAGAATCAGAATTTCAGATCTGACCTCTGACCTGTGTTCAATTCATACTAGAGCTGCATGATTCTGTATAAAACAAGAATCACAATTTTTGCTTAGAATAAAGATCACGATTCTCTTGTGATTCTTGGTGTAACATAATCTTTCACATTATACAAAATAAAATACAAAAATCGGGCTAACTTCACTGTTTCCTTTTTTTTTTTTTTTTCTTGAAGTGTATTTTTTCCAAAGAAGTTGCGTCTGAAAGACCGCTGCGCAAATACAGTGTGACAAAATATTGCAACGATTGCCATTTTATTCTCTATGGTCTCTGATATATATATATATATATAAATTTTTTTGGGGGGGGTTCTAAGTAATTTTCTAGCAAGAAATACTGATTTTTAACTTGTAAGCAACAAGTGTCAGAAAAATGCTTAGTCTGTAAGGCCCCTTTCACACTTGTAACTTTTCCTGCGACTTTGGATATAAGAGTCGCATGACAAGTCATCCCCATGATAACCATTCATATCTGTGTTACTTCTAAGTAGTCCCTGTACTACTTTGGTCTGACTTAGATGCGAGTTGAGGTCCGTAGATTTAGGTTTACTCAGCGATTTCCCTGAAATCGCGCGGCTTTCAAGTCACAGCAGTATGAAAGGGGCCTTAGTGGTTAAAGCGGAGTTCCACACAAAAATGGAACTTCCACTTTTCGGAACCCTCCCCCCCCCCTCCGGTGTCACATTTGGCACCTTTCAGGGGGGAGGGGGGTGCAGATACCTGTCAAAGACAGGTATTTGCATCCACTTCCGGCATAGACTCCCATGGGAGTCTATGCCTCTTCCCGTCCCGACCGCGCTGTCTGCTGGGAATGCACAGCTCCCAGGAGAGAGCGGGGACCACTAGGGACGCGCAGCGTGACTCGCGCATGCGCAGTAGGGAACCGGGAAGTGAAGCCGCAACACTTCACTTCCTGATTCCCTCACCTAGGATGGCGGCGGCAGCTGCCGAGAACCGAGCGGGTTCTCTGCGTCGCCTGCCGACATCGCTGGACCTCGGGACAGGTAAGTGGCAGTGTATTAAAAGTCAGCAGCTGCAGTATTTGTAGCTGCTGGCTTTTAATATTTTTTTTTTTGGCAGTGTGGGTGGACCCCCGCTTTAAACTGACCTCATTTGCAGACCGAAATTCTTTCTTTTGATCTCTAAAAGAACAGAAAGATACAATGTTTCTTTTTATCTCTTTCAGCGCTGAGCAATGTTGTTGGCAGCTTTTTTTTTTTTTTTTTTTTTTTTTTTAAT
The DNA here is from genome assembly GCA_037952925.1 of Lithobates clamitans. Classification (NCBI taxonomy): domain Eukaryota; kingdom Metazoa; phylum Chordata; class Amphibia; order Anura; family Ranidae; genus Lithobates; species Lithobates clamitans. The sequence goes on along the minus strand of JBBGZY010000252.1, from coordinate 3,277,276 downwards.
ACATTTATTTTTGAGAGCAAGGAACTGCTCTGCACTTGTTACTTGAATCATGAAAATGCTGGATTAAGATTGTGAGGGGGTTGAATCGAGATCACGATCTTTTAACGATTAATCGTGCAGCTTTACTTCATATGTTATCCCATGGAGTCTAATTACACCTCCAAGTTCTTAGCTTGCACTATAGAACAATTAAGTTGGCCATAGACAGATCAAAATTTGTCTGATTCAGCTACAACCAGGCGAATTTCAGTCCATCTATGGGCAGGCTGGTTGTACTGAAACTAATCTATCGATTGACTTTAGTACAACCAGCCTCTCGTTTGTTTTTGTTTTTTTGTGTTTTTTTTTTTTTTTGTTTTTTTGTATGATCACTGCCACTGGCAGTGGAGGATTAAGGTGGTCATGGGCCCCTAGGCTACTTTTTGTGTGGCCCCCTTCTAAGCATGCTTTACCAGAAAATAAATTTTAGTGCCATGTGTAAAAGGGTAGACCTATAGTACACAGACCCCTTTCCCTGCACAGTACACAGACATCTGCATAGTACACAGACCCCTTTGCGTGCATATCACACAGGCCTCTTTCATTACAAAGCCCCCCTGCACTCCCAGGAGACCCCCAGTCTCTTGGGAAAGAATACTCTAAAGTTGAGAAAACATCACTGTCAGCTCTTTCTCATACACCGCTCCTCCTGTGTCATTAATTGTAAATCAAAGCTTCTAAATACAGGAAGGGAAGGATCTGCAGCGTTGTGGGAGCTATCGGCCGATAGCTCTACTAAATACTGATTTAAAATTATTCGCCAAGATACTGGCGAACAGGCTGCTTCCACATATACCGAGCCTAATTCATAAAGATCAAGCAGGCTTTGTGCCACAACGGGAACCCTGTGACAACACCATTAGGGTGGTTAACCTGATCCACGCAGCCAGGACATCACGGCGACCCCTTCTCCTGCTGTCAACAGACGCGGAGAAGGCCTTCGACCGGGTGGATTGGACCTTTATTAGGGCCACTCTAGAACATATTGGCCTGCGCACCTCAATGCTCAACTGGATACTGTCACTCTACTACGATCCCACAGCTGCGGTGAAGGTTAACGAGACGAGGTCGGGTTACTTCAATATTCGAAACGGTACCCGGCAGGGTTGTCCTCTGTCCCCGTTGATCTTCATACTCGCCCTAGAACCCCTGCTTTGTAGGATACGGGCAAATCCAAATATTGTGGGCTTCCGCAAGTCCTCTGGGGCTCACAAGGTCGCCGCCTTCGCGGATGACCTTATTTTCTTCTTGGAGGACCCACTTGCTTCGCTCCCTATTCTGCTCCATTCTCTTCAGGAATACGGGGCCCTATCCCTTTTCCAAATAAATATGACTAAATCCTCCCTGCTCAACATTACGCTTGGCTCCGACACGGTGCGTCAATTGCGTTCAGAATACCAATTCCATTGGGCAACCAATACTATCTCCTATTTAGGAGTGGCGATTACCCCTGATCCCACAGATCTTTATCAAGCCAATTTCACCCCAATGCTTCAGAGCCTCAAAACGGATTTACAACACTGGCACTCCCTCACCCTAACATGGTTTGGTCGATGTAATGCCATCAAGATGACCGCGTTCCCGAGGATTCCCTACTTGCTACAGGCCCTCCCCATTCACCTCCCATCACCCTTCTTCAAGCGAATTGACGCACTGTTCCGAGAGTTCGTTTGGTCACACCGAAAGCCACGCATTAAATTGCAACTACTCCATATGGCGAAGCATAGAGGGGGGGTTGGACTCCCGGACATGAAGGCATACTATAGGGCAACGCATCTTACCAGGCTAATTGACTGGTACTGCCATGCAGAGGCAAAACAATGGGTAGCGATGGAGCTGGAGGATTCTGACGGCACAGCCAAGAGTTGGCCTTGGATTACCACCCCTATACCAAAGGTCATTATCGATCACCCCACCCTCGGCAGCACATTACAGGTTGCTAGAGAAACCTTCCACAAATCCTCGGTGTCCACCATGCCCTCTCCCATGGTGCCGGTTCTGGGTAACCCGGACTTCCCACCTGGCTGCCAGCATCTAATCTACAGGTTCCTGTCGGTGGAGGGGAAGTGGCCACACCTTTATGACTTCCTTGGACCAAATGGACAGCTTAGTGCAGCTGCCAGCTCTGGACTTCTTGAGTGGTCTTCAATTGCGTAACTATTTACGTCGATGCGCACAGATCTTGGGCAGTCCACGCCTGCTCACAGAGTTGGAACAAATATGCTACCGAAGGGAACCTACACGCCACTCTTTGTCCTTAATCTACTCCTCCCTGATCTCCCCGGCGGAGGGATTTATTCCCCCTTTTATTTCTAAATGGGAGGATGATCTAGGAGTTCACTTTGATGACTCCCAGAGGGAGAAGATTCTACATTTCGCCCAAAAATCCTCTTTAGCCACCAGGGTTCAGGAGACCTGCTACAAAATTGTGACTAGATGGTACAGAGTGCCATCCACTCTGCATCGGTATTTTCCTCAGGTACCAAGTCTATGCTGGCGTTGTGGGTCGGGGGAAGGAACAATGCTCCATATTTTCTGGGACTGCCCTAAAATTAAACCCTATTGGCGGGAGGTGACACGCACGATTGAACTTCTGACTGGTGCCAAGTTGGGGGGAGACCCTGGGGCGTGTCTGTTGCACCTCTCTAGACGTCCAATTAAGAAATATAAAGCCTCCCTAACTATACAGTTACTGAATGCAGCCAAGGCCTGCATTCCCTTATTTTGGAGATTGGAGATTCCACCAACTAAAATTCAGTGGTATGCCAAGGTTAATGAGTTGCGCGATATGGAGGATCTTACTGCCACTCTATACGGTAGGGAGGAGGCCTTTCGGGAGATGTGGCATCCCTGGCAGCACTTCATTTACTCTGAGGTGTACCTCCGTGAGGTAGCACTGACTGAATGATTCCCGGGTTGGGGGCGCCGCCTGATCGGGGGGCCCGGCCACCGTCCTTAGCCTTCATATTTACCTCCTTTTTTTTCTTCTTTCTTCTCCCTCCCTGCCACTCCCTTACACGCCCTACCTCTATTTCCCACCTGTCTCTACCCCATACTTCCTTTTTCTCCTTTTGTTATTTTATCCCATTTTTATGTCCTTTCAGTGATGGGAAGGTCTATTCAGATATGTTGTATATCATGGTGTGCATTGCACTTTGGCAGTATCCCATGGCTGAACTTTGTTGACTCTCTGGGAAGTTTTCACCCCTGGTCAGAGGAGAGTTTTTCCTTCATTATTTGGATATGAAAGGTGCACGATTTAAATGATAATCAGGGTTACTCTCAGGAAACCTCCCCGGTTGTGTAGTCGGTCAGTTACCTAGTATGACCCTTTTTCTTTTTTTTTTTTTCTCTGTTTCATATATGTTCCATAGATCGTGCAATCAGGAGAAATGTTACTATATAGTATCAAAATGACAAATAACTCTGTTAATGACTTATCTCTACTATGGTTTTTATTGTAAACCCATAAGCTGTATGATATTTTATTCTTTGTCTACTGAACTGTAACATTTATTTTTGAAAATAAAGGAATTACAAAAAAAAAGCTTCTAAATACCTCAATTAACGCCGTTCTTCGTTACCCGGTCATGTGACTGCTCTCCTCTGCTGTTTCATTGACGGTCACATGACCGCTCTCCTCCTGCAATCAAAGGCTACATTCGGGAAGGTGGTGGAGCGGGAGGAGGAGAGCGGCCAGACAGAGCGGCTTTAATTGAGGTATTAAGAGACTTCCATTTACATTGAGAGTGACACACGAGGAGCTGTGCATGGGAAAGGGCTGGCAGTAATGTTTTCTTAATTTTAAAGTATGCTGACAGCGCTGTCCCAGGGCCAGGAGAGGCGGTACAGCTGGCCTGAGCCCCCCCCCATGGGTGGCACCCGGGGCGGACCGCCCGATCCCCGCCCCCTGTTGGTAAAAAAACATTTATTGGCGTATTCGTATAACACGCAGGCATGGTTTTTATTCTACATGTACATAAATATATATAAATTACTAAAAATATCATGGCCAATCGGGGGCCCTTGCACACGTGGGGCACTAGGCTGCAGCCTAGATCAGCCTGTGCATTAATCCGCTCCTGGCCGGCTGCTGGCTGTAGCCAGCAGCTGCGATCATTTTATTCTGATGGAAATCTCCCGCTGTCAGAATATTATAGCACAGCAGGAGGATTTCCCCAACAACAGTGGTGTTGATGTGGAAAAAGAGCAATTTTTTTTTTTTTTTTTTTCCCCCCTTTAACCCGTGGTTGAAGGAAAGAAAATTGCATAATGTATGGCTAGCTTAAGTTCCCATGCAGTGGGGATGAGAACATTTAACACCTTTGTGCAGTTTAACAGACAGCTGGGCAGGACATGAAGTCCTGCATTTTCAGTTCACCTGCATGGACAAGGTGACAGTGTCTCAATAGTCAGTAGTACTGGTTGCCACAAAAACATATTCCAGAATGTTAGGAAACCTATGTATGGCTCCAATCAGATGCAGTCATTCTTTAGGTCATCTGACAGCTGATCAAAGACTGCAGCCAATCAGTCCAGGCGTGGGGGATTTCTCCATACACCTCGTTTGAGGAATCTGCCAAACAGTGGGTTGAATAAAAAGAAAAAAAATCTAACTGTGTATGGCCAGGTTTAGATGGACTATATATAAGTGACTAAGAAAATGAAAGCCAAACTCCAGCTAAAATTTTCTTAAGCAGGCACAGCAACAGTTTCCCTTTGGTATAAAGGTTTAACAAGATGAATAAAGCTGACAATTGTAAGTACCACTGTCAGTGTTAAACGGTTTGTTTCAAATCTCTGACTTGTTTTTTTGCTGGACAGCTTGGTCTGTTAAAAAGGAAGTAAACCCTTATGGGTTTTACTTCCCCTTTTTTTTTACCCTGCAAAGTAAAAGCATAATGGGCTAGTATGCATCGCCTACTAGCTGATTTTGTTGCACTTACCTGCAAACGACGCCCGCAATGTCCCTGCTGGTAGCCGCGTCCATCTTTACCCCTCTTTCCTTCCGAGGCCATGGACTCCGGCTCTGTGACTGGCCGGAGTCGCATGACGTCACTTGTGCGCAGGAGCTAAAGGTCACGGCACAGGCCCTTTAGTAACGGCACGATCGTAGCCTTTCTTCAGTGCGCATGCGCCGCTGAGGTCAGCGCAAGTGCATATTGTAAATATCTCCCAAACCGTGCAGGTTTAGGAGCCATTTCCAGTACCTACAGGTAGAGCTGCACCATTAATCGTCAAGAATCATTATCGCGATCTTGACTAAAGTGTTTCACAATTCTTTTTGTGCAAAGAATTCTCTCTGCTCTTCTGAAGCCACAGCCCTCAAAAGTGAAAAACTGGGCAGTCTGCCAAGAATCAAAACATTCTTTATCAGTTAAACTTAAGTATAAACATTGTAACAATTGGTCAGGTCAATGGAATAGACTTTGTGTGTAAGGCCTCTTTCACACGGATGATCCGTATGTCCGTTTTTCATCCATCCGTTTTCGGATGAAAAACAGACATACAGTCATCCCTATGGAGCGTCGGATGTCAGCGGTGACATGTTCGCTGACATCCGACCCGCTCCGATCCGAAAAGTGTAACGGAGGAAAAACCTACTTTTTCCTCCGTTATCGGATCGGATGACGACGGACACTACAGACCGTCATCATCCGATCCCCCCCCATAGGGGAGAGCGGCGCTCTGACAGGTCCGTCGCTGCACAGTGTGCAGCGATGCACCTGTCATCTTCCTGCTCAGCGGGGATCGGCGGAGCTATCCCCGCTGAGCCAGCGGATGTTCACGGGGCGGATCATGACTGATCTGCCCCGTGTGAAAGAGGCCTTAGTAAAAAAAGTTTAACCACTTAAAAAATAAACCTTTTTCTGACATTTGTTGGTTTCAAGTTAAAATCTTCTTTTTTTTTTTTTTGCTAGAAAATTACTTGGAACTCCCAAAAAAAAATATATATATATATATATTTTAGTAGACACCCCCTAGAGAATAAAATGGTGGTTGCAATATTTTATGTCACACTGTATTTGCACAGCGGTCTTTCAAATGCATATTTTAAAATTTTTTTAAAATTTTCTTTAATGAATTAAAAAAAAACAGTAAAGTTAGCCCCATTTTTTTTTTTTTTTTTTTTTTTTGTATAATGTGAAAGATTTTACTTCGCGAGAATCGTGATCTTTTTATTCTAAGCAAAAAAATTGTGATTCTCATTTTGGCCAGAATCGTGCAGCTCTACCTACAGGTAAGCCTTATTATAGGCTTACCTTTAGGGAAAAGGTGGTGTGTGAGGGTTTACAACCACTTTAAAGGAAACTGAAAAGCTACAGATTTACTGGCAGGATCAACAGATGCCGCTAACAATAATCGCATGTAAAATCCAGCAGGTTGGTTGTACCCAAGTTGATCAATTGGCAGGAATTGATTGGAAATTGAGCCATGTTTGGCTAGCACAATTGTCATACTGGACCATGGAATGGAGCCAAAATTGGACTATGTATGGCCACCCTCAAGCAGGCCATACATTTGCCCGCTCCCCCTATCAACACAGTCAGTGTTGATGGGGGAATCCCTCCCACTGCACTATTGTGTTCTGACAGCGGGAGGTTTCCCAGCCATCAGAATACAGCGCCAGTGATTGAATGAAAAAAAAACCAACAGGCTAGTTCGATAAATCGACTTCAGTACAACCAACCTGCTCATGGATGGATTGAAGTTTGGCCGATTCCTGCAGGAGCAGACTGGGACTGAGAAGGTGCAATGGTGTTTATTCTTAGGTTTAGATAACCTTTAATAATTTTAGTTAATTAATGACATTTTGTTGGCAACTAGGCTGTAGGGTAGTGTGCTACAGAACAGTAAATCTACTTTGGAATGCACACGGTGATCTCGTTGGCTGCAGTGATGAATGTTTTACTGAGGGTCTTGAGCTCGGTTAATCTGGTCAAACAATGGAGTTGTGTGATACATTCCATTCCGTTCATACCTGGATTCTCCAGTAACAGCTACTTGCAAACGATGATTCCAGGAATAAATCTAATCGCATCATTAAAGAAAATCTATGTGAAAAAGAGAGAATAATTAATTATACTTGGTATTTTTTTTTTAATGCCTGTGCCAAGTCTATGCATCTAAACATACAGAGTGCTTCTCTACCCTCCCCAAGAAAAGAGCTGCCACCCAAGTGGTACTTTGTGGTAATCCCCTTTTGCTCCTTCCTATGTTACATAGGGGGTAAGGGGAGGAGAGAAGGAGCTAGGCCAGCACTGACAGTAATTAGACACTCCCAGAAGTGGAAAGGGCTACAATATAGAAGTGCAGGAGGAGGCAGTGCTTGGGAATTGACGGAGTATTTGTGGAGTAGTCAAATTTTTGTCGCAAGTGCACATTGCTCATGAATAAAAAAAAAAATCGCTTATAGAAACGAAACGTGCTGCAAGTAACCAGTTGGAATTTTCTGTGCTTTTGCCTGTAATTTTTTAAAAGTTGGCATCATGGTCTTTTTTAAGAAGCAGCAATACCAAGGAGTGTCCTGTAGATGAATGTCTCAGCTAGGCTGGGCAGTTATTCATGCAGGACACTAGTAGGCCTTGTCCATTACTGATCTCAAGTTGCATAGCTGCTTTTTTGGAAATATCCGGTATATAAGGCTTGTTTTATAGCTGCTTCTGCAGACGTCTCCTTGTTTGGTTGTGAAAGGAGATGCTGAGCAGTAAATATGTAAATAATTTCTGTGTTTAGGTTGGACTGAGGTCTGCGACGCAGCATACGTTGCGAAACTAAATGTGAGCAGCAAGAATAATCCTGTTTAAGTTAACCTAAAAAAACCCAACAAACTGTTCTTTTTCTTTTGGGACCGTCTGAATTCCATTCAGCTTGTGGCTGTCCTCACTTGAAGTAGGAGTAAACTCCCATCTCTGACTTTTACCTATAGGTAAGCCTATACAGCGGGGACGGAAAGTATTCAGACCCCCTTCAATTTTTCACTCTTTGTTATATTGCAGCCATTTGCTAAAATAATAATTTAGGTTCATTTTTTTCCTCATTAATGTACACACAGCACCCCACATTGACAGAAAAACACAGAATTGTTGACATTTTTGTAGTTTTATTAAAAAAGAAAAACAAATATCACATGGTCCTAAGTATTCAGACCCTTTGCTCAGTAGTTAGTAGAAGCACCCTTTTGATCTAATACAGACATGAGTCTTTTTGGGAAAGATGTAACAAGTTTGTCACACCTGGATTTGGGGATCCTCTGCCATTCCTCCTTGCAGATCCTCTCCAGTTCTGTCAGGTTGGATGGTAAACATTGGTGGACAGCCATTTTTAGGTCTCTCCAGAGATGCTCAATTGGGTTTAAGTCAGGGCTCTGGCTGGCCATTCAAGAACAGTCACATAGTTGTTGTGAAGCCACTCCTTCGTTATTTTAGCTGTGTGCTTAGGGTCATTGTCTTGTTGGAAGGTATTCCTTCGGCCCAGTCTGAGGTCCTGAGCACTCTGGAGAAGGTTTTCCTCCAGGATATCCCTGTACTTGGTCGCATTCATCTTTCCCTCGATTGCAACCAGCCGTCCTATCCCTGCAGCTGAAAAACACCCCCATAGCATGATGCTACCACCACCATGCTTCACTGTTGGGACTGTATTGAAGAGGTGATGAGCAGTGCCTGGTTTTCTCCACACATACCGCTTAGAATTAAGGCCAAAAAGTTCTATCTTGGTCTCATCAGACCAAAGAATCTTATTTCTCACCATCTTGCAGTCCTTCAGGTATTTTTTAGCAAACTCCATGCGGCCTTTCATGTGTCTTGCACTGAGGAGAGGCTTCCGTCGGGCCACTCTGCCATAAAGCCCCGACTGGTGGAGGGCTGCAGTGATGGTTGACTTTCTACAACTTTCTCCCATCTCCCGACTGCATCTCTGGAGCTCTGCCACAGTGATCTTTGGGTTCTTCTTTACCTCTCCCACCAAGGCTCTTCTCCCCCGATAGCTCAGTTTGGCCGGACGGCCAGCTCTAGGAAGGGTTCTGGTCGTCCCAAACATCTTCCATTTAAGGATTATGGAGGCCACTGTGCTCTTAGGAACCTTAAGTGCAGCAGAAATTTTTTTGTAACCTTGGCCAGATCTGTGCCTTGCCACAATTCTGTCTCTGAGCTCTTCAGGCAGTTCCTTTGACCTAATGATTCTCATTTGCTCTGACATGCACTGTGAGCTGTAAGGTCTTATATAGACAGGTGTGTAGCTTTCCTAATCAAGTCCAATCAGTATAATCAAACACAGCTGGACTCAAACGAAGGTGTAGAACCATCTCAAGGATGATCAGAAGAAATGGACAGCACCTGAGTTAAATGAGGGTCTGAATACTTTTCGTCCCCACTGTAAATAAGAAGCAAAGAAAAGTCCTGGATGGCCGCACACTGATACAACACCTTTAATGAAAAATGTTTTTAAAATCCAAATTCAGTCCATATGGTGCAGAGCTGGATAGCTAACGCGTTTTTCACCAGATGTTGGTGTTGGCTATGGCCAAGCACCAACATACGGTGTGAAACGCGTTAGTTATCCAGCTCTGCCTCTGTACCATATGGACTGAATTTGGATTTTAAAAACTTTTTTTTCAATAAAGGTGTTGTATCAGTGTGCGGCCATCCAGGACTTTTCTTTGTTTCTTGATCTATTGCAGAGCCTGCACCTGTGAGCCTTGCTAGGGCGTGTACTTCAGGGAGCTTTTGTCTGGAATGGCAACGTTTTTTCTTAAGCCTATAATTAGTCTTACCAATAAGTAGTGTAAATATCTCCTAAGCATGCACCGTTTAGGAGATATTTACTGTACATACAGCCGGTGATGTCACTGGCGCATGCGCTCTAAAGAAACGGCCAGCTGGGCTGATCCTTCAGAGCCCTGTGCTCTTACGCACGGGAGGGACATCCATCGCGGCGGCTCCAGCAAATCTCACAGCTGGAGTCCGAACCCGGAAGGAAGACCGCGTGAAGATGGAAGCCCCTGCAGCGGTGACAACTCAGTGCTGAAAGGCTTTGTTTTCAGGTAAGTTTAACATAATGTGCTAGTATGCATTGCTTTTTTCATTTTGGATAAAGTAAGAGACCCTGTCAGATTTTCCTTTGCCATCTGTGTCCTATTGTCCTATTGTGGAGATTTCACTTCACTTCCTGTCCCATAGCCAAGACAGGAAGTGAGAGGAAATCCCTGCAAATTAGGGGAACCCTTGGGACCCCCAAAGTCACCATACCTAGTGTGTCCATTGGAAGATTTCCCCTCTATTACTTTCCTAGAGACAACCCAAAATGTGGGATTTTCCTTTACTTTTATTTCAATGATAATGGTAAACAAGACAAAAACCTTACTGGTGTTTTAATCCCTTTTCACTCTATCCCAAACTAAAAGAAACAAACAAAACAAAAACCTATAGTCATACTTTAAGGTAAAACCATGTGCCTTTGGAACCACTTTAAAGGAAAAAAGCCTGGAAAAAAAAAAAAAGAAAACCAATGCAGTCACCACATCTAAGGACTTTTAAAGCTGGCTATGCTCTGAGTGAATTTTGGCCAGTTCCTAATGAATCGGGAAAATTTTGATTTCGTTTGACATCCTTTTAATTAAAAACAAAATAATCAAAGGAGTTGGACAAAAAACTGTCAGATGAACACCTACATCTGACCAACCACTGTAAGAGATCCCCCTTAGGCTTCATGCACACTGAGCTTTAAAAACGCTGCTTTTAGGGGTGTCTGGCAGTTGTTTTTTTATGCCTCTAAAAGCCCTTACATGTTAGAATTTGTTCATTGAAGTGTATTTTTTCACAAAAAGTTGCGTCTGAAAGACTGCTGTGCAAATACAGTGTGACAAAATATTGCAACTTATATTGCCATTTTATTCTCTAGGGTCTCTGCTGAAAAAAAAAAAAAATTAAATAAAATTAAAGTGCACACATAGAGGCAGAACCCCCCCCCCCCCCCCCCCCCCCGCTACCAGTGCGTCCAGGAGAAGCACTGTTTTGGCAGAAAAAATGCTTTACGTGTTAACGTGCTTAAACTTTTATTCATTTCAGTGGTCAGAATAATTCATTATTTTTTTTCTATGAAATGGCACCCAAGCGTTCTAAACGTGTCTTTTTCTGACAAAATGCTGCCACCGGGAGGAAAGGCATTCAAGAGAGTTGGCCAATTCCATGAGGCCTACTCCTTGCAGCATATGTGTACCACCTGGAAGGGGTCATAGTTTTAAACACTTTTACAAAAAGTAACAAATGGGCTTTATTTCTGCTTAACATACTACATGTGTTTATACAAATCTCAGTAACACTGTAGACCCTTTGCAGTTAATGGAAACATCATGCTATGTAGCGTGTACATGATTCCAGTTCTTTTATGGCTTCCTGTGTCACAGTTACTGATGACAGATGTACAGCTGCCAATGTTATACACGGATGCTCCCACATGGGAAGTAGCATGTCTCAGAATGGGGCAATGTGGATATTCATGCTGCCATTGCAAGTAGTGGTGATTATGAACCATGACCTCCATCTATTTAAATCTCTCGTAGGTGCTCATGACTATCCTCTGTGCCTGCATACAGAAAATAAAATGATCAACTTTTTTTTTTGAGGACACGTAGCGGGAGGGGAACTCGGACACACACCCTTGGCACTGGCTTATCTTAGGATGAAAAAATGGTGACCTCCTGGGAAGATCCAGTCTACCAATCGGCTCTTCCCGCTAGAAAGGGTTGCCAGGGGACATGATGGATGGATGAATGAATAAGAGATGGATAGATGGACAGAGAGAAGAATAGATGGACCGACAGCTGGACATAAAGATGGGCACATGGATGGATGGATAGTGATGGATGAGAGGACAGACAGATGGATGAAAATATAGACAGTTGGATGAATAGAGAGATGTATAAGGAGGTTGATTTACTAAAGGCAAATATACAGTGCATGGCAAGTGCACTTGCTACAGATCTTCGTAAATGAGTGGACGCTCTGCTGATTTCTATTATCCAATCGTATGCAAGCAAAAATGCTGGGTTTTTTTTTTTGTTTTTTTGTTTTTTCTTCCTTTTTTTTTGTTTTTGTTTTTTTTTCGCATACGATTGGGGTATTCTTTGCAAAGCAAAGTTTTTTACCTTATTTACTAAGCTCTGGAGCAAGTGCACTTGCAGTATACAGTAAAACTTTGGTTTGAGAGCGTATTCGCAGAAGGGAGTTTAACAAGACTCCACTCATTAAAATTAGAAGAAAAGAGGTTTAACCTTAAACTATGTAGAGGGTTCTTTACTGTAAGAGTGGCAAGGATGTGGAATTCCCTTCCACAGGCGGTGGTCTCAGCAGGGAGTATCGATTAGTTTCAAGAAACTATTAGATAAGCACCTGAACGACCGCAACATACAGGGATATACAATGTAATACTGACACATAATCACACACATAGGTTGGACTTGTGTCTTTTTTCAACCTCACCTACTATGTAACTATGCAAGACCAGCAAAATTTTTAAATACATTTTGACTTGATATACAAGTAGCGTCATGTCAGAACTGAGTATAAAAGAGAAGAGAGCCGCCTCTAAGTGTAGAAATATGGTTACATTTAATGAAGGTACAACATTTAGAAACTCACATGGTTGATGAGTGTGCAGGCATCCGGGGAAAAGCTGTCTACATAGACCGTCCCCCGCACCGCCATCAACTTCGTTCCTTCCACACTGTGCTCCACGAGCGGTTGAAGCTTTGTTTTCAGATCGCTCTACTGCAAGGTAGTCTTCCTGGTCGTGATTGCAGACTGACAGCGGTGAGAGCCGGCAGTGGAGAGGATGATCTATATGGACAGCTTTACCCCAGATGCCTGCATACTTAGATGTGCCTCTTTTAATCATCAACCATGTGAGTTGCTAAATGTTGTACCTTCATTAAATGTAATCATATTGCTACACTTAGAGGCGCCTCTCTTCTCTTTTATACTCTGTACCTCCTGCTGGAGTTTTCTTCTAATCACCTTGTGGATGGACATTTTATGGTTACACAACCTATCATATTGCTATAATCTTTTTATATAGACTTATGAATAAATGATTGTGGAACGAATTCTTAGCTTTTTCAATTATTTCTTATGGGGAAATTCGCTTTGATATACAAGTGCTTTGGATTACAAGCATGTTTTCGGAACAAATTATGCTCGCAATCCAAGGTTTTACTGTATGTGACTTTAGTAAATCATCCCCAATGTGTTGGTTAAGAGTGGTTGAAGTTTCTTCATTGATTTATATGTAAATTCCAGCCAACAGCATGCAACCAGAAGAGTTTATATAACTGGTGCTTTGAGTATAGCGGCCCTTTAAAGGGTTTTTGGATCCCGGTGATCAAAGCCTCCATGCAAACAAGCCTGGTCGTGGCCAGTATTCAATCACAATAAATCACTTGTTCCATTTGTCTGCCTTCCAAATGGAGCGTGTTCCTCGCAGGGGTCTGCTTACGGGTCTCCCACGCCTTCACAGGGACCATTTCATTTCCATTTCCTCCTACTGCCAGGTTTGAAGAACTACAGCAGTTAGTAAAGTCTTCACATGACCTGGGGAGGGAATTCCACCTGTGCATTCTTTAATGTGGAGCGGCAATAAAAAGACATTAAATGATATCTTCAGCAGTTGACCAATGTGCCCTCCTTTGCCTCCCTACCAGTCTGTTTCTCTTCCCTGTAAAGCTGTGTAATCTATATATTTGGGTTAACAAGCTTCAAATATAGCTGGCCATACACAAGTAGAATTTTTGATAGAAACTCTGCGTTTTAAGAACGTTTTGATTTCTAATTGTTTCTGGGGTCAAAGCAACATTTATTTGCGACTGCAGAAAACGTTATATCGGTCTGATAAATGCAAAAAAAAAATCTTTTGATCCTGCCACAAATCAGTTGACAGTTTCCTGTGCTTCTTTCTTATCAGCTAAATTGTCCTTGGCTATCTCTGAGGACTACAGAACACCCCCACTGTATGTTATGGAGAAGGGGGGAGGTGTCTGTAGTCCTGTCCGAGGGTGACAACGCTGCTTTTTCATAGGGTACAGTAAGCGTTGTCACCCTTGCACCCTGTGTGTGACAGGGGGATCACCAGGTAATATCCTTACCTGCAAAGCAAACCTGAGAAAAGAAAACGAATGCAGACACCACATCTAATGACTGTGGAGATGCAACATATTCCATTTTCATTTCCACATTAATAATATAATTTACATCAAGCTAATTACATCTAGTTAAAAAAAATCCATTAAAAATATCCTCCTTTTGAAGATTGCAGTGGAAAATCGGACAATTTTGATCTGATTGGTCATACTGACGTCGCCCAGTGCCATTTTCCTGCAGTACGGCCTAGAAAAGATGCGTGTTATGCTGCAGTATTTTGAGAGTTTACCTCTAAAGTGGGGTAAATATCGTTCGATTTTCCTCGTTGTTTCACAGCAAAATCGGAACTGATGATAGGAAAATTCTCATACAACAAAGGCTTTTTTTTTTTTTTTGTTTGTTTCTGATCGTGCGCAGCCTTTCTTTTCTGATTTTTCTTGTATGAAAACAATACACATTAAACAAAAATTGTTTGTTGTGTTCACGTACGAGAGAATTGTTTTTCTCTTCGGGAATTTTCGTATGAAAATTTGGAATCGGCTGTCAAGAGTTGTGTACGCACTATACGAAAATCGTACAAAATTGTTTGGATGAAAATGTTCGCCCGATTTTTCTTCTAGTGTGTAGGAGGCTTAAGTGGAAGGCACGGCGTGACGCTCTCTCAGGTTCTGCGAACGTGGCTGTTTCTTATGATGGCGTGCAGAGTAAGGCACGTACCTTTTTTAAATGGTCCTGTAAGAAAGCAGTGACCTTTACCTCAGCCATTGCGGCAGCATGTCATGTGCTGCCCTGTGAGGCACCCAGAATGCAGATTATGGGACATCACTCACTCCCTGCTATCTAGTACTATGTAAACAGTCATTCTTCTCTGGCGTCTCCGATCATCTCTTCATCAGAGGAGTGCGTCCATCTTGAGGCGAGGACTAAGAATGTGCGCAGCGGAGTTTGTTAAATAACAAGAACTTGAGGGGGTTCACAAGAATCACACAGCTAATGAAGTCATTGGAAAGTCAGGACTCCTGGTCCATACTTGCAAGCAACTCTTTTGAGGTGTTGTCATGACAGCCAGGCAACTAGCATTTTCATAAGAAAGATCAGCATTGACAGTCCCCATGGTTTCCTGATGTTGGGTTTCCTTAAGGCTGGGTTCCCCGCATCCAATTCGCAATAGCAGGAGATTTTGACTGGCTCCCTATGGAGCCGGTTCATACATCTCTGGCGCAAATTTGCACAGGAGTCCTGTGCGTCTTTTGGTCTGTTTCAGGTCCAAATTCAGCCAAAAATTCAGGCTAATATCGGATCTGAAAGGGTGAACGGGGACGCACCGGACCCCTGCTGGGAGCTGCATGTGAAGATAATGTGAACCCAGCCTAAAGCTAAACTACAGGCTCAGACATAAATTTATGTACCTCGGTATTAATACACAATTAAATGCATTTTTAAAATGTAGTAGTATAAGTATCTGAATGTGCCTTTTTGCAGTCTCCTGGTCAGCAGAGCTCAGACTGGAAGAGAAAGGAGCAGCACAAGAAACTAGTACTTAACAGAGAACATGTTGATAGGAGGAAAGAACAGAGTGACAGAGAGATGAGCTCATCAGTCTGCTGCTTCTTTGTTCGCTGTGCAGTCACAGGCTGGGGGAAGGGACCAGACCTGTTATGCCCCGTACACACGGTCGGATTTTCCGACGGAAAATGTGTGATAGGACCTTGTTGTCAGAAATTCCGACCGTGTGTAGGCTCCATCACACATTTTCCATCGGATTTTCCGACACAAAGTTTGAGACCAGGCTATAAAATTTTCCGACAACAAAATCCGTTGTCGGAAATTCCGAACGTGTGTACACAAATCCGACGGACAAAGTGCCACGCATGCTCAGAATAAATAAAGAGATGAAAGCTATTGGCCACTGCCCTGTTTATAATCCCGACATGCGTGTTTTACGTCACCGTGTTCAGAACGATCGGATTTTCCGACAACTTTGTGTGACCGTGTGTATGCAAGACAAGTTTGAGCCAACATCGGAAAAAATGCATGGATTTTGTTGACGGAATGTTCGAACAAAGTCTGACCATGTGTACGGGGCATAAGTGTTATGGTATATTTAGATGTGCGTCAAAAATCTCCCTTTCCTCTGAAGCGCAATCTGCGTTCAGATCAAACATCAAAGGCTACTGACAGGTCATGAGGAAGCGATGTGATGCTTCCTCACTGCCTGATTAGCCCCATTTTTGCTGATTGATGCTCCGCAACCGTGTGCATTGCACACATTTATGGGGCGTTTGCAATGCTTCTCCATTTGCTTGAGTGTGTAGCGTTTGGCAAACTTGCTAATCGCCACATGTTGGATAAACATTGCTGTGGGCTTTAAGCATTGCGACTAAGGCAATTAAACCACCACCCCGTCCACTGCCAATTGCAGCTTAAGTGGGGGCAAAAATGCACCTCAACCATGCATTTTGCTGACCAAACCACACATCTAAATGAAGCCTTACTTAACTGCAGAAGAAAAAAAAAATCAGATCTCTTGTCCTGCCAGTAATTTATTCCAATGAGGACACTAGATCTGGTGACAAAAGGATGCCATGACTTTGGAGGGACTCCCGCTCACTTCCTGTTTTGGCTATGGGAGAGGAAGTGAAGGGAAATCTCCTCAAAGGAGACGGGTTATAACTAAAGATGAGCACGGGCATGTTCGCACACTCCTCCACGTGCAGACCCTGCCAGGAAGTCGGCAGGGCGTGGCGCTCATCACAGGCAGTGAGACATTTTCCCGATGCGCGGCTGCAGAGATCGGGAAATGTATCACTGCCTGTGATTAGCGCAGTGCCGACTTCCTGGCTGGCTCTGCACGTGGAGTGTGCGAACACGCCCGAGCTCATCCTTAGTTATAACCCCTCCCATACTCTAGCCAAAATGGGGGGAAAAAAAAAGTTTTGCCTTTTTATTTACCGGTAGTTCTGATTTAATGGCTTGTTCACACCAGCCCATGTTCTAAAATGCATGTGTGCTGCTATTCATTGTGTAGTGGCGGTGCGGTTATAAGGAGTCACGCTGTTTGTCTTTTTTTTTTTTTTTTTTTCTTTTTAGTTTTATTAAAGCATCACAAAATGACACTTCATTCAACTCCATCCACTGCATCACATTGTAGCACACTGCACTGTGTAAAAATGCATGCTGCACAGCGCGCACCATCGTGCATGCGTGGAGTGAACAGGGCACATAGAAAACAATTGTTTAACCCCTCTGAGTCAGGGTTGATCCATGCAGATCAGTACATACCAGCCCAGCAGACGTGCTGTGAATGATCCCTAAAAAAAAAAAAAGCTTGTGATTTTTAAATCGTCTGCTTGGAACAATACTGTGCTCCTTCTTCCTTTTTTTTATTTTTTTTGTGGATTCATTTTTTCACACAGGCGAAAAAAAAACGTTAAAAAGTATTTGCTGTCATGGTTGAACATCAAAGACTTGTCAGGCTCGCATTCGAATTCCTGTAGTGCCGCGGCCTCAGACAGTTGTGTGCAGCTGGTGGTGGCCTCTCCCTCTGCGGATGGCGTACTTGTAGAGGCAGAGAGATCATGGCAGATTGTGCCCCTCTGTAAACACAGCTGCAGGAAACAACCTGTGCACATGGAATGATGTCACACGCATTAGTGCAGGATTGTTCTATGGCGAGGCACTCTGGGAAAACTAGGATTATGTTTACTTCTCAATTATGTTTACGATGCAGATGTACAAGAACTGCCGGAGGTGGGGGGAAAGTCTGCATCTAATGGATGAAATATTATGTTTTGGCTACAATTTTCTCCTAGTTTCAAGGCTGTGGTCTAGGCGGATATAAAATATACAAATGATTGTAGCTCTGTAATCATTAATACATCATTTACTGTACAACCCCAATTAAAAAAGCTGTGTAAAATCTACATTATTAATAATAATATAATATTATTTAAGGTACTTGTATAGCAGCGCTTTACATATACATTGTACATTCACATCGGTCCCTACCCTCAAGGAGCCCACAATCCAAGGTCCCCAACTCACTTTCTTATACTAGGGCCAATTTAGACAGAAGCCGATTAACCTACCAGCATGTCTTTGGAGTGTTGGAGGAAACCGGAGTACCCGGAGGAAACCCACACAGGTACAGGTAGAACAGGCAAACTCCAGGCAAACTTCAGGCTCTCTTTATTTCTCTCTCTAGTCTCTCTCTCTCTAGTCTCTCTCTCTCTCTAGTCTCTCTCTCTCTCTAGTCTCTCTCTCTCTCTAGTCTCTCTCTCTCTCTAGTCTCTCTCTCTCTCTAGTCTCTCTCTCTCTCTCTCTCTCTCTAGTCTCTCTCTCTCTCTCTCTCTAGTCTCTCTCTCTCTCTCTAGTCTCTGTCTCTCTCTCTCTCTAGTCTCTGTCTCTCTAGTCTCTCTCTCTCTCTCTCTCTAGTCTCTCTCTAGTCTCTCTCTCTCTCTCTCTCTCTCTCTCTAGTCTCTCTCTCTCTCTCTCTAGTCTCTCTCTCTCTCTCTCTAGTCTCTCTCTCTCTCTAGTCTCTCTCTCTCTAGTCTCTCTCTAGTCTCTGTCTCTCTCTCTCTCTAGTCTCTGTCTCTCTCTCTATTTCTCTCTCTAGTCTCTGTCTCTCTCTCTATTTCTCTCTCTCTCTCTCTATTTCTCTCTCTCTCTCTCTATTTCTCTCTCTATTTCTCTCTCTATTTCTCTTTCTCTCTCTCTCTCTCTCTCTCTCTCTCTCTCTCTCTCTCTCTCTCTCTCTCTCTCTCTCTCTCTATTTCTCTTTCCCTCTCTCTCTCTCTCTTTCCCTCTCTCTCTCTCTCTTTCTCTCTCTCTCTCTCTCTCTCTCTCTATTTCTCTTTCCCTCTCTCTCTCTCTCTCTCCTCTCTCTCTCTCTCTCTCTCTCTCTCTCTCTCTCTCTCTCTCTATTTCTCTTTCCCTCTTCTCTCTCTCTCTCTCTCTCTCTCTCTCTCTCTCTCTCTCTCTCTCTCTCTCTCTCTCTCTCTCTCTCTCTCTCTCTCTCTCTCTCTCTTTCCCCTCTCTCTCTCTTCTCTCTCTCTCTCTCTCTCTCTCTCTCTCTCTCTCTCTCTCTCTCTCTCTCTCTCTCTCTCTCTCTCTCTCTTCTCTCTCTCTCTCTCTCTCTCTCTCTCTCTCTCTCTCTCTCATAATGGGTCCGTCTACGCTCACTGTGCAAAGCGGAGACGGACAAAGTACCGCTCTGCTCTGTGGGGAAATCGGGTGAAAACGGACTGTCTGGATTTGGCGGACAGGATCAGATAGCGGTGTGTGACATTGGCTGCTCCATAGGGGAGAATGGAGGGTCGGATCAGGTCCTCCTGAAAAACTGACAGGCAGACCTGATCAGACGGTGTGAAAGGGGCCTTACCCTGATCAGGACAGATTCACCGCCTGATAAAGATAAGAGACATCGATTAGGTGTCTTACGTTGATTTCCTCTTAAGAGCCCTGCGATTTGCCTGTAATCATTCCCAATGTTTGACACATTGCTGGTCACGATTGCTTCCTTGCCTGTAAAGTTTGTCTGTCTTCAAGGACATGACATGCATTACAGACCCTGCAGTCAGTCTTTCTGTACCCAGAAGACACATTAGCCGCGGCTAACGTTCTGGCAGGAATCAAATAATGGGAAGCTTAAGAGATGCTTTTACGTCTTGTAACAATCAACAGCATTAACACTCTGGCCGGGGTCCAATAAAAATGAACTCAGCGGGTTTACTCACAGTGAGGCAAATAAACATAAGATTGAAATTAAATTCTTTACAGGTTGGTTACAGTGAGTAATTGTTACCATAGACGGTATACTAACATATAAACCTCTACACTCCAGAGATGCCACAACAATATTTTTTTACTTTCTGCTATAAAAGATATCCAATAAAATATATAAAAATTTGAATTTTTTGATAAATTTAGGCCAATATTTATTCTGCTACATCAGGGGTGCCCAAGCTTTTGAAGAGCGAGGGCCACTTTAGCGACTTGGTAACCGGTCGCATGCCACAATGAGTGGAGCAGACAGATGACAGGTCTGGTCCGTTCTGCATATGCAGAGCAAACACGGACACAGCCTGCTCTACTCTATGGGCCCTCCGGTCCGATCCTCCCAGACAGAAGGAGACGGATCCCCTTCTGTTTTTTTAAGTGGATCGGATTGGAGATCGGTGAGTGCAAAAGCACACAAGTCAATTTACATCTGCTGCTTTGTAGAGGTGAATGGAGGGTCTGATTGGATCCGCCTGAAAAACAGATATTCGGACCCGATCAGACCAATTATGTGAAAGGGGCCTAAGGCTGCTTCAATCGTCATATTTTTCCTCAGCATTCCTGCAGGTATTGCTGGCTGCTGCTGTCCCCCAGGCGGATATGGCTGGTGGCTGCTGCTGGCTGTCCTCCAGGGCTGGTAATGCTGGCTGGTTCCCGATCTGCCATCCCCGAGCATCTGTGTGACAGGAGCTGGCACTTGAGGAAGCATGCGGCTGCAGTAGAGAGTGGAGCCGATGCTTGCTGTATCACGCCGGCTCCTGTCACAGTTGGAGTACATTTGATATCACTCTGCCTGTGGCAGGAGCCGGTGCTATACAGCATTGGCTCTGCTTCCTCTAGTGCCGGTGTCTTGCCAAGAATGTTCCCTCAGCAGATAAGTCCCCCCCCCCCCCTGTACTGCGCAGGCGCAGCGCCTGCGCAGTACGGACTACTGTCAGCCGCCGGAGAAAGCCGAAGCTCAAACGCTTCAATCAGCTGTACACGGCGCCTGCGCTCTGGGTCCAGGTTCCTTCCCCACCATCCAAGTGGACCTAGAGGGGGAATCTAAAAGAGCTGAGCGAAGCGAGGCCGTGCCCGAAGCGTGGCGAGCGAGGCCGTGCCCGAAGCGTGGCGAGCGAGGCCGTGCCCGAAGCGTGGCGAGCGAAGCGAGCCCGCGAGGGGCCCTCTTACAGGCGCCGTGTACAGCTGATTTTTCAGCTATTCCGCTTCGGCTATTGCCGCCAGATCAGGGCATGCCACTGGTGAGAGCTGCCCTTGTGCTTATGTCGTCTCTCAATGGGACTTTCAAGCTCTTTATGGCAGATGTGATCGCTCATCAGCGGATAGCTGATCAGATTTGCGTCACCATGGCAACTATAGATCTAAACAGAGGCTAAGATGACACTGTCTTCTGTGGATAGGAGAGTTTAGTTCCACTTTTAAACTAACCTTCTCCCAAGGAGTTGACTAGGTGACCTATCGCCCTATCAATCCACATGGCGAATGAAATGCTTTAGAGCAGGGGTCTCAAACTGGCTGCCCTCCAGCTGTTGCGAAACTACAAGTCCCATGAGGCATTGCAAGGCTGACAGTTACAAGCATGACTCCCACAGGCAGAGGCATGATAGGGTTTTGCACCAGCTGGAGGGCTGCCAGTTTGAGACCCCTGATTTAGAGCATGTAGGCAAGGAGCATATACTTCCACTTGCTCCAGAATCATTATTTCAAAGAGGATAATGCTACTTTGGGTTATGCAGGTACTTGTGTGTCTCACCCTTGCTTCTCCGCAGGGCAGTAAAAAAAACCTGTGGGGCAGGATCCCGCCCCAGCCCCCTCTTTTACTTCCCTGAGCCTGATCTCGAACCAGCGCTCTGCATGGGAGCAGCTCTCTCCCTCCTCACAGGGCAGATTGCAGCTGGAGCAATCGGCTCCCACTGCTGTCAATCAAGTCCTGTGAGGAAGGAGCGGGGCGGAGCCACGCTGTCTGTCAATAGATGCAGACAGGGTGTCTCGGAGGTAAGCCCGCATGAGTGCCTTCATAGAAAGCTGATTTCTGTGGATGCACTCACCGAAGAGAGGGAGCCTGGCACGCTGGCGGGTGACACCAGAAGAAGAGCATCGGGGCTGCTCTGTGTAATATCATTGCACAGAGAAGGTAAGTATAGCATATTTTATTATTTTAATGTAAGGAAATTGAAGCTTTAGCCTAGGTTCACACTGGTGCAGTGCAGGAAACTGCAGGTGATTCAGACAGGAATCACACTGCATTCCTGTTCAAATCACATGCTATTCTTTGAAGTGCAATTCGAGCCCATTTATTTTGTATGGCATCGCACGACAAAAGGTGCATGCAACTTTTTTTATTTTTTTGCCACGCTGGAATTGGATCGCATGGGTGCACTGCATTGCACTGCATCTTTCAAACATTTTTTTTTTTTTTTTTTTTTGGAGTGTCGTTAACTCAACATTGACACCCGCAGCAGTTCGCATAAACGGAGTGCGATTGTCATGCGGGAAACACACAGGAATCGCTGCAAATCCTGCACCGCATCAGTGTGAACCAAACCTAGGCTTAATATTGCTTTAAAGCGGAACTAATCCCGCCTGTGTTTTCAGCTGTCATCTTAGCCGCTGTCTGATCAGCAACTGCCAATCATTTCAGTTGGTTTGAGAACACAAACAAATGTGACAGTTAGCATTTCCACTATGCCAGGAATTTGAAATTGTTAAATTGATGGATTTAGTTCCACTTTAAACAACAATTTTGTTGGGTGGTGTGGGAGGACATAGATTGTACGTATGTGCTCTGTACCCTCCCCTGATCAAAAGAATGTTTGTAACATAGCCCTCGAAGCACAGATCTACTTTAACAAGAACCCATGTCAGGTTCTTGCCTTCAAAACAGCTGTCAAGGGTATGACCCCTTAAAGAATATGTAAATCCTCACCTTGTAAAACAACCCAATCAGTTTAAAACATATGGCAAAACATATGTGTATAGCAGCCTTTCTCAGCCTTTCTCAGCCTTTTTGCTTCAGAGGAACCCTTGAGATGATTTTCAGATCTCAGGGAACCCCTGGTAAGATTAGTACATTGGTTGTCATTGGGAAAATGCCCCTACATTGGATGTGGCACATGGTAAGAATTCTGCCCTTACAGAGGTAACCAGAATGACTCCCTCGCAGTCATGCCACTGGTGCTGCAAAGTGACATTAGCCACAGCTCAAGGAACCCCTAGCCAACCCTCTAGGAAGCCTAGGGCTCCACGAAACCCTGGTTGAGAATTGAGTGAATACATAACCTCTGTTCTCAGCTGCATAAGGAGCTCAGAGAGCCAGGGGAGAAGAAACCGCAGTACACTGATCTTCCTAGTGAAAGGCTGTGCAGTGGGTAGTGTCAGCACAAGTCTAATCATTGGAGGAGAGCAGGCTGATTTCCCGGCACAGCCAGAAAACTGACCACCTTCTCAGCAAGCACATAGAAGGGCCATGCATGTCATACAAAACCAAAGAAAATTCCCAGCTCAACTTACCAAACAGCTTGCAACCAACCGAATGATCCTGTCTGACATTATGTGTTAAAAACAGGGGTTTAGTTTGCACAAATTTGCAAATACATGCGTAAGCTGCAGAGCCACTTCATCTGCAGTCTTAACTCGTGTGTTATACATGTTTGAGAGCCTCCATAGTAGCACATGCATAATAGGTGTCCAGTGCACCCTTGTTCCTTTAAGGAGGGGTGGGTTCCCTTCAGGCTCATATGCCCTCTACCTATCCATTATTATGCATGTGCTTCTACTATGTAGACTCTCAAAAATCTATAGAGTTAGGACTGCAGATAACTCTGTGCCCTCATGCCTAATGTGGTCAGTTTTTAATACGAAAGCAGGGGGACTGGCAGGAACATCAGGGCTTTCACACAAAGGAAGCAATACTTAGGACAGGATACTTTCTCATACAAGCACATGGTACAGTGGACACATATCAGGAATATGAAATGTTGGGTTAACATGCAACAGGAGATATTTTGAGACTTCAGACATGCTGAGACCATACCGTAAGTGCCGAAGAACCACAAGCAGACCTTGAGTTGTAGGTTGATCACCATGGCCATAAAGCCCCAAAAAAAACTTGACTTTGTAATGTGCCTCAGTATAATTTATGGTGGTTAAGCCTGTAGACTATCTCTCTCCACAAAATAAAAAGTCCTGTTACTGAAACATATCAATATATGATAGCATCTGCATTTCCATAAAAAGAAAAAGGCTAATGCCCCTTTATCCCAGGAGTAAGATATTTTCCAGAGGTTTATCTAATACAAGTAATCTTGTTTACATAACTTTACCTTTTTTCTTTTGTAGTATATTTCACGAAGTGTGGGGCCCAGCATGAACAAATTGAGGCAGTCAAATCAAAAGCTGATCAGCAGGATAATGCAGGTTCCAAATCCAGATCACATGACAAGCTGAACAGTCGGCACTATATTCTCGAGTGAAGAAGGGGACCTCTCTCCACCACCATGGCCTGCAGCTTGCAGTGGCATCTCGTTCTGCTAAACTTCATGACTTGCGGCCTTGAAATCTGCGTGGCAGCTGGGATCACCTATGTTCCCCCATTACTTCTGGAAGCTGGTGTGGAAGAGCAGTACATGACCATGGTCTTGGGTAAGCATTAGCCACTTTTTTTTTTTTTTTTTTTTTCATCCACTGGACACAGTGGACCTTGTGTACTGAATCATCTGAAGGAGGATTGGCTTTTTTTGCCATTTCATTTTATTCCTACTTTCCAATTTAAAGTGAACCTAAGATTTTTTTTTTTTTTTTCTTTTTTTGATGCACCTGGAATGTATTTAGCTGATTTTAAACTGGAAAGTTTAGGGCTTATAAAAAAAACTCCCCTCTATGGTGCAGCATCAGTCCCACATCTGTCTGTAAGCCCAAGAACTGAGCGATCACATGACCACTGATCTCTCGGTCAACTTGGAGTGGGGAGCAGTGCCTGTCAGTCACGAGTTACTGCACAAGAGTAAAAACTAAAGTTTACCTCCTGCTGGACTTTTTTTTTTTTTTTTTTTTTACCGTTTCAATTGTAAGGTAACTTATTGAAAATTCTGTCGCTAGCTTTTGTTTTTTTTTAACAATTTCAAACCTTTTACCTTGTCATAAGGATCCTTTATTTACTCTTTGTCTTTGGCAGGTATTGGCCCCGTCCTTGGTTTATTCCTTGTACCCTTTATTGGGTCGGCTAGCGATAACTGCCAAAGCAACTATGGCAGAAGACGTCCATTCATCTGGATATTATCCCTCGGTGTTCTCCTTTCACTCTTCATCATTCCACATGCTGACTCCTTGGCTTCCTACTTTTTCTATGGCGGAAGCCGCGTACATATTTTCTTCCTCATTTTCGGGGTGGGATTATTAGACTGCTGCGTTCAAGTCTGCTTTACACCGCTGGAGGCTCTTTTGTCAGACTTGTACCATGATGACGAAGACTGTGGCCAAGCCTTCGCCATGTTCTCCTTCATGATCAGCATTGGCGGCTGTATTGGCTATCTGCTGACCTCTGTCAACTGGAATTACACATATATGTCTCTTTACCTCGGCGGGCAAGACGAATGCCTGTTTTATTTGTTAATGCTAATATTTATTGTAAGTGTCCTTGTCACTATGAAGACTCTGGAGGAACATAGCCACAGGCGACAGCCGGCCCTGGACCTCAAACCCTCCGTCACATCGAAGTCCTTCAGCCGAGGATGCTGTATACCAAAATGGAAACTGCGATCCTGGAAATGCAACCCAGTCCTATGCCTGCTGAGCCTTTGCTGGTCTGTCACCCCCAGGATCTATCATAGTTACTGTCGTATCCCTGCTGTCATGAAACAGTTGTGTGCTGCTCAGCTGTGTAGCTGGATGGCAGTCATGTCTTTCATGCTCTTCTACACAGACTTTGTCGGAGAGGGGTTATATAAAGGGATTCCAAGTGCTGCACCAGGAACAGAATCGAGAATACTTTACGATGAAGGTAATAATGTCTGATCATACACTCAGCTATACTCCCTAAATAACATTAGCTAACAGAGTAGCAATTGAGATTTAAAGTATAACTAAAGGCAAAACTTTTTTTCTAGTTTTGGATAGAGTGGAGATGGATTATAACGTCTGTCAGATTTTATTACTGTCTGTGCCCCCCGTTAAGGAGATTCACCATCTCTTGTCCTGTTTATCTTTATTGTTGAAAGTAAGAGAAAATCCCAAATTTTGGGTTCTCCCCAGTAATGGGGGAAATCTTCTAATGGGGACACTAGTTCCCAGTGACATAGTCCCTTAATTTGCAAGGCTTTCCTCTCACTTCCTGTTTGCTCCATCCAAAATGAAAAAAAAGTTTTGTCTATAGTTCTGCTTTTAAAGTTGTAAAATTGCCATCCACTTCTTCTTTACATACTCTCCAGCAATAGCTGTAAAACATTTTTCAGGCTTCTTGCTTGTGACAACATTGGACCATGCCTGCCTAGTGCCACTCCTAATCTTCATCAGGAACCCTTGTGATAGGGTGACAGCACAGTTGGGAGATGGGGCAGAGTGTTGTCACCCTATGGCAGAAAAAGTCTCCAAACTTTCTAAACAAAGGTCTAGTTTACTGTGCTTCAGACTTTATGGGGGCTGGACTGTGGCCAATTGTCCCATGGAGCACTATTCCTCCCACTGACACCAATGTCCCATCATTGTTGTCAGTGGGATGAATAGTGCTCCATCACTAATGTCAGTGGGAAGAATAGTGCCCCATTGTTGGGGTCAGCGTTGGACATAGTGCCCTAAGGGCTGGGTAAAGGTAAGCAAAGGGCCACATTCGGCCCCCAGGCTGCAGACCTTTTTAAGAGGTTCACTATGTTCATGAATGCTGCATGTTTTTGAAGAGTAAAATTGCTACACACACACTTTATAGGGGATGGGGGCTTGTCCCCTTGCCAGGGCTATAAAATTGTGAGGAATCCTGGTGGGTGTGGAATCTCCACCGACTCGCCTTACCACCTACGTTGTAGTGGAAAAAATGTCGGAGCGGCCTGAAGATTACATCAGAGGGGACAGCGCAGTGAAGGGACTCTGCAGCAACAGGGTGACCGCCAGGCCCCTGCTTACCAAATGGAGTCTGGTATGGGCGTACTGCCTGCCACCCTTGTATTAGTGGCCCTACCTCTTATTACAGGTATGCAACACTTAAAGTGATTGTAAAGCTTCAAGTTTAAAAAAAAAAAAAAAACAACAAACATATCACACTTACCTCCACTTTGCAGTTTGTTTTGCACAGAGTGGCCCCCAACACCGCGTTCTGGGGTCCCTTGGCAGCTCTCCCGGCTCCTCCTCTCATCAGATAACCCCGTAGGAGAAGCTCTCTCCGGGGGGGGGGGGGGTTATCTTGCGGGTGCGCTTCCGAGTCCATCATTCGGCATTCATTGATGCCGAATGTAAGAATCTGCCCCCCCCCCCCCCGTCATTGGATTTGATTGACAGCAGTGGGAGCCAATGGCTGCGCTCCTATCAATCTATCCAATCAAGAGTCGAGCACCCCGGGCAGAGGAAGAGCACGTCTCCACTGGGTGAAATTCCAGGGCTCAGGTAAGTAAAACGGGGGGGCTGGGGGGCCGGTCACTGCCATTGTTGTCACGAAGGTTTACAACCCCTTTAATGCAGAGCTCTCTCCAATAGAATCCCAGAGAGATTTAGGAAACTGTCATGTTGTTTAACTCTCCAGCATCTGCAAAAACTAAAATATGAGTTTGATGTGGACTGACCCTTTAAATGCCACTTATGGATATGCTGTAATTTATGGACGTCTGTTCCAGAACTCCATTATTTCAGTGATGTTACAGTGCAATCCTTGTGCCAAATTCTGAGAAGATTCTCTGCAACAGTAACAAAGTATTTATATGTATGTGATATAGAGGGAACAGCTGACAAGCCCAGGATCCCTCCGCTCCATGTAGTCTATATATAAAAGCTAAATGAGCCACTCTGTACCCACTTCATACCAGCAGACATTAGCTGCCATGACTGGATAAAATGCCACTTTATGGATGGTGTTATTTCAAGGCGTGGCCTGTCTGCCAGAGGAGAAGGATGTGCTCTTCGGTCTTCTATGGGAGGTCTATTATTAAAAAGAGAAGATTGTACAGGCATCAAATATACTATATAAGTTAAATGATTTAATCAAAACCAAAGATGGATAGGAAGTCACAAATGTATCTAATAGATATAGTTTCCTAAAGAGAACTTGTACTTTGCAAATACCGGTACTTCTCTAAGTAAGGCAGGATTTAGTATGGTAAAAATGAACTCCTCAGCCCCCTCCTTAACATTATATAGGAGGGAGAACATCAGTTTTGGAATTTTCAAAAAAGCGCAAGTAAAGCTGGCCATTACATACTTTTTTTTATCCAGCCTGCAGGCCAAAAATCTTAACTGCTTCCTCCATCCACACTACTACACAATGAGGATGGACGAATCTCCCGCTGTATTTTGACAGCGGGTCCCACCATCTGTCAAAAGACCTGAGTAGTGCCTGCACCCGATTGGATGATTAGCGAACAATTTTCTACCTGGCTTCTTCGTTTTGTTTTGTTTTGTTTTGTTTTTTGTTTTTGTTTTTGTTTTTGTTTTTTTGTTAATGGATGTCAGGTTTGAAGGTTGCTGACAGGGCCACCCACGGAGCGAATTTCAGACAGTTCAGGTAACAAATTTAAAGTAGGCTTCATCCTAATCTTGGTAGCAAAAGTGGAAGTACATTTTATCTGCTTTTCCTCTGGAGCAAATTTCTCATTTTTATTACCCTATGTCTTAAATAACAGGACCTAGTTGATTGGCTGAAGAGACATGAGCCTCGTCTCTTGCGGAGTTAATAAGTTCCTGAGAGATGCATCTCCTAAGAACCACTTCAACTAAGTAAATGGGAGGGTGGTCTGTTCTAATTGTTTTACAGCTGTCTTAAAGTGAGACTAAAGAGGTTAATCTGGGCGAGGAATGACCTATACAAGAATTGTGTGCTTCCACGCGTTTCATTCTATGAGATAAATACATGCATCAAAATTACAAAAAGACATTTTTGGGGATAATATCATGCAAAAATGATTTTATTTTTTATGCAATCCGGAAAAAAAAAGTAACAAAACTTTAAAAATAGAAGAAAAAAAAAACCTTTTCTACGTTGCTCAGCGTTTAGTGTAAAAAAATTGTTACTCATTGTTAAGTATGCATTTTATTCTTTAATTTGTCCTGTTTAAAATTAGATTTATTCTGGTTAAAAGCATTGCAAAATTAATTATAAATTAAATGAATGTCTTTTTTCCCCAATTTTATTTTTTTCTTTAAATAAAACAGTAAATATAACCAAAATTATTTATTTATTTATTTATTTTTTTTTGAAAATTTCATGATTGGAAAAATAGAAAAAAACAAAACATCAGCAATATCATTTTAGAAATATAATAGTTAAGGTGAGAAGGTGATGGAATAGTTAATTAGGGCTGATTAATATAAACTAAGGGTTAATAAGGGGTTATATAAGAACAGATTTTATTAATATATAAAAAAGAAAAAATTTGGCTGCTTGCTCTGCCTGACATCTACAGATCAAGGCTTATCCCTTTTGATCCACAGATGAGAGAAAAAAAAATGGATACAAAAGTAACAATCTTACTTTTGTATCTCTTTCTAAGCTCTGGTCCAGGCGATTTTTCAAAGCCACAGATCAGTTCGATTTGCACCTCTGATTTCATTGTGCCAATTTGAACGGTTCTATTGCCGACAATGGGGTGCGACTTGCCATGCATTTTGGAACTATCAGTTTGCATGACGGATCGCACCCGTGTGAACAAGGGCTAAAATCTGAATGTGTTTATAAACTCTGCGTCAGAAGTCACACGTTTTGACATGAGCAGCTTCTGCATT
Source organism: Lithobates clamitans (assembly GCA_037952925.1). NCBI lineage: Eukaryota > Metazoa > Chordata > Amphibia > Anura > Ranidae > Lithobates > Lithobates clamitans. Next base: position 3,247,409 of record JBBGZY010000252.1, on the reverse strand, counting down.
TACTCAGCAACTCGGTGTGGATGTGGGGGGCAAAATAACAGGGCATTATAGTGATATAATAAAACAATTCTATGCTAAGATTTTACATTTGGGTAATAGTGTCCCTTTAAGTTTTAATGGCAGTCTGTTTAAAATGATACATTGCTCTCTTTTAGGAATCCGTATGGGAAGTCTCGGACTATTCCTCCAGTGCGCAACCGCAACCTTCTTCTCCATGATCATCAACAAACTGGCCAAACAGTTTGGGTCACGGAAAGTCTACCTGTCCAGCATGATCACCTTCACCTCCTCCGCCCTGGTTATCTGCCTGTCCCAAAATATTGTCATCGTCACCATTATGTCTTCGCTGACTGGATTTGCTTACGCTACACTTCAGACACTTCCGTACACTTTAATATGTCTCTATCACAAGGAAAAAGATGTAAGTATTAAAGATTTTAATGAGAGTATAAAGTAATATTTATAATTCTTAAGTGCTCTGCCTTCAAACACTGTAACCTTTGGTGGAGTCCTCGAGCTCTATTGAAATACTTATGGCTCTTTCCTTTACTGGAAGAGAGTTTTGTGTAAGGTCAGAGCCACAGTATGGTAGATTGATTGGGAGAACTTCTTACAGAAAGATCATGCACTATGGATATTCACAGTATCTCATGGCACACGATCAGATACAGAATCTGGCTACTGAGCCTCCCTGGATTTCCCATAGTCATTGGCTGTCCCTGCAGTTTACAAAGTGTAATAAATTCTATAGTACTGTACTGTATAACCCTACAGAGATGTTACTAAAATACGGCTGTTGTTAAATTGTAAACCTTTTAGTAGCTACACTATATGGCCAAAGGTTTATGGAATCTTACCATCACACCTACACTATGTTATCAAAAGTATTGGGACACCTGTCTTTACACACACATTAACTCTAATGGCATCCCAGTCTTTGTCCGTAGGGTTTAATATTGAGTTGGCCCACCCTTTGCAGCTATAACAGCTTCAACTCTTCTGGGAAGGCTGTCCACAAGGTTTAGGAGGGCGTCTATGGGAATGTTTGACCAGTCTTCCAGAAGCGCATTTGTGTGGTCAGGAACTGATGTGGATGAGAAGGCCTGGCTTGCAGTCTCTGCTCTAATTCATCCCACAGGTGTTCTATTGGGTTGAGGTCAGGACTCTGTGCAGACCAGTCAAGTTCTTTCACCCCAAACTCGCTCATCCATGTCTTTATGGACCTTGCTTTGTGCACTGGTGCACAGTCATGTTGGAACAGGAAGGGACCATCTCCAAACTGTTACTACAAATTTGGGAGCATGAAATTGTCCAAAATGTCTTGTATGCTGACGCCTTAAGAGTTCCCTTCACTAGAACTAAGGGGCCAAGTCCAACCCCTGAAAAACAACCCCACACCTTAATCCCACCCCCCCCACCAAATGATTTAGACCCGTGCACAAAGTAATGTCTATAAGGACGTGGAGGAACTTGACTGGCCTGCAGAGTCCTGACCTTAACCAGATAGAACACCTTTGGGATGAATTGGAGCAGAGACTGCGAGCCAGGCCTTCTTGTGCACATCAGTGCCTGACCTCACAAATGCTCTTCTGGAAGAATGGTCAAACATTCTCATAGACACACTCCTAATCCTTGTGGACTTCCCAGATGAGATGAAGCTGTTATAGCTGCAAAGGGTGGGCCAACTCAATATTGAACCCTACAGACTAAGACTGGGATGCCATTAAAGTTCATGTAAAGGCAGGCGTCCCAATACTTTTGGTAATATAGTGTATATGAGCCTATTGGGCATACCCAATAGCTTTAATAGCAACAGCTTTAAGAGCATCTACTGTTCTGGGAAGGCTTTCCACACAATTTCGGGCTGTGGGAATTTGTGGCCATTTCGTCAAAAGAGCAATTGTGAGGTCAGGTACTTATGTCGGATGAGGAGATCTAGCTTGCAGTTGGCGTATCAATTCATCCCAAAGATATTTAGTAGGGTAGAGGTCAGGACTCTGTACAGACTTCCACACCAAACTTATCAAACTGTCTTGATGGACCTGGCTTTATACATGGGGGCACAGTCATGCTGCAACAGGAAAGCACCCTCCCCAAACTGTTAACACAAGTTTGGAAGCGCACAGTAGTCTAACCTGTATTTGTATAATGTAGCATGATTAACAAAACCCTTCACTGCAAACACCCCAACTCAACAAATTAGAGTGGGCTCCACATAAATAAATTTTTCTTTTTTTTTTTTTACATGAGCTTTAAAGTGCTTCTAAAGCCAAAGCATTTTTTTACTTTAATGCATTCCCTGCATTAAGGTAAAATATGTTCCAGTAGCAGTATTGCCCCCTTATACTTACCCAAGTCCTCAATCAATCCAGCACTATGCTCTGTAGCGGCTCTCTCCCTGCTCTCACAGGCTTTGGCTCCCATTGCTGTAAAGCTGCTCATACATGATACAATTTTCTTGTTTAATTTACCATCAACTGTGTAGTGCAAGGGACCTGCCTGATTGCATATAAATTGAAAGTGTTTAGGTTTCACCTCAGATTATGTGATTTTGGCAAATTTAAAGGAAAATTGTATAATGTATGGCCAGCCTTAGATAAATCTTCTGTGATGAGGGAGTGGTGGGTGGGGTCGAGTCACACTGTCTATCTATAGAGGCAGGCAGCGTGGCTTGGGATCGAGCCTGCAAGTGCACCCTCATAGAAAGCGGCTTCCTATGGGGGTGCACGGAGAAGAGAAGGAGCCAGGAGTGCCGGCGGGGGGACCCCAGAAGATACCATTGCAATACCATTGCACAGAGCATGTTTGTTATTTAAAAAAATAAAAATAAAAAATAAGACATTACAATCACTTTAACAAGTTTTTAGGGAAGTGGTGTATAACAAAACAGAATAAAAGTATGTCTTCACATTGGATGCTAAGTGCTTAGAAACCTGCAATTTTGACAAACCTGAATGGCATTTTGCTGAAATTTTTTTTTAACCAAAAAAGAAAAATTGCTTCTCATGGAGTAATGCCAAGTTATTAAAATATATGTAAAAGCAATGGGAAAACAACTCAGATGTTAAGTGCTTAAAGCAGAGTTCCACCCAAAAGTGGAACCTCCGCTTATCTGCTCCCCCCCCTCTGATGCCACATTTTGGCACCCTTCAGGGGGTACCCTTGCCCACTTCCGGGAGACAGCGCCGTCCCTCGGAAGTTCGGCCTCCTTCCTCCGCCGCCGGGCCAGTTAGAAATCACAGCACGCTTCGCACATGCGCAGTATGGGACCGGCTGTGAAGCCGAAAGGCTTCATTGCCAGCTTCCCTTACCATAAATGGCAGTGGCAGCACCCGAGAGCCAACTTGAAAATCGGCTGGGGGGGGGGTGCCAACATTGCAGGAACCCTGGACAGGTAAGTGTCCTAATAGTCAGCAGCTACAATGTTTGTAGCTGCTGACTTAATGTTTTCGTGGGGAGCAGAACTCCTCTTCAAGCAGAACCAAACTTTTTGCAAGCATCATAATATGAGTGCTAGGAGGCCGCCGGATCAACAGAGATGAACCGACGAGATGATTATAGTCTTCAATACCAACAGATAGCAGGCCTCCTCAGTTTGCCATATGTGTGCCTGATGTCCCTGGTCCACGTATTTCGGCGTAATGCCTAAACGAGGAGCGCTTCCGACAAGGCATTATGCTGAAATGTATCAAGTGGTTATATTTGTATGGTTATATTTCATATAACAGCAGTGATGTGAAGTGGTGTATTTTCTTTACTATATATCTCAAATATAAATCTACTTCTCCTCCATAGGTTTTTATGCCGAGGCCTGAAGTGCCACACACCCGCAGTGGAAATATCCTTACCAAAGAAGCGGTCTGCTTTTCACCCAACTTGCCGCACAGTCACCAGAATGGTACTTATAAGCACAAAGAGCCAGGACACAATAAAGATGGCAGCTACCTTTCTCAAGAACTAGAGATCTACGTCCATTCCCAGGTCCACTGCCCAAAAAACAATAACGAGAGTCCCGATGGCACGGGTGACACTTGTAAAGATGTTTACACCAAACGTGGCATTGGCCTGGATTTTGCCACACTCGACAGCACATTCCTTCTTTCTCAGGTCTTCCCATCCCTCTTCATGGGCATATTGGTACAGCTAATGGAAAATGTCACTGTCTACATTGCATCATCGGTCATTTTTGGCGTTTTTGCCATTTACCTGGCAAATCGCATTGTTTTTGACCAAAAAGACATGCGGACGTAACGCGATTGTAGTGGGGCAGATGAGGCGTCAGTACCTTTTGTTTACATTGTTCGCGTTTACAATAACTGAAGTTTCTCTGTAATTTCCTGTCTGGCCAGTTGCTCCAACCAGGCTACAACAAGTGGTGCAAAATGCAGTGGTGTTGTACAAAGTTCAGTAATCTATAGCAACCAAAAAAGCATTAACTATTGCTATGAGTTAACATACTTTTCAGTATTGGTCTTCTCTGCTATTTTTAAAGCACATTTCCGAATTCCTCCGGCCCTTAGTCACCCAAACACCCAACCAACCTGTCCCAAACCCTGTCCCCCTCCCCCAAACTGGAATATTTTTCTTTCTTCTTTCTTTTTTTTTAATACTTCACGGGCCTTCTTTCTCTTTGCACCACTGAGGAAAGCCTAGTGCTTAGTGAATATTCAAAGAGCACTACGATCTCTGCATCATTGTATGTGAGTGCAGGGCACCATGAACCAATGCATTCACCGGATGTCCTCGGTCTTCCAAGTTTAATAATGTTGGGCGTCGGTCAATCCAGTAGACTGAGAACATCTGGTGACGGAAAGCTTTTTTAGTTTGGAGGACAGCCCTGGAAAAGAGGAGAGATCAGTAGCCGGAGCTTGCTTTTTTCACATTTAGAGACCTTTTAAAAAAAAAAAAAAAGTTGGGTTAGATACAGAATATAGTTTGAAGTATAAAGGGAAAGAACCATGTATAATTCTCAGTGTGTACGGTTCAAGAGTACCGGTCAACTGCATTTTAAGGCAGCTTTTCTTTGCTGTGATGGTAGCTTCCTCATCCATTGTCTCATTCAGAAAATGTTGATGCCCATTGTCTGTAGGAAACAGGTTTATTTATAACATGGGTCTGTCATTTTAAATGTTTCTAAAGGCATTTTTTTTATTTTTTTAAATAAAATAATAAACATGATATACTCGCCTGCTCTGTGCAATGCTGTTGCTCAGAGCGAACCTGTACCTCCTCTTCTGGGGTCCTAATGGCTCCTGCTGCTGTCCGTTCCTTCTGTGAGAGGAGAAAGATGGGGAAGAACTACTGCAGACGGGCATATTTCTGGATTGATACAGGACGCAAGAAAGTATTTGGGGGATGGGAAGGGGGCACAGCTAGGGGGGCAAATAGTTTCTTACCTTGGGGCCAATTCACACTGACTTGTGCTAAAATGTATGGAAAATGCATGTACGTTTCCATCCATTTTAGTCGCATTTTAAAGCACGCTGATGTCCGTTGACATACATTTTGACGTCTGTTGGCAAGCATACGCAGCGTTATGGTGTGAATAGGACACATTGGAAAGGATTGTATTTCAGCTGTCCTTCCATTGATCTGCGTTTTACAGCTGTGCTAAAACACAGATCAACGCACTGGTGTGAATTGGCCCTAAATGCAGGGAATGCATTAAGGTAAACGTTTTCGTTTTAGAACCACTTTAACAAAAAAAAAACTGCTGACAGGTAAAAAAAAAAGTTGGCATCTAGAGATGCCTATGCTGATGGCATCTCTTAGTGCCCCCACTCTGGCTAAATGCTGGCCTGCTCTGATTGGGCAAAGCATCAATCTTTACAAGTAGTGTTGGCGCTTGTCTACCACCTCCCACACATTCTTGCAGGCCTGATCCTATGGCCCACCCCACTGTCCAATAGGAATATGTGAGAGGTGGGATGAGTGGGAAAGTTTTACTACTGGGAAGAGTTAAATCTGTGCCCAGTCACAACAAGCCTAACACTGGGGTAGGGCAGAGGTAAGAAAAGCCATATTGGTCGCTTTTTTTTTTTTTTTTTTTTGTTAAAGTGAAAAAGTAACTTTGAGTGCCAGTTCACACTTGTGCGATGTGGGAACCCTGCAAATCCCGCATCGCACACGACTAGCACAGCAGTTCACACTGCCATATTATTATTATTATTATTACTATACAAGATTTATATAGCGCCAACAGTTTACGCAGCGCTTTACAACATTAGGGAGGACAGTACAATACAATTCAATACAGGAGGAATCAGAGGGCCCTGCTCGTTAGAGCTTACAATCTAGCCATATGCAAACTGCCGGGAGTGTCAGTACATTGTTAATGTCACTCCTATTTCAGCTCGCATATCGCACTGAGAACTGACAGTTCGGACGTGAATCAGATCGCATGGGTGTGAACCGATTCTGGTGCGGACCAAAAAAAGGGTCCTGCGTGAGTTTGGTCCAAATGCGATGCGATATCAGCCATACTATCACACGGACATCGATTGTGATTCGCACCACACTGCATCGCAGGTGTGAATCGGCACTTGGGCCGGCCATACACAGTTCAACGCTTAACTGGCAGGCTGAATGTACCACAACCAGCCTACCGGATTTTCTTGCGATTATTACTAGCGGCTGCTATAGCTACTAGCGATAATCACTGGCTTTCCCTTTCCCCCCGCTGACACAAGACAATTGCCCGGCAGGAGGGATTCCCCTGTCAACCCCGTGTGTGTGTGGATGGGGGAATTAGGAAAGAAATTCGCCCCATGTATGGGCAGTCTTACAGTAATTTTATAATGTCAAAAACAGTATCCGATTGAAGAGATAAAGTTGGAAATTCAAATTTTAGAGAAACCCTTTTTTTACAACACCGTTTCAAAAATACTACTGTTTTATTCCACATTATAAGACAGTGGGTGGAGCAATGCAGATCATTCCTTTGTGGCTCACTATGTATCTGGACCGACTAGTGTAATGTACAGATACTGTCTCTATATTTACAGTAGCCCTTCATTAAAGGCACTAGCGAAACGTGGGAACTAAACTTCTCATGCCTTGAACCTCTCATTTTTCTTTCCAGTAATTTAAATAATTGTGCATTTTACTAAGAAGCATTTAAATGTACATGCATATAATTTATTATTTTTTTTTTAGGTTCCTTTTTTATTTTTCTTAATTTTATACTGTACTGTAAAATGTTAATCTGTCCTTTTTTAAGGATTATTAACTACTGTTCCAGAATCAGCATTTAGCTGCCTCATTGTAATGTAGGATAAAAAGTGACGCTGCTAGCTTTTGATATTCCAGTTTTACAGATTGTAAATTTTTGTTGTTTTGTTTATAGACTGAGATTTATGTGTTCAAAAAGTGGTGCTGCTACCTGCACAGGGGGATGTATGGCCTTGGAAGGAGAGGAAGGGGGGTGTCGTGTTGTTTGGGTGAGAATTAGAGACATGACTAAACGCTGAGGTTCCATGCAATACCTCATCCTTTTGGTGATGTCATCAGTTGGTGGTAATTACATAACTTAAATATTCCATTATTGTACAAAAAAATCTGGAGATGCCTGAGATAGCTCAGCCACTCCTAAATTTGCATTTTTTTAAGTATTACGATCTACAGCTATAACTGTTTTTTTATTTCTACATATGGGGGGGGGTTAGCACCTTTTTTTAAAGTTGTGTTTTTTGTTTTTTTAGCTCTGTGTCCCCACTGGGGGGATTTGCCCCCTTCGTTCTGATCTCTTTTGCCCCCAGGACAATAGATAATGAGTAATCCAACATGTTACCACTGTCACCAGAACAAGTGACAGGTGAGGGGAAATCATTCACTGGGGACACCTCTTGTGGTGACAGCTGTCTAATTAGGAGATTTCCCCTCACTTTAACTAAACTTGAGACCATTAAAATAAGACAAAAATGACTGAAGCTCTGTAATCGTTAATACTTCATTGAATGTATTTTTTTAAATGTAAGTACCTGAATTTGACCTGTTGTTGGCCTCATGCAGCGTCTGTACAGCAGGGCTGAAGTGTGCCATGAGTACAAGAAATCGATCGGTTCATGTGCCGATAGGAGAAAGCGTGACAGAAAATGAGCTTGCTGCTGCCCTTTCTCACATTTCACTGCCCAGTCACAAGCTGGTGTGGGTCCAGAATGACATGGGCTCAGAGGAAGTGGATTAAATTATACTAGCCATTAGACTGAGGACATCTAGTGGCAGAAAAAATACTACAGGGGAAATCTCTGGATTGAAGTTCAATATATTGGCTGCTTTAAGAAAGAATTCCTCTCTTGCTGTTTTTTCCAAGGTAGGGAAAAAAAAATCACAATGCCAATAGTTAGCCAAATCTGGCTGTGCTTTGAACAGTTCCTTACTCTATTCAATACACTGGCTGTAGATACACTTTAGATACTTTTTAACTTGTTTTCAAATATTAAAGTGAAAACTCCTTTTTTTTTTTTTATCCTTTTTGGATAAAGGCTCATAAACACGATACAAAAATTGGAAGTAAAATTTAGTCCAAACGATCTGCTGATTTTCGGATCGTTAGTACGGTGCTTTCGACAGCCAATTCCGATTTTTCGTCCAACAAAAGCTGGATGTGCAGACTTTAAAATGTTTGCCCTACGTGAATTCCACGTCTGATTTTTGTTTAATTTAGTATGGTTTTCGTCCGAAAAAATTGTGAGAGCAAGACTACGTGCTCAGAAACTAAAGCATACATACTAAACTATTCAACACATTACATCACTTCTGACGTTGTATTCTGTCGTAGGAGATTTTTCGTATGGTGACTAAACTCTTCACTTTCGACATGAGACTAGCATGCCACAGAAACGGAAGAACAGTCGTCCGAAAATCTGATCATTTGTACGAGGCTTTAGGAAAGAAATGTTAGGTTTCTTTTTGCCATCTGTATCCTACAACAGGAAGTAGGAGGAGATCTCTTGAAGATGAGGGAAATCCTGTCTTAGACGGTATGTCATCAGAACAGGTGTCCCCATGGCATGATTTACCCTCTACTTTTGTTATGGTGACAACTCAAAATTTGGAAGTTTTTTCAATTTACATTCCTGTTGACAGTGGTGACCAGGGCAAAAAATAAGGGCAAATTTCACCAGCCGGGAGCACAGACAGCAAAAAAAACATAAAAGAAAAAAAACGTTAGCAATCTAGCTAGGGATATATACATGAGGACAATTTGAAGAGCTGAAATATCTTTCCTGCAAAAATGTCTGCTGCATGCTTTCCCTAGTGCTGGTCACATGACCGAACCTCTGGTCACATGATTTCTTATGAAATATAGGATCAGCTGGTCTTAACATGAAAAAAAGGACCCGTTGCGATTTTTGAGCACATTTTTGAGATTACCCTTTAAATATTAAAGGCTAATCACACCCTTTAAAAGAGGCCACGAGATGAAATGTCTAGGCAAGCCAAGTCCAACTATTCAAACAGTATAAATCTTTGGGGCCACTTGTAAATAAAGAAAAAGGGTTTAGCATGTTAGTAAAATTATACTAGTGCTTGCAATTTATTCAATTGTATTCTAAAGAAAAAGGTAATGAAAAATTTTTTTTATCACTAATGATAAACCACATTCCTTTTGATAGCATGGGCAGTTACAGGTACTCTTTACAGAGAGATTTTGCTCTTCTAGAACCCAGATCTCTCCTCTGCCCTCAAAAGCATCCGATCAAACCGAGATCAGTTTGATCAGATGCTTTACAAGCCGGCTTTTAAACAACAAACCAAAACTAGAAATGACAAAACCCTTGCCCCTTCCAGCTTCATATGTTTACACTGACAGGTGGCAGCGGTCCTGGGCTTTCAGGTGCGATCGGGAAGCCTGGGACCGCAGCCACCTGTCCAGTGCAGTCCAGTGGTGATTGTGGAGGGACCACTTCCGTGCCCTGGGGAAGTGATTGGGCGGCTGCAGAGCCAATGAGATCTCTTCTACAGAAAAGCCTGTTGCTGCCTGAAATGTTTGATACCAGGATCACGGCTGCAGCTGCATGAATAGCGATGTGTTACAGCACATCGAAATGCACTGCTCAAAAATCGCAACGTGTCCTGTTTTTCAAGCCATAGCTCATAAGGAAAATTGGCTTGTCTATGCATTGGGACTGAGTTGGGCAATTCTGGTGTGAACAAGCCCTAAATTCATAGAGGGGCTTCACCCCCCCCCCTTTTTTTCCCCCCAATCCTCTTATCTTGTCCACTGGGTCTTTAAATTGGTTTTACCCCGAAACCAAAAATGTAATTTATTGACTCCTACCAATTATTAGATGTGGTGGCTGCATCAGTTTTCTTTTCTTTGGGCCCCCCCCCACCCCTTCTGTTTTCACCTGGTGATTTTGCCAGTAACATACCTCCTGTATTAGTGAGACACCACTTGATGGATGAAGACAGGAGGCACAGCAGACAGCGAAGGAGTCTTACATTTATTCGCAGATTTGGATACATTTAACAAATTAAAGCCAAACTCCACCTTACACTTTATCTCAGAAGGAAAAAAAATCTGCTGCAACTGATTTTAAAAGGTTTTACATGAATAAATAAAAGCTGATCATTTTAAGCACCCTTGCCATCGTTAAATGGTTTGTCTCATTCATGTAACCTGACCCAATCTGCTTGAAAGCTTGTGCTTAAAAAAAAAAAAAAAAACAGATTTGCTGGCTAAATCACCAGATGAAAATAAAGAAAAAATGCCTAAAGAAAACAAATGCAGCCATCACATCTGAGAATTATTAAGCTGCAATATAATAAGCGCTTCCTTTTTGGGTTTAATACTGCTTTAAGAAACATACTCGTGTGCCCGGCATATCCAGCATTGCCTTTTGTAATCCGCTGCATGCTTGGTCCCATGCTTTCCTTCTACTTTTTTTTATATCTTCGGGAGCTGGCTGTCTTTTCTGGGTTCTACTTCGGCCACTGCACATGTGCACTGTGGTAGGTGGCAACAAAGCTTCCTGGGATGTGTGACATGAGTGTTCCAGGAGGCTGCAGGCAGCACTGCTATGTAACTCTTGCCTAGGCATGAAACCAGGAAATGCAGGGCTGGCTTAAAAAGAATATAGGTACAAAAAAATAATATATTGGTGTTGCTAAAGTCACTAGGTAAACAAAGAAGCTATACTCGCCTCTCCCGCTGCCCAAGATAAGTGTGCACAGTTGGAGAAGTGAATATTAAATGTTGTCTTTAGGTGATTTAAAGCAGCTAAGGGCCACGTGTAAAGTGTGAAGAGGGTTTGTGGCCCAAAAAACACCAGTTTGACATGCCTGTCCTGAGCCTTTGGTTATGTGAGCAGCACTGCAGCCAACTGGGAGCGGCATTTCCCTAAGAAATCATTCCATTACTCTTCATTTATGCACCCATAGCATTATGTTCACATCAGAATTTAGGACCATCTCAGTGGAGCTTGCAGTTATATACTCTGTTCGTTTTTGTTGCTGCCTGTCTTTCTGTTCTTTTCTATCACTGTGTCAGTGACCACCATGGCTCTGCTGTGAGCCTAACTTCCATTTCCCGTGAACTCTCCGTGTATCTCAGGTAAGAGAAGACTGACTTCTGGTTGGACTGGTCTGGAGTTCTTCCTAAAGCTATGGAGCACTAGACTTCCCTTTTTGATGCTTGCAGAAAGAAGTGTCTGAAGGAGACCGTTAGGCATAGCAACCCCATTCCATCTATAATTTTCCTAGTAAAGATTAGCAGAAAGAATTAGAAACCTCATTGGTTGTTGTGTGCACCAGGACCTTTTCTACACATTCAGTTCAGGCCTAATGTCACTTTTTTTTTTTTTTTTTTTACAAGCTGGCACAGAAGCAAAATCTGTATTGCCATAGTGACCTCTTATTCTAACACTGATCAGGTATCCCATGGACTTCACAGTTAACCTTACCAAAACCTAATTCCTAAGTGCCTAAGTATATCTGTTTCATACAAAAATGTAATATTTATGGGGAGTTTTTGTTTCTTTACTGAAATAATTTATAGGATGTTTTGTAACTTTTCGATCAATGTATCGTTGTGTGTATATATATATGTTGTGTATACAAAATTGCATAAAACTCTTTTCAATAAATTATTATACTACTGCTGCTGTTAATGCATTTTATTTGGGTGAATTAAGGTGTATGTCAGGGCAAAAAAAAACAAAAAACAATGCAATATATTTTCCTACTTTTTTTTTTTTTTTTTTAACCACTTCAGCCCTGGAAGAATTTACCCCCTTCCTGACTAGTGCGTTTTTTTTGCAATTCGGCACTGCGTCGCTTTAACTGACTTTTGTTGAACAAAATCACAGTCAATCGCACTGTCCTCATCTACACAGCATAGAGATTATTTGTTTTGTTGAGCTAGATAAGCACTGAGATGGCTCCTTGACATAGCCAAGGAAGTGTGCACGGGACAACTCTGAATTTCTGACATGATATATAAGTTGATTTTTTTTTTTTTAATAAACAGGTATATTGAAATTATTTCAAAAGGTAGCACAAAGGAGAAGGTTTTTCGTTTGGCTTACATGCACTTTAATATGACTCCTGTCTCTTGCCAAAAAACAAAACAAATGGAGGCTCCCTGCAAGATGAGAGCTATTATACTCTGGCAGCCCATGTCTCCTTCCTTTCCTTTTGTTCCAGCTCTTCAGCCTCCATTACACTGTTCAGCATTCAAGTCATTGGCTGGGTCCACACTGATGCAAATTAAAAGGGGGTTTCCCTGCATCCAGTTTGCGTGATAGGAGACTGTGACCGACTCTGGAGCCGGTTCACACATCTAGGGGGGGGGGGGGCACAGAGCAGATTGTACGAGGGTCCTGTGCATCTTTGGCATCATTTCAGGTCAAAATGTGGGCCTGAGGGGGGGGAGTATCATGGTGTAGGGATGGGGTATGTATGGTTTTTTACATGGAACAATTAAAAAATGTAATTTTTAATTTTAATAGGGGTTGTTCTAGGGATATGTGGGTAGGTAGGGTCAGCGAGGATGGAATAAACAAGAATAAGGTCAGGGAGAAAACAATGAGGGGCAGATACCGGGAGCCTATAAGGGAAACTTAAAGAATGGCAACAACTCTGAAAATCATCTCATATAACGTAAGGGGGTTAAGCTCACCGAACAAGAGAAAGCGCCTGTGGATTGAGCTGCAACATTATGGAGCGGACATTGTCTTTTTACAAGAGACCCACTTTAAGGGTGATTCTGTCCCTAGCTTACCCCAGAGTACTATGAACCAATGGTACCATGCAGTGTCCCCAGTCGCAAGGGCCAGAGGAGTCACAATGTCTTTTAAGAAGTCATGTCCATGGAAAATGGAGACAGTTCAGAGTGACCCTGAGGGACGCTTCTTATTTGTGAAGGGTACACTGCATGGTGTACGATATACATTTGCGACGATTTATGCACCAAATGAAGGGTCAGTAAATTTCTTTGTTAAAATATTTAAGAAATTGGAACAATTTAGAGAGGGCTGTCTGATGATGGGCGGAGACTTTAACCTGGTGCTGGATCCCAATATGGATACATCAACAGGAAGAACTGCCTTGTCATTTAGAGCCCTAAAACGAATTAAACAACTTATACGCTCTCAACATCTGGTGGACTGTTGGCGGGTATTACATGCAGGAATCAAAGACTTTAGCTACTATTCAAAAACACACGACATGTACTCGCGTCTAGACCTTCTCCTGGTGGACCAGTTCCACCTGGAGAATGTCATTTCATGCACAATCGGTCCCATCACTACATCAGATCATGCCCCAATAGCATTAACGTTCCAACTAATTCAGATGGGGGGTCTGGAGCGAACATGGCGTTTGAATGAGTCGCTATTGGATAGGGAAGAAATAGTAGAGAAATTAGGAGTTAAAATAAAAGAGTACTTTGAAATAAACAAGACAGGGGAAGTATCTGACCAAATGGTGTGGGAGGCCCATAAAACTGTCATAAGAGGGGATTTGATAGCATATGGCTCGTATATAAAAAAAGAAGGGAAAAAAGAGATAAAAGACCTATTAGATAAAATCAGTGAACTGGAGGGGAAGCACAAGAGGAAGCTTGACCCTACAGATAATAGGCGCCTAGAGGCCTTACGAACGGAGCTCTCACAGTGCCTAGAACAAAAAGTTAGAAATAAAATTAGGTTCTTCGCAAATAGGGCATATGAACAGGGTAATAAGTGTGGGCGGCTACTAGCTAAACAGCTTAAAAAGCAACAGGAATCCAGACATGTCCACAGTTTACTGGTTAGAGGTAAGAAAGTAGTTGGAACGAAAGCCATAGCTGCAGAATTTAGTAAATTTTATGAGGCATTATACAATATTTCTGAAGTAGATAATGAAAGCCCTGAGAGAAAAGAGATGCAGGATTACATCAATGAAGCATCAATGCCTAGGCTGTCTAAAACAACTACAGAAGAGTTAGAGCGCCCAATCACAGTAGAGGAGCTGGAAAGGGTAATAGCAACATTGCCATTAGGGAAAAGCCCAGGCCCAGACGGGTTGACTAATATATATTATAAAAAATTCCTTCCAGTATTAAGAGAACCATTGTGTAAATACTTCAATTTAATTAATGCGTCTAACCCATTACCACCAGAAGCCCTTCTGGCGCATATAACAGTACTGCCAAAAGGAGGGAAAGATCCCCAGATTTGCGCAAACTACAGGCCTATTTCCCTTCTTAATTCGGATACTAAATTGTTAGCAAAGATCTTGGCTCTGAGGCTCCAGGGACACATAGGGGGGTTGATACATCTGGACCAGACTGGGTTCATGGAAGGGCGTGAGGCGAGAGATAACACTATTCGGGCGCTTAATGTCCTCCACTGGATGCAGTCTGGTCCGGATAGGGCCCCAAGGATCATTCTGTCAATGGATGCCGAAAAGGCCTTTGACAGGGTGAACTGGGGCTTTATGAGAGAAATGTTGAAGGGAATAGGCCTGGGGGAGCGGATGATGGGATGGATAATGTCGATGTACGCGGGCCCTAAGGCAAGAATTAAAGTAAATGGAACGTTGTCAGAAAGCTTTAGTATCCAAAATGGTACGAGACAAGGTTGCCCATTATCACCCTTAATATTTGCAATAATATTAGAGCCATTCTTACGTAAAATCAGAAATAACAGAGAGATAAGTGGGACACAAATAGGACAGGTGGAACATAAGGTCGCAGCATATGCTGATGACCTACTCTTTTTTCTCTCGTCCCCCCAGACATCGTTAGCTGCACTTATGCTGGAGGTACAAAAGTTCGGCTCCTTATCTAATTTTAAAATCAATCTGGGGAAGTCAATTATCCTTCCTATCCATGTCCCAATGGGACTGGAGATGACGCTGCGACATACGTATGCATTTGTCTGGGAGAGAGAGTCCCTGACGTATTTGGGGGTACGTATTAGTGTTGAAATGAAAAGACTATATGAAGTCAACTATGGCATACTACTGACGGAGATAGCGGAAGAGTTTAAAAAATGGAAAGGCCAATATCTAACTTGGTTTGGGAGGATTAATGCCATAAAAATGAGTATACTCCCTAGATTAATTTATATGTTGCATACAATACCAATTAAGGTACCGGGGTCTTTTTTCAAACAGGTGCGTAGGATGTTTGTGGCGTTCGTATGGAACGATAAAAGACCCAGATTAGCCCACGACCTTCTGAGAAGAAATAGGGCCGAGGGAGGATTGGGAATACCGGATATAGCCTTATATTACAAGGCTATGAGTCTAGTCCGGATTTTGAACTGGCACCATGATACCCATAAAAAACTTTGGGTTCAAGTAGAAAATGCAATGGCAGGGAGGAATTTAGCAGGAGCACCTTGGATTCAGAGCACGTCAAGAGGGTTGTCTCAATGGGTGTCACCATTAACCCAGAATACATTGGAAGTTTGGGACAAGTTGAATAAGAATGGGGATTACGCCCCCTGGATATCACCTCTGGCTCCTCTGGAGGGATTCACCTGGTTCCCCCCGGGGGAGGAGATGGGGTATCTGGGGGCTTGGGGTGGAGGTGGAGACTCCACCTGTGGCAGGTTTGCTCCGGAGGGGGTTTTGTTATCTCTGACAGAGATGGTGTCCAGATATGGGACAGTGCATATGGCAGAGTGGAAATACAATCAATTAGTGAGTTTCTTTAATAAAAGCAAATCATCAATAAGACCTATGAACTCTCTCACTATATTTGAGAAACAATGTGTGCAGAGATCTAGTCCCAGGAACGTGCTGTCGCAAATGTATAAAGGGATACTTAAGGGACAGGAAGGTACAACTCCATACTATATAAGGGAATGGGAGAAGGAATTGGGACAGGTATTGACTAACAATCAAATTAAAAGGATGATTACACTAACACATTCCTCATCCATCAGCTCAAAGGTACAAGAGATGGCGTACAAGTTCCTGTCAAGATGGTATAGGACCCCAGTCAAATTGGCACAAATGTTTCCAACCATAAGTGATAGATGCTGGAGGGGATGTGGGCAGAAAGGCACATTTCTCCATCTGTGGTGGACATGCCCAGTAATTAAAAGATTCTGGGAGTCGGTGTCTCCATGGATCAGGAAATTGACGGTGGAACACCTGGAATTTCAACCACTACATTATTTATTCCATGGGATGCCGGGCTCTAATAGAAAATATCGGGAGGGCATAACACCCCACCTATTAAACGCAGCGAAAAAAATAATACCGAAATTTTGGAAACAGATAAAGGGTCCCTCAATATTAGATTGGAGAAAGGAAGTGAGCTTAATAATGGAAGCGGAAAGATGGGTTCATATGCTAAAGGGCCAGCAAAGGAAATTTGAAAAGAAATGGGCAGGCTGGAAGGAATGTTTAGGTGAGATAGAAAAAGAAGACGGAGATGATTAAAATGAGAAGGAGGTGGAGGTACAGCCCTTGTAAATATGTAAAATAAAAGAGACTGACCTATGGAGGGAGGAAGAGAGGAAGAGAAGGAAGAGGAAAGAAAGATGAAAGGAATATTGGAATTAGTTCGCTGACCCAATATGTAGGGGAGGGTTTGGAGGGGGTGGGGTTGTGGTTCTCCTGTGTTTTTCCTTTCCCCCCTTTCCCTTCCTTTTTTTTTTTTTTTTTTTTTTAGGGGCTTTTTACACAAATTGAATAATTGATAAACAGGTGTTTTGTTTTTTTTTTTTTTTTTTTTTTTTTTATGATGGGTATAGGGTAACAACACTTATAGTTTGGCCATGGAGGGCCTCCTCTCAAATTAAATATAATGACAACATGGTGTTTGGGGTGGGTTTTTTTTTTTTTTTTTTTTTTTTTTTTTTGTGTTTTCTGGTGTTTTGATGGGTAAAGGGCAATAACACTTACTAGACAGTTTGGCCAATGAGGGCCTCGTACACAAATACAAATTGATAAACACGCACACTTTTTATTTTATTTAATTTTTTTTTTTTTTTTTTTCACTCATGTACACTTATGCACTTTTATGTCCCGTCCCCCCCCCCCCCTTTTTTTTTTTTTTTTTTTTTTACGATGGGTAAAGGGTAACAACACTTATAGTTTGGCCATGGAGGGCCTCTTCTCCAAATAAATATAATGACAACATGGTGTTTGGGATGGGTTTTTTTTTTTTTTTTTGGTGTTTTGATGGGTAAAGGGCAACAACACTTACTAGAATAGTTTGGCCAATGAGGGCCACGTACACAAATACAAATTGATAAACATGCACACCCTTTTTTTTTTTTTTTTTTTTTTTTTTTTTCACTTATGTACACTTATGCACTTTTATGTCCCCCCCCCCTTTTTTTTTTTTTTTTCTCCCTTTTTTTTTTTTTTTTTTCTTTTTTTTCTTTTCTTTTTCTTTTTCTTTTTCTTTCTCTCTCTTTCTCACGAAGGGTAAGAGGTCTTCTTGCACAAAGAGAGGAGGGGAAAGGAGTAACTACAGGATTACCAAGTGGTTTGGAAAGGGAGGGAGGGATAAGATTTAAGCAAATGTGGTAGTAGAAATGTAATGTAATAAGGGTCTGGGGTGGGTGAGGAGGGGTTTTTCCTTTTTTTTTTTCTGTTTGTAACAATGTATGAAGATTGTTGTATTGTAAAATGGAAATAATAAAAAATTCTGATTATAAGAAAATGTGGGCCTGAAACTGAGAACAGGGACGCACCAAACCCTGCTGTGAGCCGCATCCGCACACAGGGGTTTATTTACTAAAGGCAAATCCACTGGAAGTGCACTCGCTGTAGATCTGAGGAGGACATGCAAGGAAAATAAAAAACAGAATTTTTGCATGAACATGATTGGATGATAGAAATCAGCAGAGCTTCCCCTCATTTCGAACTTCCCCTCAGATCAACAGCGACTTCACTTCCAAGTGCACTTGCAGTGCAAAGTGGATTTGCCTTTAGTAAATCAACCACACAGTGTGAAACCAGCCTTCCAGGAATGCCTCTGCCCCAGCCACACCCTGAAGTTCCTTCCTCTGACCCCTACATCACTTCAGGGCTCATAGGGTCAGAAGATGGGTCATGGTATGTTGTAGTGCCTCATTGTAAATTCTTTTAGAAAGTTCTTATTTATTCAGGTCATGGTATAGCTTAGAAGTAGTCCTATTTAACTGGATGGTAATGTTAAAGAAAGTTTGTAATATCCAAGCCACTTCTTCAGTGTCCAAGAAAAAGATGTTAGTCATTAAGGAAAGGGTGATTATTTTGAGGATAATAAAGTGTGCGTTTCAGACATCAGGGACAACTGGTTCACAAGAGGTTTAAAAGAGGCCATCTACGTCAATCTGGAACAACCATCAATGAACAAGAGTGAGGGCCTTCAACACCATTCATCTTCCACATATAATGCAATTTTAACTCTACCCTGGCATTTTGACATTCCCCACTTTTAGCCATGTGAATTAAAGGATTGAAACCTTCCTGACTCAAAAAAATGGGTTTATGTAACTAAAACAAGGTCCTTCTCCCTTACCATCCTTGGATGATCAACATCTACACTTTCCTGGTGAGTGGATTAAGCGATCTGTGGTACCTAGTGGATAAAAATGCTGGGGTATTTTTCTGACACTCGTTAGAACTGAAGAAGTTGATGGATAAACAATATGTCTTCTACATTACAGGACATGTCCAGATGTATGTGACTAACTACTACTAGATAATTATTTTAAATGGCACCATTAAGTGGCTGGGAACTTGCATGACCTGCATTGAACCTCAGCATACTTTGCCTGTGGTAAAAAGACAAGGGTCACGTCTCATTTCTAGTGCATCAGGTCTGGTGTGTTTTTCAGCATTCAGACTAATTGGCACCCAGGTGGCCTACTGTATTCTTTGTCACCATGGTTAAAAAATAATATATGTTCTCCATTTGTGCTGTTTTTATAAATCAGGTCTGAGAGTTTTCTTGTCTTACGTGTTCCTTAATACAAAGAAAACCACAAATGATATTTATAGTTTAATGTGATTTCTTGTTGGGGTATTATTTATGTGTCAGAGACATATGGCGCCTGCTTACCATGGCCAGCAATAAAAATAACACCTAAGGAATTTGTGCTATCGTGGTGTTGTATGGGTATTGTAAACTGCTGTGGTAAATCTAATGGAAACATATTTCAAAGAGGAAAGTGACTCCATCTCCTGAACTCTTGGCTAAGAGTTGCAATGGGTTTTACTCCCATCCCCGCTGTCAGATGCTCATATAGGGTCACAGGGGTGCAGGGGTGTCACAAGACTAAAACGAGCTATACATAGCTAGATCTGGGTTGAATGAGAGAAAATCTATAAATTCCCCCATTCATGCTAAGCAACAAGGATCAGAGCATCTACAGTCAAGCAGCTGTGGCACCTGTGGCTGTCCTGAGCAGTGACTGTATTTAAAAGGATACAATTTGAAACCTGGCACACTTGTGGCATACTGACGGGGGGTGGTCTGCCCTGGGTCCCACACACTGGGGGGTGTCAGGCCGGGCTCGCCCGCTGTGACAGCTTTAATTTGAATTGCCGATTGTCTGCCGTCACACAAAGTCCCGCCTCCTGGTTTGACTCCTTTGACAGATGGCACACTTGTCCAATGCCGGGACATGTGCTGTCTATCATAGGTAGGAGCCGACCCAGGAGGTGGGACTTGTGTGATGGCGGGCACCTGGCAATTAAGCTGTCACAGTGTGTGATGCTGGCCTGTGTGATGATCCGGCCAGCTTTCCTCTCCTCTCTCTGATCCCCTGCACAGATGAGGCTGCTTTGCTGGGCACTGGTAAGGCTGCATTGCTAAGAACTAGTGAGGCTGAGCTTATGGGCACTGGTAAGGCTGCATTGCTAAGAACTAGTGAGGCTGAGCTTATGGGCACTGGTGAGGCTACATTGCTGGGCACTTGTCAGGCTGCATAGATGGGCACAGCTGAGCCCTGCATCCTTTATGTAGTGCGCTCCTTAGCCCTGCATTCTTTATGTAGCGCGCTCCTTAGCCCTGCATTCTTTATGTAGCGCGCTCCTTAGCCCTGCATTCTTTATGTAGTGCGCTCCTTAGCCCTGCATTCTTTATGTAGCTCGCTCCTTAGCCCTGCATTCTTTATGTAGTGCGCTCCTTAGCCCTGTATTTTTTTTATGTAGCACACTCCTGAGTGCTACTTAGCTCTGCATTCTTTATGTAGCCCACTTTGAACTCTGCACTGGTTTTTCTCTATCTTGTCTTCATACAATCTGGTAGTCATTAGGGATGAACTCGATGTTCGGGTCGAAGAACAGTGAACATTATGGGGCGTTTGTGGGAAATTCGAGAGCCGCGGAAAGTCCCATAATGCATTGCGATCTCGCAGTGCATTGCTGTATGACGATTGGCCAAAGCATGCACCTGACCTGCATGCTTTGGCCAATCCTGGCTCAGAGGGACTAAGTCCACGCCCCACACTATATAAGGCTGCTTACACGGTGGCCGTGTGTACTGTTGGTGTGGACAGAGAGATAGCTTGAGTTAGATTAAGCAGGCAGGTTATTCAGTTAGTGGCAGTGTATTAGATAGAGATATCTATATACACTCTGCATCCAGTGTAGCCTATACCTACAGTGCATTCTGTGCTGTACTGTTTCTAATACACTTCAGGTGGTGTATTAAAAAAAATATATATATGTATATACACACACACACACACAGTCTTGTGTGTATGTGTATATATGTGTATATATATAATATACACACACACAATATCTCATAAAAGTGAATACACCCCTCACATTTTTGTAAATATTTTATTATATCTTTTCATGTGACAATACTGAAGAAATTACACTTTGCTATAGTGTAAAGTAGTGAGTGTACAGCTTGTATAACAGTGTAAATTTGCTGTTCCTTCAAAATAACTCAACATACAGCCATTAATGTCTAAACCGCTGGCAACAAAAGAGTACACCCCTAAGTGAAAATGTCTAAATTGGGCTCAATTAGCCATTTTCCCTCCCTGGTACCATGTGACTCATTAGTGTTACAAGGTCTCAGGTGTGAATAGGGAGCAGGTATGTTAAATTTGGCGTTATCACTCTCACTCTTTCATCACTGGAAGTTCAACATGGCACCTCATGGCAAAGAACTCTCTGAGGATCTGAGAAAAAGAATTGTTGCTCTACATAAAGATGGCCTAGGCCAGGGGTCTTCAAACTGCGGCCCTCCAGGTGTTCAGGAACTACAATTCCCATCATGCCTACTCATGTCTGTGAATGTCAGAGTTTTACAATGCCTCATGGGATGTGTAGTTCTGCAACAGCTGGAGGGCCATAGTTTGAGGATCTCTGGCCTAGGCTATAAGAAGATTGCCAAGACCCTGAAACAGAGCTGCAGCATGGTGGCCAAGACCATACAGCGGTTTAACAGGACAGCTTCCACTCAAAACGGGCCTCGCCATGGTCAACCAAAGAAGTTGAGTGCACGTGCTCAGCATCATATCCAGTGGTTGTCTTTGGGAAATAGACTTTTGAGTGCTGCCAGCATTGCTGCAGAGGTTGAAGGGGTGGGGGGCTCAGCCTGTCAGTGCTCAGACCATACGCCGCACACTGCATCAAATTGGTCTGCATGGCTGTCGTCTCAGAAGGAAGCCTCTTCTAAAGAAGATGCACAAGAAAGCCCACAAACAGTTTGTGGACATAGATTACTGGAAAACCATGTCCTGTGGTCTAATGAGACCAAGATAAACTTATTTGGTTCAGATGGTGTCAAGTGTGTGTAGCGGCAATCAGGTGAGGAGTACAAAGACAAGCATGCCTTGCCTACAGTCAAGCGTCATGGCCTGGGGCTGCATGAGTGCTGCCGACACTGGGGAGCTACAGTTCATTGAGGGAACCATGAATGCCAACATGTACTGTGACATACTGAAGCAGAGCATGATCCCCTTCCCTACGAGAGTGGTCCGCAGGGCAGTATTACAACATAACGACTCCAAACACACCTTCAAGACAACCACTGCCTTGCTGAAGAAGCTAATGCCTCGTACACACGAGCGGATTATCTGTCGGAAAAATCTCGGATGGTCTTTCCGACGCAATTCCACTCAAGCTTGGCTTGCATACACACGGTCACACAAAAGTTCTCTGAACTTTCGACCATCAAGAACGCGGTGACGTACAGCACCATGACGAGCCAAGAACATGAAGTTCAATGCTTCTGAGCATGCGTCGAATTGTTTCCGAGCATGTGTGATTTTTTTGCACGTCTGAATTGCATACGATGAACGCATTTTCGGATAGGAACTTTTTCCGACTGAAAAATAGAGAACCTGCTCGCAAACTTTTGCTGGCTGGAATTCTGCCAGCAAAAGTCTGATGGAGCATACACACAGTCGGAATTTCTGACCAAAAGCTCACTTCCGACTTTTGCTTGCGGAATTTCTGATCGTGTGTACGGGGCATAAGGGTAAAGGTTATGTACTGGCCAAGCATGTCTCCAGACCTAAACCCTATTGAGAATCTGTGGGGCATCCTCAAATGGAAGGTGGAGGAGCACAAGGTCTCTAAAATCCACCAGCTCTGTGATGTCATCATGGAGGAGTGGAAGAAGACTCCAGTGTTAACTTGTGAAGCTCTGGTAAACTCCATGCCCAGGAGGGTTAAGGCAGTGCTGGAAAATAATGGTGGCCACACAAAATATTGACACTTTGGGCCCAATTTGGACATTTTCACTTAGGGGTGTACTCACTTTTGTTGCCAGCGGTTTAGACATTAATGGCTGTGTGTTATTTTGGGGGGACAGCAAATTGGCACTGTTATACAAGCTGTACACTCACTACTTTACATTGTAGCAAAGTGCAATTTCCTCAGTGTTATCACATGAAACGTTATAATAAAATAAATGTGGGGGTCTACTCACTTTTGTGAGATACTGTGTGTGTGTGTATGTATATGTGTATATATATATATATATGTGTGTGTGTGTGTGTGTGTGTGTGTGTATATATATATATATATATATATTATACCCTGTTTCCCCGAAAATAAGACCTAGCGTGATTGTCGGTGATGGCTGCAATATAAGCCCTACCCCCCAAATAAGCTGTAGTTAAAGTCCTTGTAGGTCTTATTTTCAGGGTAGGGCTTATTTTCGGGGAAATAGGGTAGGGCTTATTTGGGGGGTAGGGCTTATATTGCAGCCATCACTGACAATCACGCTAGGTCTTATATTCGGGGAAACAGGGTATTACTCTGCATCCAGTGTAGCCTATATCTACAGTGCATTTTGTGGTGTACTGTTTCTAATACACTTTAGGCGGTGTATTAAAATATGTATATGTGTGTATATATATATATATATATATATATATATAATTATTATATATTAATATATATATACAGTCTCGTGTGTGTGTATATACAATATATATATATAGATATATCTATATATACTGTGTATATATATATTATTATTATACAGGATTTATATAGCGCCAACAGTTTACATAGCGCTTTACAACTTGAGGGTAGACAGTACAAATACAATACACTTTAATACATTAGGAATCGGAGGGCCCTGCTCCTTAGAGCTTATATATAAATATATATACACTCTGCATCCAGTGTAGCCTATATCTACAGTGCATTCGGTGGTGTACAGTTTCTAATACACTTCAGGTGGTGTACACAGTATCTAATACAGTGTGTACAGTTTCTACTACCCTTCTGGTGGTGTACACAGTATAAAATACAGTGCAGCCGTTGTACAGTTTCTAATACAGTGCAGGCGGTGTACACAGTATCTAATAGTGTGTACAGTTTCTAATACACTTCAGGCGGTGTACACAGTATCTAATACAGTGTGTACAGTTTCTACTACTTTTCTGGTGGTGTATACAGTATCTAATACAGTGTGTACAGTTTCTACTACACTTCTGGTGGTGTACACAATACTGTGCAGCCGTAGTACAGTTTCTAATACAGTGCAGGTGGTGTACACAATATCTAACACAGTGTGTACAGTTTCTAATACACTTCAGGTGGTGTACACAGTATCTAATACAGTGTAGTGTGGTGTTGCAGAACAAAAAATACATCATGTCCGGAAGGCCATCAAGGAGAGCCAGACGCTCACAGACCACTAAAAGAGGGCAAGCATCCTCTGTGTCTACCGTCAACAGTGGTGGTCGTGGACATGGTGCATCCTCTGCAGGTGGCCGTGTGGCACGCTTGTAATTTTTTTTCTGCTGCTGGCCATGTCATTGAGCCACAACATGCAGAAGAGTTGGTGGAGTGAATAACAAAGCCGTCCTCATCCTCTGTCACCCAGGCTCAGAGTAGCTTGCCTTCCAATGCAGCTGCAAAAGTGGCCTATTCCACTGGCTCCTTGTCCGTAGCTTCCGTAGCTCCACCATCATGCATGGAGGAGTCCCCAGAATTATTCGACCACAGTGTCGGGTACATGCTGATGGAGGATGCGCAGCAATTTGAAAGCTCCAATGTTGGTTCCCATTTCGAGGAAGGGAGTAACGTGAGCCTAGAGAGAGGGGGTGCCACAAAAGGACAAGAAACTGGCAGTCATGTTCCCCCAGCTGCAGCATACTACCAAGTTTTCTCCAGTGACGAGAGAGGGGATGATAAGGTCACTGACTGTACGTGGGTGCCTTAGAGAAGAGCAATTTGAAAGCTCCAATGTTGGTTCCCAGTTTGAGGAAGGGAGTAACGTGAGCCTAGAGAGAGGGGGTGCCACAAAAGGACAATAAACTGGCAGTCATATTCCCCCAGCTGCAGCATACTGCCAAGTTTTCTCCAGTGACGAGAGAGGGGACGATGAGGTCACTGACTGTACGTGGGTGCCTTAGAGAAGAGAGGAGGAGGAGGAGGCAGGATGTCCTCTAGGTGGCAGCTTAAGGGCAGCCACCCTATTGCATCACACTGCAGAGCTCCACAGGTGCAGGGCACTTCTGACTCCCCGCTGACTTTTAATAGTTCCTTGGTGTGGGCCCTTTTCTACACATGTGCAGCAGATCACAGCGTTGCTGTTTGCAACCTATGTCTGAAGCGGATTAGGGGTGGCCAGAACAGCAGCCGCTTGGGCATCACATACTTGACCAGACATATGATGACCTGCCATGCAGTCCATTTGCAACAACACTTGAAAGACCCACATCAAAGAAAAAGGCGGACTTCTCCTTGCTCCTCACCTGGGATCTCCAACCCCACTATACCTCTAGTCCTCTCAAAAACCTGCACTGAGAGGAATTAAGGTATAGCAATAGGTGTCCCAAGTACTTGCAGCCAATTTTCTAGCAACACACCACCAATTGATTTTAGCAGGCAAATTTCCCTACCCCAGTTGCTGAACTGTAAAAAGAAATTCTGTCCCAGCCATCCACATGCTTAGCGTGTAAATGCTAACTTGGCCAAATTGCTAGCACTGCAACTGCTGCCTTTTCAGCTGGTAGACTTTGCCCCCTTTCGTGAATTTGTGGAATGTGCTGTACCGCAGTGGCAGGTTCCAAAACGCCATTTCTTTTCACGGAAGGCCATTCCAGCTCTCTACTGGCATGTAGAAGGCAATGTTTTGGCCTCATTGGACAGGGCGGTCAGCAGTAAGGTTCATATTACCGCTGACTCATGGTCCAGCAGGCATGGGCAGGGACGTTACCTTTCTTTCACGGCGCACTGAGTAACTCTGCTGGCAGCTGGGAAGGATGCAGGACAGGGTTCAGTGTTGTTGGAGCTTGTTCCGCCACCACGCCTCCAAATTGCTAGTGGTGATTCTGCCACAGCTCTCTCCTCCACCCCCTCTTCTTGTTCTTCCTCTATGGCCTCTTCTGCATATTCGTCCTCTGAATCAGCGGTGCTCCGTAAGCGTTCAAGGGGCTACGCAAGCAGTCAGGTTGAGATTCTGTCAGCTCTGCAGGGGCAGGCTCAGAGGTGGTTGACGCCATGCCACCTTCAGCCAGGAATGGTTGTATGCGACAATGGCACAACTTTCTCTGCACCCTCTGACAGGGACACTTGACCCATGTTCCATGTTTGGCACATGTCCTGAATTTGGTGGTGCAGCGGTTCTTGAGCAGGTACCCAGGCTTACAGGATCTCCTGAGGCAGGCCAGAAAAGTGTATGGTCATTTCGGCCTGTCATACAATGCCAGTGCTCGGCTGGCTGACATTCAAAGGGAATGCAACCTGCCCACCAACTGCCTCATTTGTGACATGCCCATCTGGTGGAACTCAACGTTGCCAATGCTGCAGCGGCTGCACACACAGCAGAGGGCCATCAATGAGTACCTGTGAGACTATGGCACCAGAACAGGGTCAGGGGAGCTTGACTTCTTTTCGCCACACGAGTGGCTACTGATCAAGGTTGAATGCACTGTCCTGTCACTATTTGAGGAGGCCATAAGGATGGTGAGCAGTGACAATGCATGCATCAGTGACACTGTCCCTCTAGTCTTCCTGCTGGAGCACACGCTTCGTGGAATCATGGACAGGGCACTTGAGGCAGAACAGTGGGAGGAAGAGGAGGACTTCCTTTCCTCTCAAGACCCCCTTTATTCAGATAGCATTACTGCGGGCCCGCCAAACACACAGGAAGAAGAGGAGGAGGAGGATTGTGTCATCATGGATGTAGAGGATAACACTCAGCAGCAGTCAAGGGATGGTTTTCAGTCCCCAAAAACCCAAGGAATTGTACTTGGCTGGGAGGAGGTAGTTACGGATCATGTGATCCTTAGTGATCCAGAGGACTCAGAATTGAATGCCTCTGCAAACTTACGCTGCATGGCCTCCCTGATTCCTCAAAGCCTGCGAAAGGACCCTAGGATTTGTGGTATCAAGGAGAGGGATCATTACAGGCTGGCAATCCTTCTTGATCCACGTTACAAGGGTAAGGTTGCAGAACTCATCCTGACTTCACAGAGGGAGCAGAGGATGAAACATCTTCATGAGACCTTGAAGAAAGGTTTGTGCAACGCATTTCCAGACCCTGGGAGGTTACCATTTCTTGGTGCTGGACAATGAGTTGCTGAGGCTTCGTTCAGTCAGAGAAAAAGCGATGGAGAAGGTGGCCGTCTGACCGATGCCTTTAAAGAATTTTTCATTCCTCAGCGCCAAGGTCTGATTGGTTCAAGCAACCATCACCAGCATCTGCATTATATGGTGCAGAAATATCTAGGGGCAAGAGCAGACTTGGAGACCTTTCCAACAAAGCATCCAATGGGTTACTGGGTCTTGAGGATGGACCACTGGCCAGAACTTGCTCAATATGCAATTGAGCTACTGGCCTGTCCAACATCCAGCGTGCTTTCTGAATGCACATTCAGTGGTGCTGGAGGGTTTGTAACGGATCAAAGAGTGTGCCTGTCTACAGACTCCGTTGATAGGCTCACATTCATAAAAATGAATCAGTCTTGGATCAGCAGCTATCAAGCACCTGATGCTGATGTAACTGTTTGAATTTGCTATGGATGCGGGATCCCTTGATGACTGCCTATGCTGACTATCCTATTCCTCCTCAATCTTGATGATGCTAGCTTCCAACAATATTTTTGGTTTAGGGCACCACCACCCAAGGCCCAAATTTTCTGCCCCTGTTTAACAGGTGCATGTAATTACAATTTTTGAAATAATATTTCACAGCAGGGCCCCATCCTGCGCCCAACACGAGTATCTGTGAGGGGTTACAGTGTTGTGGCACCACCACCACAACCCAAGGCCCAATTTTTTTACCCTGTTTAACAGGGGCATGTAATTACAATTTTTGATGTAATATTTCACAGCAGGGCCCGTTCCTGCGCCCAACAAGATTAACTGTGAGGGCTTACAGTGTTCTGATGCCACCAAAACCAAAGGCCCAATTTTTCTGCCCCTGTTTAACAGGGGCATGTAATTACAACTCGTGATATAATATTCCGCAGCAGGGCCTGTTCTTGCGCCCAACAAGAGTAACTGTGACAGCTTTCAGTGTTCTGGTACCACCAAAACCAAAGGCCCAATTTTTCTGCCCCTGTTTAACAGGGGCATGTATTTACAATTCTTGATCTAATATTTCACAGCAGGGCCCGTTCCTGCGCCCAACAAGAGTAATTGTGAGGGCTTACAGTGTTCTGGAGCCACCAAAACAAAGGCCCAATTTTTCTGCCCCTGTCCTCATCCACACTGTTCCTGGGCCACCTGTTATTGGATTTTGGTTCTCTCAATCGAGAAGACTCAGCATCACATGTGGACTTTATCTAGTTAAGCCTGCTGTTTTCAGGAAGCTATTTGCAGCCCCTCCCACCAGCCATCATTTCCCTGCATTGCATATAGAAGCATGTAGACCCAGTGTTGACATCACCGAGTCTAAATTATGGTATGTAATGAAAACAGAAAAGTTTTATTTAAAAATGTAATTAGCATGTTTTTGACAAGGGTATTAGGGACCAAGTAAGGCAAACTATAAGCAGAATAAACCAGCTTTAACCATTCCCCACTCAAAAAAATGTAAAAAAAGTTTGACTCATATTCCCTTTAAACCTACTGATATATGTTACATCCATTATCAAGCTTAGTCATCCCTTTGTCAAAAGCTGCATTTAGATAAAGCTTTTAGTATTTATGGATGGGCAGGTTGTATAAAAATCCTTGTGACCAACCAACCGGCCACAAGTCCTCCTTTACGTCAATGTGTGCCCTTTTTATAGGCATTGACACTTTCTCTGGTAAACCTCTGGATAAGGAAGGAACAACCTACATTGTGTGAGTTTATGGAACATTGGAAGCGGGCGTTTGCATTCTATTACTCATATTCTGTGAGATGTTAAATGTTAAAATGTGAGGAATGGGGGAGGAATCACTTCCACAGATTACCCTGTAAATAAAAGCGCATCCGATGAGTCACCCTTCATATATAGAGATCTGTCTCACTCTATTATTTTATTATGGAATTATAAATGGAGAATAATACGTGTTTCTCCTAAAATAGACACGGAGGGAGCACTTCAACGAGAACATGAAGTCACCTTTATTATTGCAGTGCAGGCCTTGCAGCACTGGGGTGCTCAATTTGATTTCTGGTTAGGACGCTATCTGCATGAAGTTTTTTATGTTTTCCTTGCTTGTGTGGGTTCCTTTAGTCCTAGTATGTGTATGCACGTACAGTAGGGTTGCCACCTCATCCCTTTAAATCTGAACACATATGAATTACACAGGTTCTGAGGCTAATTTAATTCAGATAAGGCACCAAGTGTGTATAATTACCATCTTAATCAGCCACAGAACCTGTGTAATCATTATGTGTTCGTTTTAAAGGGATGAGGTGGGTAACCCTAACGTACAGTATATGAGCTAGGGATTGTAAATTGCTTAAGACGGCTACAGATGGAGAGTTTTTATTTTCTGCAACCATGGATTCCCCCATCAACACAGTGTTCTTCCGTTGGGGGCTATAACAGCCACTAGCAAGAATTGCTTGTAAAATCCAGCAGGCTGGTTGTACCCAAGTTGATGGATCCATCAACTTGGGTACATTCAGCCTGCCCCATACATGGTTTGAATCTCGACTAGTTGCTGCTGAACCAGCCTGAGATTCAAACCGTCTATGGCCAGCTTTAGGCTTCATGTACACTGCTGCTGGTAAACGGACATTTAGGAGCAGCTGGGCGTTTTTTCAAGTTGCCCCTGAACTCTTATCTTAGGTTATCTTATCAGTACATATACACAGGGTCGTTTATAGTCGTTTCTAGGCAGTTGAGTTTAGATGCACTTTATTGGAAAGCAAAACAATGTGTTCAGGACGGATGTTCAGAGGCATTTGAAACGCCAAACGCCTGTAACAGCTTGTAATCGTGGTAACTCGCGTTTAGCTGCGTTTGGTTTACAGGCGTTTTTATGTTTTGACTATTTGAAAACAAAAAAGGCTTCTCAATGCAAACGCGGCTAAACGCGGCATGTAAACGTGGCAAAACTGATGTTTTTAAAAGTCGGGTACTATCTGTCAAGTTGAATCGTTCAAGAGAGGTTCTAAAACGTCCCGTGTACATTAAGCTTTAAGGGCAGCGACTGATGTGCAGTAAATGTACAGTATGTAAAGCACTGTGTAAATTTTCAGTGCTATATAAATACCTGTAATAAATAATTTTTGTTTATGTTTTCAATATCTAACCTACACATATGGTCAGGGCTACTGTTAAAAATTACGGGTCCCCATATAGCCTATCGGACAGGCCACCCCCCCCCCCCAAAAAAAAATCAAAATTATATTTCTTTTAGAAAAACACTAAAATCATTATTAGCTACCACAAAAACGTAATAACTTACAAAATTCCTCGTAAATCTAAAAGATAAAACTGTATTGAGTTAATAAATAAAGCTCTGTGTGTGAATGAGGTGTTGGGGCCCATTCACAAGGGCACTGTAGCCTGTACTGTGTGAATTAACATTTTTTTTATGTTGCTTGAACTCTATGCAGGCAGCTTATGTTTCCCTTTGAGGATGCAGCCACTGTAGACAGACAGTATACATTCGAGGGCCACTCACCCACACCTGCACACCTGTCATATTAGGACACCCGCTGCACCGCTATAGAGCAGGGGTAGGCAACCTTTGAGAGGTGGAGATCTACCTGAACAACATGATCAAAGATCACTGGGGTTCGGCGCCCCCCCCCCCTTTTTTTTTTAAAGAAATTTACTAGCAAGGCCTAACTAAATAGTAAGGAAAACTTAGGAAAATGTAATAAAACTAATTTTACTGTAAAAATATAAACTTAGTTTACCTTAAAAGTGGACAGTGTCAGTTAGTAGAGCAGAGGACAGTGTCAGTAGGGCAGTGAACGGTGTCAGTTGTTTTTTCTTTTTGTTATTTCTTTCGTTTTATTCTTTTATTTGTTTAATTCTTTTCTTATTTTTTTTACAATTTTTTAAATTATTATTTACAATATTTTTTTTTTTTTTACAATTTTTTAGGAGCCCTATTGAGTGAAATATCAGGGTTTTAAACAGACCCCTGATGACTCACTTTTGAGACAGAGAAAGGGACTGAAAACTGAAATTTCCTAGTCCCTTTCTCTGTAGTCTCAGGTGCACTAAACAGTGAATGAATGGGAAGTGCTCTGTGCTGTGGCTTCCTGTTCATTCACAAACTGAAGTACAGTAAACACAGTTTACTATGATTTAGTAATGAATTGGCACAACAAGTGACTGGTACCGATCACTTACTGTGTTCATTTAGAAAAGAAAGGAGCTGGTAAATTACATATTTACCGCGACCTTCCCTGCTCTCCATCCTTAAACGATCTCCAAGGGAGCACACAGGAGGGCCGGGCAACAGAAGAAACAAAAACCTGAAGAAAGAGGAGTGGTGGTGGGGGGCAGCATTTAGTGGAACCAATTGGCTGTATTTTCCTCCCTGCAGCAGCAAAGGGTGAGAGGGAGAGGAGGAGAAGTGGGCATTTGGTTCCACTAAATGCCGCCCCAGCTGCTCCTTCTCTTCAGTTTCTGGGGTCAGCAACCAAGAGATGCAATCTATCCGTCACCTGCCCGCAATCAACGGGTATATTGTGATCGACAGGTTGCCAACCACCGCCATAGACAGGCAGTTCCAGTTGCACATACAAACTGCTCATTCACATTGTATAAGAACCCATGTGAATGAGCTCTTTAATTTTTTTTTTTTAATTATTATTTTACAATTTTTTAAAATTATTTTTATGTAGCACACTTTAGTGTAGAGTGCTAGGTAATGTAAATAGTTTTTTTTGTAATCTATGTAAATTTGGGCTTGGCTGGCAGCCAAGCCTGTGTGTTTTGAGTCTGGGTTGGGGTGAATGACTTGAGGAGGCTGGATGGCTCATCAGGCAGCACCTCTGTTGCCTCCTCCTACCTACCTACTTACTGGAACTTTGGAGAAACTTCAAGAAGAATGGGAGGGAGGTTAGGAGGAGCTGCCTGGATTATTAATCAGGGCCCCAACCAATGCCTGGCCAAAAGGGCTGGCGGGGAGAGGGACCTCTTAAATACTCTGAGTCAGGCCAGCAAGGGCATTGCAGTTGGGTGGAAGATGGAGATGGATGAAGTGCTAAGGAGGCTGTCCGTGGCCCTTGAGGTGCCCCCTAGTGTGGGGGACAGTGATCTTGGGCCTGGGGCTCGGGTGCTGGAAGGATCCTGCCAAAACACACAATGGAAGCCCTTCCTGGAGGCTAAGGAGCAAGGAGAGAGGACGGCAGGAGCAAGTCAGCACATCTGGGAGATCTCCTGAGAGTCAGCTGGTCGGGCTGGTGAGTGTCAGTTTGGAGGACTGCGGGAAGAAGTTAGCTTGGAGGGCTAGTGAAACGGGCAGCTGCAGCCAGGAGGTTTGCAAGGCGCTTGAAGAGGTGGCACTGGGATCAGTAGACACAGGAAGGTAGCTGGATACTGGGACTTTTCTACACACCAAAAGGACACACAGTACCTGCCTGTAAGGGGCTTTTACTGGATCTGATTGAGTGCCTTGTCAGATCCCCTAACAGTGTTCCAGCTGGGCCTGAGTGTTTTTGCAAGCAAGTGATGTGCTGGAGAAAGAGGAGTGTACTTAGCTGAGTGTCCCTAAAGAGACTTTTGTTCGCGTCAAGTGGGCATCCCATAATACCCCCTATCCCCATCCAAGTTATTAACCCCTAAATAAAAAATTAAAAAAAAACTGCATGGACTGTTTCCTGTCTCAGTGAGCCTGTAGAAAATTCAATGTGCCTGGCTGTGCAGGGTGGGAAATCTCTATTCACCAGCGGCTCATACTGGGGTAGCGCTACATTTACCATTTTTTATTATTTTTTTACATTTTAAAAAATAATTTTACATTTTTTTTTCACAACGCTGTTGGGGAGCTTTGGTAAAATATCAGGGGTATAAACAAACCCAGGCAGAGAAAGTAATTGAGGACATAGATTCCCCAATCCTTTCTCTGCACACTCTGCACTGCAGAAAAATGAACAGGATACAGAGGCTTCTGTTTATTCACAAACTGATGACACAAAAGTGTGCAATAGGGTTGATATCCCTGGAGGTGTCTGTAACATGGAACATGACTTGGCATTGCTGGAAGATTGGTCAAAGCAGTGGAAAATGCAGTTCAATATTTCTAAATGTAAAATAATGCACCTAGGAAAAAAGAATCCCTCAAGAGAGTACAACTTTGGGGGTACAGTGTTAGCTACTACAGAGTACTTATTTCAGATGATTGCAAAACGAGCAGTGTGACCCGGTACATAGAATTCTAGGATGCATAACTTGAGGGATCACCAGTAGGAGGAAGGAGGTTCTGATTCCTCTATACAGTATAGATCTTTAGTGAGACCTCATTTAGAACACTGTGTCCAGTTCTGGAGACCTCACTTACAGAAAGAGATTGATAAGATTCCACGAGTCCAGAGAGAGAAAAATGGTGAAAGGCTTGAGGGATAAAAGAGCGACTTTAGGAACTTAATATGTACATTCTGGAGGAAAGAAGGGAAAGGGAAGACATAACTGATACCTCTGAATACATCAAGGTGGTAAATAAGGTTCAGGGGGACTGTTTTTTCAATATGAAACCAAGATTAAGAACACGGAGATGTGACCTCAAAATAACTGGAGGAAAGTTCAAAACTAATCTTAGGAAGTATTATTTTACTGAAAGGGTAAAGAGTTGATGCTTGGAATAAACTTCCAGCAGAGGTAGTGAGCCAGTCAACAGTGTATGGCTTCAAACATACTTGGGACAAAAATAGATCTATACTTAACCACTTTCCGACCAGCCACTGCAGTTACACTGCGGGAGGTTGGCTCCCCTGGACGAGCCATCGTAGCTATACGTCGGCTCGCTTTCAGACCACTAGGGGGTGCGCGACCGCCGGAGCCGATGAGCGTGCCCGGAGGTCGCGAAGACCGCCGGGCACCTGCGATTGCTTCACACAGAGACAGAATGGAGATCTGTCAATGTAGACAGACAGATCCTCATGCTGTCAGGGGAGAGGAGATTGATCTGTTGTTTATACTACGTATGAACAACGATCGATCGGTCTCCTCACCCAGGCAGCCCCATCCCCCCACAGTTAGAATCACTCCCTAGGACACACAGTTAACCCCTTGATTGCCCCTACTGTTAACCCTTTCCCTTTTTATAGCTCTGATTGATGTATAAATGTCAGTGGTCCCAAAAAAGTGTCAAAAGTGTCCGATCTGTCTCCCACAATGTCGCAGTCCCGATAAATATCGCAGATCACTGCCATTACTAGTAAAAAAAAAAAAAAGAATAATAAAAATGCCATGAATATAGCCCCTTTTTTGTAGATGCTATAACTTTTGCGCAAACCATTCAATATACACTTATTGCGATTTTTTTTTTCAAAAAATATGTATACATATTGGCCTAAACTGAGGAAGAAATTCTTTTTAAAAACATTTTTTGGGGGGATATTTATTATAGCAAAAAGTAAAAATTCTAGTTTTTTTTTCAAAATTGTCGCTCTTTTTTTGTTTATAGCGCAAAAAATAAAAATTGCAGAGGTGATCAAATACCACCAAAAGAAAGCTCTATTTGTGGAGAAAAAAGGACGTCAATTTTGTTTTTGCCCAAAGTCACCACCCGCACAATTGTGAGTTAAAATGACACAGTGCCGAATCACAAAAAATAGCCTGGTCATTAAAGTGGAGTTCCACCCAAAAATGGAACTTCCACTTTTTGGATTCCTCCCCCCTCCGATGTCACATTTGGCACCTTTCAGGGGGGAGGAGAGAGCAGATACCTATCTAATACAGGTATTTGCTCCAACTTCCTGGCATAGATCACCACGGTGATTGCGGTGACCTATGCCACTTCCGGCGCCTACCCCGTCCTCCCCCGCTGTATTCTGTGAGACACAGAACACAGCAGGGACCTGAGAGGAAGCACAGCGCGACTCGCACATGCGCAGTAAGGAACCAGGAAGTGAAGCCGCACGGCTTCACTTCCTTATTCCCTTACCGAGGGTGGCGGCGGCAGCAGCCAAGAGCCAAAGGACGGATCGGCTTCGGCTGCCGACATCGCGGGCTCCCTGGACAGGTAAGTGTCCATATATTAAAAGTCAGCAGCTTCAGTATTTGTAGCTGCTAGCTTTTAATATTTTTTTCAGCGGACCTCTGCTTTAAGGGGGCAAATCTTCCGGGGCTGAAGTGGTTAAAAAGTTCACGAAAAAAATTATCTAAAACATGCATAAAAAAAAAAAAAAATCGCAGAATCGATAGACTACTCTTTTTTCTGCTGTCACTTCTATGTTTCTATGTAAAAAGCAGCAGCAATCAGATAGGGCCTGCCTCATTTCCTGGTTGGGGGACAGCATCATCTATTCTAGAGCAGGTGTAGGCAACCTTAAAGAGGTGGAGATCTACCAGAACAACATGGGAGGAGTCAAAGATCACGGGCACAGTGTCGACCAGTGTCGCCTCCTCACACCTGATTTAAACCTCTAATTGCCATACTACCCTGCAGCAATTGCATGCATTGCACAGCAATCATGGGTTTAAATCAGGTGGTGAGGAGGCAACATATTGCCTTCTCACCACCTGTCAAATGCACTTGGATCGCTTTTCACAGGAGCAGCAGTGCCCACGTAAGGTTGGGGTGGTGGTAAAACCCTGCAGTTGAGTTGCGGTTTTGGTTGGAGTTTTGGTGCGCTTTCAGAGAGTGCACCAAATCCGCAAGATAAAATTGAAGCCTATGGCTAAGCACAGCAAACCTGCAGGAAAGCTGAAGGTACACTTCACTGCACCCGCGGTGTGGGTAAACTGTAGCACATCAGTGTGAAAGCAGCCCTATACTATTACGCCCAGTGTATTGCTTCTCATTGACCTGAAGACCTCTTCTTTTCTGTTGTTGGCACCACTCTGGAATCCGCTAGCCGGAATAAGAGGTGGATTGCAGTTGGTATCACTCCGCATGGGACAGGAGGCAGCACTAGAGAGGAGACATCGGCTTATGTGGCTCTTGCTTCCTACTACAGCTCCAACTTTACAAGTAGTCCCACTGCATTGCACTTTGATGCTCTGGAATGGTGGGTCAGCAAGTCCAGACCGTGATCTACCAATCACCTGTCCACGATCTACTGGTTGCTGACCCCTGATCTAGAGCTTTCCTCCCCAGATTGATCCAGAAGACACAGCACTGATTTCCCAAACTAATTATCCATGAACTTATCCATGAACTCTCTAAATTGAAGTGCTGAAACTCAAAATGCCCTGTGCTCTACAAACATCTTAAAAAAACCAACATCGTACACTATACTGCCAAAAGTATTGGGGCGCCTACCTTTACATGCACATGAGCTTTAATGGCATCCCAGTCTTATCCATAGGGTTCAATATTGAGTTGGCCCGCCCTTTGCAGCTATAACAACTTCAGCCCTTCTGGGAAGGCTGTCCACAAGGTTTAGGAGTGTGTCTATGGGAATCTTTGATCATTCTTCCAGAAGCGCATTTGTGAGGTCAGGCACTGATGTTGGACGAGAAGGACTGGCTTGCAGTCTCCGCTCTGATTAATCTCAAAGGTGTTCGACTGGGTTGAAGTGCAGGCCAGTCAAGTTCTTCCACCCCAAATTCACTCATCCATGTCTTTATGGACCCCTTTGTGCACTGGTCCAAATCATTTGGTGGAGAGGGGATTATGGTGTGGGGTTGTTTTTCAGGGATTGGGCTTGTCCCCTTAGTTCCAGTGAAGGGAACTCTTAAGGCGTCAGCATACCAAGACCTTTTGGACAATTTCATGCTCCCAACTCTGTGTGAACAGTTTGGGGATGACCCCTTCCTGTTCCAACATGACTGCGCACCAGTGCACAAAGCAAGGTCTATAAAGACATGGATGAACAATTTTGGGGTGGAGGAACTTGACTGGCTTGCACAGAGTCCTGACCTCAACCCTATAGAACACATTTAGGATGAATTAGAGAGAAGACTGCAAGCCAGGCTTTGTCATCCAACATCAGTGCCTGACCTCACAAATGCGCTTCTGGAAGAATGGTCAAACGTAGATTCCAAGGCATTTAAAACTTATGGGTCATACTCACTTATGACAACTCAGGGCCATCATAAATCATAAACTCCAGAGAAAATAAGAAGAATCGCATATTTCTGTTTATTAGAAAAACATTAAAAGCAACTAAAACCAATGCACTTACGGTCAGCAGTACTATCCAAGCACTAGTATTACAGCCTAGAAGTTTGTCAGAAACATAACTCCAC
The DNA here is from genome assembly GCA_037952925.1 of Lithobates clamitans. NCBI lineage: Eukaryota > Metazoa > Chordata > Amphibia > Anura > Ranidae > Lithobates > Lithobates clamitans. The sequence goes on along the minus strand of JBBGZY010000252.1, from coordinate 3,209,781 downwards.
CTGCACTCTGCTGTGTGTGAGCTGCTGTTTGGAGATGCAGGATGACGTCATGTGCCTGTAGCCACGCCCTCTTTCCTCCCCAGCCTGACTGTCACTGACCAGCTTTTTTCATTCATTGGATTTCAGATTTTCTTTCTATAATGAAGGCTCAGCAGCACATATTGCAATTACCTAGGACAGTTAGGATGTTGTTGAGTGATAAAAGTCGGAACCAGGAAAGGCAAAATATAAGCAGATTTAGGCTCTATTCACACAGGAACAAACAGCTGCTGGAGTGCTTTACCTGTCTGACAGCTGTCTGTACCTGCTGTAAGGGGCAGAGTGGTGTGCAATTCAGCGCATCACAGGGCTCCTTTTTTGTTCTCACTCAACTTTATTTGAAGTGTACAAAAGTACACTTCATTATTGTTACTGTACAGCAGAGCAATGCACTGCACTGCTGTACAGTGACATGTGATCCTGTACAATGCACTGCAATAAAATGCAGCTCTGGGCTGCATGGCAGTGTAAATGAGACACAAAGAAAACAATTGTTCTCTGTGCGTCCTTGCGGTCACTTCCATTTTACAATGCAGGAAAACGCCAGTCACCGCACACTAGTCTACATTTTCATATATAAAAACACCAACAATAAGTTCTAAAAACAACATTTTTATATGTTTACATTCAATGAATTCTGAAAAGTTTCCACCATTCAATAACACATCCATTCATGTGAAGTAATATTAAAGTTGATAAATTCTTCTTCCACCACCAGACAACAAATGTCCAAAAACCATATAATATCACCTCAGGCGTCATGCATTAAAGTGGAGGTCCGCCCACCCCTGCAAAAGTTAAAAGCCAGCAGCTACACATACTGCAGCTGCTGACTTTTAATAAAAGGACACTTGTCCTGGAGTCCAGCAATGTCAGCACCGCAGCTGATGTTTCCATCGCCTGGTTGGATGCTGCCGCCGCCATTGCTGGAAAGGGAACCCGGTAGTGAAGCATTACGGCTTCACACTGGGTCCTTACTGTGCATGCGCAATGCATCGATGAGCTCTCTTACTGGCCTGGCAGCGGGGAAAGGAGGAGGGAGCCAAGCTGCTGACCTAATGCATCGCGGCCCAGTCTCCCGGAAGTAGGGAGCCTGTCAAGTATCCGGGGACAAATGAGCGAAAGTTTCACTTTTGGAGGGAACTCCGCTTTATGGATAGCAGCTTACCCTTAGGCTGCTTTCACACTGTTCCGTTGCAAAAACGTGGTAATAACACATATTCATTTTTGTTGCGTTTTCTATTCATTTCAATGGGGACCTGCATTTTTGGTGCGGTGTTGAAAACAGCACCAAAGATGCAGCATGCAGGACTTTTAAAAATACACTGCACCCACAGCACAGTGGTGTTAAGAATCCCATAGATTTTAGAGGGATTGCATTTTTGTTGTGTTTTTAGCACAGCACACAGAAAGAACGCATTAGTGTGAAAACAGCAGTAGTTTTGGGAAGGTCAAATAACACTTCAGCATCTATCCACCGGCCAACTGCTCCACTCTAATGCCACGTACACACGAGCGGACTTTTCGACGGACTAGGTCCGACTGACTTTTCGACTGACTTTCCGACGGACTTTCGAGTGAACGGACTTGCCTACACACGATCAACCAAAGTCCGACGGATTCGTACGTGATGACGTACGACCGGACTAGAATAAGGAAGTTCATAGCCAGTAGCCAATAGCCAGTAGCCCTAGTGTCGTTTTTTGTCCGTCAGACTAGCATACAGACGAGCGGACTTTTCGACCGGACTCGAGTCCGTCGGAAAGATTTGAAACATGTTTTATTTCTAGGTCCGTCAGACTTTTGGTAAAAAAAAGTCCGCTGGAGCCCACACACGGTTGAATTGTCCGACGGAGTCCGGTCCGCCGGACCTAGTCCATCGAAAAGTCCGCTCGTGTGTACACGGCATAAGGCTCCATGCACACTGGAGCTGATAAGCTGCAGTTTATTGGAGTTTGGGCGTTTTTTTTAAAAGCCCGTAAACTCCACTCTATGTTAGCCTATGTGTCCATGCACACATGGACGTTTTTTAGCTTTAATGAGCAGTTGGGTTTATGGGCTTTTTTCTGAACCCCAATTTGCGTTCAAGAGCAGTACTGGAAACGCCAGACACCGGTAAAAGGTGTTAAACGAGGGTTAACGCTGTAAAAAGAGCGTTAAGCCTCATTCAGCGTTTCTCTGCCTCTATTCAAAATCAATGGTTCCCTATGGGGGCCCATTGGTTTGAATAGAAGTCGCACCGCAAGTCGGATCATCATGATCCGACTTGCGGTGCGACTTGTGTGCTGAGGATGAAGGGGAACCCCGCCACAATTTAAAAAAAATTGACGTGGGGTTCCCCCCTCAGATGATACCAAGCCCTTCAAGCTGGTATGGGTTTTAAGGGGAACCCCCTACGCCGAAAAAAACGGCTTGGGGTCCCCCCCAAATCCATACCAGACCCTTATCCAAGCACGCAGCCCGGCTGGTCAGGAATGAGGGTGGGGACGAGCGAGCGCCCCCCCCCCTCCTCCTGAACCGTACCAGGCCGCCCCATCCCTATATAAGTCGTTGCGGACCGCGCACATGGCATTACAGTGGGAGAGAGCGTTGTGTCAACATCAGAAGAAGAGAAGAGGGAAGAAGACGGCGGAGAAGACGGGCCACCACTAGCAAAAGAGCGGCAAAAGAGCAGAAGATAGCGAAGGAGCCTGGCAGAAGAACCGGAGAGCGGGAGAAGACACCAGAGACAGGGAGAAGAGGCCGGAGAGCGTGGAGAAGAAGGAAGAGACCCCCGAAGTCGGAAGAAGACCCTCGGAGCTGACTAATAAACTACTTTGAAAACCTGTGTAGTGGGTTTTATTTTTGACACTTTTCCCAGGTGAATGGGTAGCGGTACGATGTACCCCATACTCATTCACATAGGGTGGGGGGCCAGGATCTGGGGGCCCCCTTATTACAGGGGGCTTCCGGATTCCGATAAGCCCCCCGCCCGCAGACCCCGACAACCAACGGCCAGGGTTGTCGGGAAGACATGGGGACAAGGTGCTTTGGGGTGGGGGGGGGCCGCAGGGCGCCCCCCTGCCCCAAAGCACCCACCCCCCCATGTTGAGGGCATGGGGCCTGGTATGGTTCAGGAGGGGGGTGCTTGCTCGTCCACACCCCCGTTCCTGACCTGCCGGGCTGCGTGCTCAGATAAGGGTCTGGTATGGATTTTGAGGGAGCCCCACGCCGTTTTTTCGGCGTAGGGGGTTCCCCTTAAAATCCATACCAGACCGAAGGGCTTGGTATTGTCTGAGGGGGGAACCCCACATCAATTTTTTTTCATTGTGGCGGGGTTCCCCTTCATCCTCAGCACACAAGTCGCACCGCAAGTCGGATCATAATGATCCGACTTCTGGTTCTATTCAAATCAATGGACTCCCATAGGGAACCATTGATTTTGAATAGAGGCAGAGAAACACGATGAAAAGCTAGCGCTGCTAAACGTGCATTGACGCTGATAAAATCACGTTTTTAAAGCAGCGTTTTCCTGCCAGCAATCCGACGTTCAGAACGGCTGTTTATGAGCTCCAGTGTGCATGGAGCCTTCACACTTTCCTTCAAACTTTGGGGGGGGGGGGGGGGGGTAAAACTCTGCGGTTGAGCAACACTTTTACCATCATTGGGCAGCAATGCCCAACATAGTCCTGACTGTATGTCTAATGGTTTCATTTCACACCAATGCGCTGTTCCATTTTTACACATTGCAGCTCTTTGGAATGCATTGCAATACTTTGCAGTGTGCTACAGCACAAATAATACCATAAAGTCTATGTAAAAAGTTTTATAGAAAGAACACTACAATGCATATATGCATTGTAGAATAGCACATCACAACTTTATAGTCAAACAACTTCTAGAATTAATTTATGAAATCTTAAAAAAGTGAATCTAATGGCAAGGATTGCTTAGAAAAAGAAAAAAATGGCTTTTCTATCTCAGACATTCTCGAACATGATTCATCAAGGACAAGTCTTAATAACAGACAATCTGAGGAAAACAGCAGTTAAGGGTCATAATTTCAGGTTTGCTTTACCAAAGGAAATTTCAGTGAAGTAGGAGACTAAAGCTGCGTACACACGGTCGGACTTTTCGTCTACAAAAGTCCAACGGACGCTGACGGACTAAAGCTGGCTGGTAATCCGATCGTGTGTGGGCTTCTCCGGACTTTCAACTGACTTTTTTAGCCTCAAATCCGACGTACTTTAGATTTGAAACATGCTTCAAATCTTTCCGACGGACTCGAGTCCGGTCGAAAAATCCGCTCGTCTGTATGCTAGTCCGACGGACAAAAACCCACGCTAGGGCAGCTATTGGCTACTGGCTATGAACTTCCTTATTTTAGTCCGGTGTACGTCATCACGTAAGAATTCGACGGACTTTTGTGTGATCGTGTGTAGGCAAGTCTGTTCGTTAGAAAGTCCGCCGCAAGTCCGTCGAAAGTCCGCCAAAAGTCCGTCGAAAGTCTGTCGGACAGGCTGTCGGACTTTTGTAGCTGAAAAGTCCGACCGTGTGTACGCGGCATAAGAGGCTGATTCATAAAAGCTGAGAAATAGGAAGGTGTCTTTCTTACTCAGCAGCCAAACAAATATTTCCTTTTATTTTGTAATGCTGATTGGAAAACAGCTGGAATGATATCAAGAATGTGATTCGTCACATGTTTTTTTAAAGCCCAATAGCAGCCAAAATATTTAAAGCTCCTGTCCAGGAAATTAAAATAAATTACTTCTATCCCTCTTCCTGTGATGCTACCCCCCGCCTGTCCCTCTGTCCACTTCCTGTGACACTGCACCCCACCTGTCCCTCTTCCCCCTCCTGTCCCACTGCTCTCCTCCTGTGATGCTGCCCCCGCCTGTCCCTCTGCCCCCACCTGTCCCGCTGCCCCCTCCTGTCCCGCTGCCCTTCTCCTGTGATGCTGCCCCCACCTGTCCCTCTGACACTGCCCCCACCTGTCCCTCTGCCCACCTTCTGTGACACTGCCCCCACCTATCCCTCTGCCCACCTTCTGTGACACTGCCCCCACCTGTCCCTCTGCCCACCTCCTGTGACACTGCCCCCACCTGTCCCTCTGCCCACCTTCTGTGACACTGCCCCCATCTGTCCCTCTGCCCACCTTCTGTGACACTGCCCCCACCTGTCCCTCTGCCCACTTCCTGTGACACTGCACCCCACATGTCCCTCTTCCCCCTCCTGTCCCACTGCTCTCCTCCTGTGATGCTGCACCTGCCTGTCCCTCTGCCCCACCTGTCCCGCTGCCCCCTCCTGTCCCACTGCCCTTCTCCTGTGATGCTGCCCCCACCTGTCCCTCTGACACTGCCCCCACCTGTCCCTTTGCCCACCTTCTGTGACACTGCCCCCCCACCTGTCCCTCTGCCCACCTTCTGTGACACTGCCCCCACCTGTCCCTCTGCCCACCTCCTGTGACACTGCCCCCACCTGTCCCTCTGCCCACCTTCTGTGACACTGCCCCCATCTGTCCCTCTGCCCACCTTCTGTGACACTGCCCCCACCTGTCCCTCTGCCCACCTCCTGTGACACTGCCCCCACCTGTCCCTCTTCCCACCTCCTGTGGCACTGCCTGCTCCTGTCCCGCTACCCTCCTCCTGTGATGCTGCCCCCCACCTGTCCCTCTGCCCTCCTCCTGTGATTCTGCTCCCCACCTGTCCCTCTGCCCTCCTCCTGTGACGCTGCCCCCCTTCTGTCTCTCTGCCCACCATCTGTGATTCAGCCCCGCCCACGTGTCTTGTGTTTTTACCACGGCCATGCAGAGGCTGCTCAGGGTGCCGGTGATGATGTCTGTACAAGGAGTCCAGGGATGGGGGAGGATCCGTCTGCACAAGGAGTCCAGGGATCTGGTGAGTCCGATGATGGGAAGCATCTGCGAGACTGTACACATTACAATCTGCACAGGGACACAGGCACAGGGATGATTTGGGCGGACGTGATTTTTTTTTGTTTGGGGGGGCAGCATTCCATTCTTGGACAAAGGCTGCACAATGTCTTGGGCCCCTTGAGCCCTGCTCCTCCCATGCTCATCTCCAGGACTCCTCCAGAGCCTCTCCTATCCTAATCTGTTTTTGTCTCCTACTCTGTTCACTTTTAGGCAATCCCTGAAAACACATCTCTTCAGTAATGCCTACCCAGCCTTCAGCTAACAACCAAATCTTTTATTTGTGACCTTTTTTCCACCAGCCCCTCCCTATTAGATTGCAAGCTCCCAGGATCAGGGTCCTAAGCCTCTTGTATTGAATTGTATTGTTGCTGTATTGTCTCCCTTTTTATTGTAAAGCGGTGCTCAAACTGTTGGTGCTATATAAATACTGTATAATAATAATAATAATAAAAACAGACTCAGAATATATTTTCTTTAAACTGCTCTGCTAGACTACTACATGAAAATTTTACGATAGGGCTCACTAAAACCCCATACACACGATCAGAATATTGTACAAAAAATACTGTTTTTGAATCAATCGTACGATAATCTGATTGTTAGTCTGAAATTTTCTGGGACAAGCAGGAAAAATGTTCTGGTACAATACTAGATCGTAATATTTTTTGTTCAATCATTACAGTTTTCGTCCGCAATTACAATACAAACACATTACATCACTTCCGAATTTTTATTCTGTCGAACAAGAATTTTCATACTTTAGTAGCCTATTTGTTTTTGATATGGAGACTAGTATCCAAAAAAAAAATGTTGCTTTACTGAGATTTACGATGACCTTGCTTTCAATCTTTCTGTTTTATGTCCTAACCTGATCTGTGTTCTAGTGGGAGTTTTATGGCATGTGTTGTCCACCACAGACAAGATGTAAACCTGATGATTTTGTCACCGACGTGCTTTTCGAAAAATGAGGGCAGCCCTGTTTGCAATATGGCTTTCTTATTCTCCCCACACTGTTTGGGGTAGTCACACCTCGTTATCTTTACAGCATCTATCAAGCTTTTATTGTGTTCCTTTGATTTCTATCAGAAGATAGGAAATTGCAATTCGATCCATTAAGTCACACCAGTGGCGTGACTAGGGTTGGTGTCACCTGGTGCGGTATAACATGGTGACACCCCCTCCCCACACACACACACACACACCTCACCCTGGGACTGGGGCGGTGGACACCAGGACACCCCCCCTCCCCGCACCTGTTCCAAATCTGGGCGCCGGGCGGCAGCTGGAGTCTGGAGAGGTCTGGAGAGGAGGGCAGCTTCACAGCATGCAGCCGCCGTGCCGCCCGGGCGGAGATACTAGTAGTGTGTGTAGTGACGTCATCATCATGTCTGCAGTGCAGTGTGAGATGTGACAGGCTGAGGCTCGCTGGCTCAGTAGGGTAGGGAGGAGGAAGAAGAAGGAGGACACACTCACACAGTGACACACCAGGCGCGGCCGCGGCGCTGGAGGTGTGTTGTTCTAGCCCAGCGGGCTGCTGGGTAAACGGGTCAGCTGAAAAAAAAAATACCATGACTTTCCTCACCGTCGGGAGGGTGTCACCCCTCTAGCGGGTGTCATCCGGGTGCGGACCGAACCCCTTGCACCCCCCTAGCAATGCCTCTGAGTCACACACATTTTTAGCAGAGTGGAGAAGAGTTAAAATGGCTGACAATATTTTTATTGCCATATACACTCAAAAGTATTGGGACGGCTATCTTTACACGCACATGAACTTTAATGGCATCCCAGTCTTAGTCCGTAGGGGTCAATATTGAGTTGGCCCACTGTTTGCAGCTATGACAGCTTCAACTCTTCTGGGAAGGCTGTCCACAAGGTTTAGGAGTGTGTCTATGGGAATATTTCACCATCCTTCCAAAAGCGCATTTGTGAGGTCAGGCACTGATGTTGGACGAGAAGGCCTGGCTCGCAGTCTCTGCTCTAATTCATCCCAAAGGTGTTGTATTAGGTTGAGGTCAGGATTCTGTGCAAGGTCAGTCAAATTCCTCCACCCCAAACTCACTCATCCATGTTTTTATGGACCTTGCTTTGTGCACTGGTGTCCAGTCATGTTGGAACAGGAAGGGGCCATCCCCATACTGTTCCTGCAAAGTTGAGAGCATGAAATTGTCTAAAATGTCTTGCTATGCTGAGGCCTTAAGAGTTCCCTTTACTGGAACTAAGAGGCCAAGCCAAACCCCTGAAAAACAGCCCCACATTATAATTCCCCCTCAACCAAATGATTTGAATCAGTGCACAATGCAAGGTCCATAAAGACATGAATGAGCGAGTTTGAGGTGGAGGAACTTGACTGGCTTGCACAGAGTCCTGACCACAACCTAATAGAACACCTTTGGAATGAATTAGAGCGATGACTGCGAGCCAGGCCACCTCATAAATGCGCTTCCGGTAGCATGGTCCAATATTCCCATAGACACACTCCTAAACCTTGTGGACAGCTTTCCCAGAAGAGTTGAAACTTTTATAGCTGCAAAGGGTGGGCCAACTCAATATGGAACCCTACAAACTAAGACTGGGATGCCATTAAAGTTCATGTGCGTATAAAGGCAGGCATCCCAATGCTTTTGACAATATAGTGTATGCCTTCCTGTTCTGGTGACAACCACTCTGCTTGTTTCTTCTACAGTGTCACAGGGACAGAAAATGAGCTTGTTTCTTCTACAGTGTCACAGGGACAGAAAATGAGCTTGTTTCTTCTACAGTGTCACAGGGACAGAAAATGAGCCAAATTCTTCCCAAAAGGGTCACAGACAGAACTAGAAACCCAACAAAAATTTGCACTCTTACCCGTTCTATCCAAAACTAAAATAAAGCATTTGGGCTGAAGTTAGGCTTTAGTTAGGCTTTAAAGTAAACCAGCACTCAGGAAGCATACAAGCTACCATAATTAACCCTAGTAGGCAGATAAGCAGCTCTGGCTTCATTGTCCAGATCTGCATACTTGTCCCAGGTCAGTGTCTTGGAAAATTTTGGAACCAAAGCTACTGCCATTTTGAGACAGAGGCCGACAGTCAAAGAGTGCTTATTTCTGTCAGGATACGTTTTCTTTAAAGGGATTTACTTTGCCACTGCAGCTTTAGAAAAAAAATATGTTTGAAGTTCAACCCCAGATTACATATGCTAATAATTGCAGCCTCCCCTGCTGTTCCCCATTGCAAAATACCTAGTGTTGGCTGTGTCAGAGCTTACACAGGACAATGACATCACTCCCTGGATTGGCTGCTAGGCCTGGGCATGGCATCTTAAGAGCAGGTCACATGCTCCTCTTTATTATGTTTTGCAGCAGTAACAATGGAAGAAGCAGCGTCGAGAGAGAGCCACAAAGGTGCATATAACTGGGTCAAAAGTGGTCACCACACACTTACAATTTTCTTGAGATCTACCAACAACTATGTAGGTATGTAGTGCAAGAGCTCCTCTGTTTGGAAATAGATTGATTAGATAGATTAAGTAAATCCTTGTGACAGACCCAACCAGGACAGGGGCTTTTGGAGGGGACTATGGGCTAGCCTTTAATCAACTGACTATGGCCCATGGAGGAGACCAGGGATTTTGTCTGCTTCTCCCGGTCAGAGCATAGAAAAGAGCTGGGTAGGGGAAACCCTGTGCCTGGCCGGGTGTAGAGTATCTACTGGGGTTAAGTAGTCAGGAAGTCCCCAGAACATAGGTGCGTCTGCAGGAATTTTGTATCGGACAGATCGTTCAGATGCACATTCACCAGCTGGGGATACGGAACTCTTCTTGGGCATATTTCTTATCTTGCCCAGCTGGTCCTCAAGAGCTGAATAATGCAGCATTTGCCGATTTTGCTCCAGCAATATAACAGACTGCACTTGAATAGTTCACATTTGAACACTTTGAGACTATAAATGACTATTTACACCTGAGCCTAATGTTGCTTAAAGCTTTTAACTCGAATAAGTACATAGGCTTCTTCTGAACTACTAATGGATTCTATGAACTTTGGATTATTGATTTAATTTACATTTTTGCACAATTATATTGCATTAGAACATGTGGGAGATTGAAGGTTTTATATTACACTGATATGAAATGTGTTTTCATGTAAATTTATTAAGTTGTCACTTTATGATTGGGTGGTTATCGATTATGAGTTTTGGAGCACCAATTATTTATAACACAGCTCTGCAATCAATTCTAATCTATTTTAGGATGGTGTTATAGTGTTTTAGGGTTTTTTTATTTGCAACTGTTGCCGGCTGTCTAGGGTGGACACTAGGACACTACCTGGCTAATCAAGGCTTGTCTAGGTGCCTAGCTGTTAATTGGCTTACTGGTTAATTAGTTAGCTGTTGATTGGATCACTGTTGGTTGATGATTAGAATGCTGTTTGAAGTTTGAGTTGTTCATGCCCCTATTTTTTAAGGTATAGAAAAACCTGTATTTCCGTTCAATAAAGGGTTCCTGTTTGCGCTTAAGCTAGTGTCTTCTAGTTCTTGGGTTAAATTTTGAGCTATAAGACCTTGTTCCTGGTTACAGAGTGGAGGAAGCTGTATCTTGGCAGAGGCACCCAGGAGGGGTGCCAGGGAGCCTGTCACTCTTCCTAAATTACGTTTTGGTAAATTTGGTAAAAAAGTTGATAGTACGGTCAGATTGTAATACGTATGGTGTCCCTTAAAAAGATCACGATGCCCGACATGGCCAAGAATTTTAATTTTTGCAATTGTTTACTATTTCATATGTAGCACACTCCTAGTATAGGTTGCTAGGTAAATTTAGTTTGGCTCCTCTGTAATTAGTGGAGCAGGGGTTGATTGTTCTAGTCTGCTCAGTGTTACACAGGCTGCTGGCCTGATTGTATGTCCCTGCATTCTGGAAAACTCTAGAATTACAGTGGGAGGAAGAATGAGAGAACATCTTGAAAATTTATGGGAACCCAGACAATCCCTGGAAAGGTGGTTGGGGAATCACATAAATAGTGAAGTACTGAAGCACCAGAGCAGAGGGTCTTGGATCCTAGGTTAGCCCTATCAGAGGAGTCCCCTGTCTGAGACGCTACTGTGAGATCATTGAGGTCCCAGCCATAGCTTAGGCTGGTGGGACCTATTCACTAAAGTCTGAGGTTTTCTGTTTGTTTTCCTTTTGCGTGGAGAAGTACTTAGGAGGATACCAGGTGGAGGCTGGATGGAAGAGGTTCCATTGGTTGGTGGATTTATTAGTCTGAATCTCCCTTACTAAGAAGCGCCATGGGGATATCTGAAGGTGGCAGCTGATGATCCTGAGGCCTATGAGTACTGTCCTATGTCCTGTGCCCCAGAGACTGTATGCAATTTCCCAGCTTTACACAAGACCAGGTCTTAGAATTTCTCCTAGCAAGAAGTAAATTTGTTACTTCAGTCCCTTTGGGGTATCTCATACTTCCCTCATACATATTCAAGTTTAACTCAGCAATAAAAAAGACAAAGGGTACCCCTAGACTGTTTGTTTAAGCCAATGAGAGAGATGAAAAAAAAAAGTGGGGACCATTTAAATCCAGTGGCTTCTACAGGGCTGCTCTACACATGTTACGTCCTTTGCACAAATTGGGTCTCATTTTTCAGGGTCCTAAAAGAGAAACATATTAACCAATTAGATTGTTTGATTTATTGCAGTGTAAGATAATAAACAAACAGAATATCATGGGATGGCATTTTCAATGCTGACAATTCTTCTTTTTTAGGTATTTTTTTACAGAACGTTGAGAAACTCTTCCTATGAGGATATTCTGTTCCTTCTTGGGAATGACATTTTAATTGTTACAGCATTGCAAAATCTTTACTCCACCAAACCATCTGAATCCCAAAGAGTGGGAGTAGAGAGGATTATGGTTTCTTTAAAGCAGTTATGCAATAAAGGGTTATACCCACACAACCATGGTCACACGTCTCTTTGAGGTTGATGTGCTTTCACAAACAAAGGGCTATTTTTAGCTCAGTTAATTGATATTCCGGTACATTTATTTCTCTTCCTTTCTCTGAAATGTTTACAGTCACTTTTAGGTCTATACTTTTTTGGCCTCTTACATTTCCCCTCCTCCTGTGCTTTTTAGTTCATGCTCCTTCCTAATGCTCATCTTTTCCCTGGTCATTTTATCTCAGGGGCTTCCTGGATCTTCAAGCCCAGAGCAAGGAGTGGCAATTGCAGAGAGCCCCCTGTGTCACTTTATCGAAGCACTTAGCTGTGATTCACAAGTGGAGCAAGGTGTGGCCTGACATTATGGAGCAAGATGTGGCCAGGCCAGCGGTGACAATGCCAACCCCGTGTCCCCCCTGCCCTCCACTGCACAGATCATTCTTGATTAGCTGCATCCTCAGCTACAGTGGCTGTGCAATGACAGTGGTGAACCCTGAAGTGGTGTAATACATGTTGTTTTTCCGGGTTCATTAGTCGCAGGGATAACTGGGAAACGGATATTTACCAATAAACTCCTGCTCCCAAGGTTCTGCCATTTTAACGCCAGAAGGGGGCATACATTCATAGCCTTGTAAAAGAGCCACCCAGATCACTTAGACCTCAAAGCCCCTTACGGGCTCTAAAAATCTTGATTAACCACTTCCGGACCGCCCACTGCATATATGCTGCGGCAGGGTGGCCCAGTCGCACAAAATCACGTACCTGTATGTGATTTTTGTGCATGCGATCTAGGGGGATTAATAGACTCTTTTCCTCCAGTGCATCCACCCCCCCTCACAGTTAGAAAGCACTCCCTAGAAGCATGCGTAAACCCCTTGATCCCCCCTGGTGTTAACCCCTTCCCTGCCAGTGTCACTTATACAGTGACCGTGCATTTTTTTTTACCACTCATCACTGTATTGGTGTTACTGGTCCTCAAAAAGTGTCACTTAGGGATTGATTTACTAAAGGCAAATACACTTTGCAAAGTGCAGGTGTACTCTGCAAGAGCAGTTGCTCCAGAGCTTAGTAAATGAGCAGAAGCTCTGCCGACTTTCATCATCCAAGCAAAAATAACATTTTTTTTCACTTTACCTACACGTGATTGGGTAATTTTTGCCAAGTTAAACTTTACCTCATTTACTAAGCTCTGGGGCAATTGCACTTTACAAAGTTCACAGTCTATTTGCCTTTAGTAAATCAACTCCTTAGTGTCAGATTTGTTTATGTCGCAGTCCCGCTAAAAATCGCTGATCACTGCCATTACTAGTAAAAACAATAAAAAAAGAAAAAAGTTCATAAATCTATCCCATAGTTTGTAGACGCTATAACTTTTGCGCCAACCAATCAATATACACTTATTGGGATTTTTTTACCAAAAATATGTAGCAGAATACATATTGGCCTAAACTTATGAAGAAATTTGATTTTTTAACTTTTTTATTGGGAATGTTTTACAGGAGAAAGTAAAAAGTATTTTTTTTTTCAAAATTGTCGGTCTTTTTTTGTTTATAGTGTAAAAAATAAAAACTGCAGGGGTGATCAAATACCACCAAAAGAAAGCTCTATTTGTGGAAAAAAAACCGACATCAATTTTATTTTGGTATATTGTCAGTTAAAGCAACGCAGTGCCGTATCGGGAAAAATGGCCTGCTCAGGAAGGGGGTAAAACCTTTCAGAGCTAAATGTGGTTAATAGAGTTCTTCTGCTCTACAAAATGACTTACTAAGCTAGGGGTTGTCCCAAAAAATTTGATAAAATTTGGGGATCTTGGATGGAACTGTCGGACACTTGTATTAGAATCCTAGGTTATAACTTTCCATATTTACTGTTGTTTTTCTCGAACACATGCATGTGTCCGTTCTGGGAACTTTAAGCTTATTAAATGCAAGCATTGTATGGTTGTTACCATTGTCTTTATTGTAAGAGCATTGATAATACAAGAATTTGCATTCAATGTGTATTACACCTTATCAAAAAAGTAGGTTTATTTTGTCGCTTTTTCTTCGGTAATACTCTTGATAGGATAATGACATTATATATTTTGTTAATATAGAATGTTGTACGTCTTCTGATGTTGTAATCTATGCTGTCTACATTTTGTATCCAAAAACTTGATAAAGAGCAGTTTAAAAAAAAAATGATATCAAATTCACAGCTGCTTCTGCAGCTTGCTTTAGGCTCCTAAATGTCAGGACCTTTATAAACGTACTTTGGTAGACAAGAGCATAAAGCACCCATGTGCTGTGGTCTGGGAATGCTGAATTCTTACTGGGTCAATAATTCTTCAGTCGAGAAGTGTGTCTAGTTATGATCTCTGCAGGTTATCACTGGCTGTGTGAGAAGTCACAAATTGCTGTAGCTGCCTACTGCCTGTCATTGCATTGTACAGGCTCAGTGACCGCAGTTATTTCTACAAATCTGTCAATTCCAACCCCAGAAATCCAGATTCCTGCCACTGGAAAGTGCAGCATGTGTAATCACTCGTGCGATTGGAGCCTAATGCCTGATACACACGAAGAGATTATCGAACAAACGATCGTCGTTTTTTTTTTTGCATGCTAAGTCACATATTGAATATTAGGACGTTACCAAAGTGACAAAAATTCTCGTATGACAGAATAAAAATTTGGAAGTGATGTAATGTGCTGTAGTGTATTTGTATTGTATTTTCAAACAACGACTGTACTGATGAAATGAAAATTGTATGATCTGGTATCCTTCAAGAAAAATTTTCATGCTTGCCCCATTGGATAATATCGGATGAACTGTCGTGATTGTCTCTCGAAAACTGTGCACTAACGATCAGATTATCGTACGATCACTTTGAAAGCAGGATTTTTCGTACGATTTTTTGATTGTGTGTACGGGCCATAAACTGACAAATGACAATGGGAACCGGGGTTGGGACTTTATATGAGGCACGTATAGGGTGTGCCTCCATCCCTAATTAGGAGTTACTGAAGCGAGTTTGGGACTTTGATTGAGGCCATAGACACGGTGGAGATAAAATTTATAAAGGTACACATTTATTGACATAAAAATCATGAGACATGTCAAACAAAAACCACATGGGTGAAAAACATTGTAGTAAATGTACATTTCATGTTAGTTCACACACATAATTGGCAATGTGCATGAAGTACAGGCAACTAGGGTACATGGGTATAGTAGCCAAGTGCCCCACAGTGGTCTGGTTGATCAATGAATACATTCTAATTCGTTCATAATGGTACAAAAGTATAAATGTATGAATGTAAAACAACACTTTTAAATGAGACAATGAGACCACAATACATAGCAGCATCCAAGGAAACAAAATTTGTAAGAGAAAAATCAGATTATGAGAGAAAATATCATCGGGTTAAGGAGACCTCCCAAATTTGCCCTGAAATTGCCCAATTGGACGGTTAGAAAAGGGGGGGCTTGTATCTGCATCCCAAAATAATGCCCGACGCGTTTCGTGTATCTCACACTCATCAGGGGCGGGTGCTGAAAATGTATCTATAAAAATAATAAAAATAAAATGAGTACAGGGTAATGGGAACTATCTATAAAAAGAAGACAGGTGTCTCCCAATATACTTACAAAGGGCTCACTATGAAAGAGGTATAGCAGGTATGAGACCCGGGTCAGCCAGTCCTTGCCGGGAGCTGAGGTGGTTGAACAGCGCGCTGGCAGGGCACATAAACGAGCCCCCCCAGGATGCCAGGCACCAAAAAGTGTATATAATGAGACTGGATGTTAAACCAATGGTAGCCACCAACAGGGGAAAGGATCTAAAAAGATACATAGTATCAAGATGTCAAAAAATGTTCACAAGTTGAAAAATGATACATAGTTGGCAGAGTGATGAACAATCGTCAAGAGGTAGCTTACCAGTGTCATTGCTTAATAAGGAGGTGGTGAGGTAGGCTGCAACATCAATTGTTTGACTAGCAATGGAGAGCTGGTGCCTGGGGAGGCCAGATATACCCGCCGTGCACACGTGCACGCTGTCTGCCACCAGCGTCACGCAGGCACGGCAAAAAAAGGGGGGAGGAGCTCCGACGCCGGCGGTAGACACCGCCCATGACAGACGCTCGTTTCCCCAGCTGTCGGCTAAGATGGGAGGATCACATGCTCGACGTGACGGCGTCAGAAGAAGACCGCACACGTGGAGCAGGAGGCGTGGCGCCGATGCGCTGTGAGAGAGCCCCACCCCCCCAGGTGTTAGCACACCCATCCTCCACCGCCCATAAGGGCGGGGGGGGTGGGGGGATAGGGATACGCAGAGCGCATCGCAGCTCCCGGCACAAGACAGAAGAAAACCCAGGACATACAACCTCAAGAACTGGGGACTCATCTCACTAGCATAAAGAAAATTCTGTGTCTCTAAATCACAAGCCTAACCACAATGAGAACGGATGTGGAGGGCTTGGTAATCTCACACCAGGGTGACAGGAAAAAAGGGATTGTCACACCAGTCTGTGGACCTCCATCCCTAAAGTAAAAGACAATGGGAACCGGGGTTGGGACTTTATATGAGGCACGTATAGGGTGTGCCTCCATCCCTAATTAGGAGTTACTGAAGCGAGTTTGGGACTTTGATTGAGGCCATAGACACGGTGGAGATAAAATTTATAAAGGTACACATTTATTGACATAAAAATCATGAGACATGTCAAACAAAAACCACATGGGTGAAAAACATTGTAGTAAATGTACATTTCATGTTAGTTCACACACATAATTGGCAATGTGCATGAAGTACAGGCAACTAGGGTACATGGGTATAGTAGCCAAGTGCCCCACAGTGGTCTGGTTGATCAATGAATACATTCTAATTCGTTCATAATGGTACAAAAGTATAAATGTATGAATGTAAAACAACACTTTTAAATGAGATAATGAGACCACAATACATAGCAGCATCCAAGGAAACAAAATTTGTAAGAGAAAAATCAGATTATGAGAGAAAATATCATCGGGTTAAGGAGACCTCCCAAATTTGCCCTGAAATTGCCCAATTGGACGGTTAGAAAAGGGGGGGCTTGTATCTGCATCCCAAAATAATGCCCGACGCGTTTCGTGTATCTCACACTCATCAGGGGGCTCTCTCACAGCGCATCGGCGCCACGCCTCCTGCTCCACGTGTGCGGTCTTCTTCTGACGCCGTCACGTCGAGCATGTGATCCTCCCATCTTAGCCGACAGCTGGGGAAACGAGCGTCTGTCATGGGCGGTGTCTACCGCCGGCGTCGGAGCTCCTCCCCCCTTTTTTTGCCGTGCCTGCGTGACGCTGGTGGCGGACAGCGTGCACGTGTGCACGGCGGGTATATCTGGCCTCCCCAGGCACCAGCTCTCCATTGCTAGTCAAACAATTGATGTTGCAGCCTACCTCACCACCTCCTTATTAAGCAATGACACTGGTAAGCTACCTCTTGACGATTGTTCATCACTCTGCCAACTATGTATCATTTTTCAACTTGTGAACATTTTTTGACATCTTGATACTATGTATCTTTTTAGATCCTTTCCCCTGTTGGTGGCTACCATTGGTTTAACATCCAGTCTCATTATATACACTTTTTGGTGCCTGGCATCCTGGGGGGGCTCGTTTATGTGCCCTGCCAGCGCGCTGTTCAACCACCTCAGCTCCCGGCAAGGACTGGCTGACCCGGGTCTCATACCTGCTATACCTCTTTCATAGTGAGCCCTTTGTAAGTATATTGGGAGACACCTGTCTTCTTTTTATAGATAGTTCCCATTACCCTGTACTCATTTTATTTTTATTATTTTTATAGATACATTTTCAGCACCCGCCCCTGATGAGTGTGAGATACACGAAACGCGTCGGGCATTATTTTGGGATGCAGATACAAGCCCCCCCCTTTTCTAACCGTCCAATTGGGCAATTTCAGGGCAAATTTGGGAGGTCTCCTTAACCCGATGATATTTTCTCTCATAATCTGATTTTTCTCTTACAAATTTTGTTTCCTTGGATGCTGCTATGTATTGTGGTCTCATTGTCTCATTTAAAAGTGTTGTTTTACATTCATACATTTATACTTTTGTACCATTATGAACGAATTAGAATGTATTCATTGATCAACCAGACCACTGTGGGGCACTTGGCTACTATACCCATGTACCCTAGTTGCATGTACTTCATGCACATTGCCAATTATGTGTGTGAACTAACATGAAATGTACATTTACTACAATGTTTTTCACCCATGTGGTTTTTGTTTGACATGTCTCATGATTTTTATGTCAATAAATGTGTACCTTTATAAATTTTATCTCCACCGTGTCTATGGCCTCAATCAAAGTCCCAAACTCGCTTCAGTAACTCCTAATTAGGGATGGAGGCACACCCTATACGTGCCTCATATAAAGTCCCAACCCCGGTTCCCATTGTCTTTTACTTTAGGGATGGAGGTCCACAGACTGGTGTGACAATCCCTTTTTTCCTGTCACCCTGGTGTGAGATTACCAAGCCCTCCACATCCGTTCTCATTGTGGTTAGGCTTGTGATTTAGAGACACAGAATTTTCTTTATGCTAGTGAGATGAGTCCCCAGTTCTTGAGGTTGTATGTCCTGGGTTTTCTTCTGTCTTGTGCCGGGAGCTGCGATGCGCTCTGCGTATCCCTATCCCCCCACCCCCCCCGCCCTTATGGGCGGTGGAGGATGGGTGTGCTAACACCTGGGGGGGTGGGGCTCTCTCACAGCGCATCGGCGCCACGCCTCCTGCTCCACGTGTGCGGTCTTCTTCTGACGCCGTCACGTCGAGCATGTGATCCTCCCATCTTAGCCGACAGCTGGGGAAACGAGCGTCTGTCATGGGCGGTGTCTACCGCCGGCGTCGGAGCTCCTCCCCCCTTTTTTTGCCGTGCCTGCGTGACGCTGGTGGCAGACAGCGTGCACGTGTGCACGGCGGGTATATCTGGCCTCCCCAGGCACCAGCTCTCCATTGCTAGTCAAACAATTGATGTTGCAGCCTACCTCACCACCTCCTTATTAAGCAATGACACTGGTAAGCTACCTCTTGACGATTGTTCATCACTCTGCCAACTATGTATCATTTTTCAACTTGTGAACATTTTTTGACATCTTGATACTATGTATCTTTTTAGATCCTTTCCCCTGTTGGTGGCTACCATTGGTTTAACATCCAGTCTCATTATATACACTTTTTGGTGCCTGGCATCCTGGGGGGGCTCGTTTATGTGCCCTGCCAGCGCGCTGTTCAACCACCTCAGCTCCCGGCAAGGACTGGCTGACCCGGGTCTCATACCTGCTATACCTCTTTCATAGTGAGCCCTTTGTAAGTATATTGGGAGACACCTGTCTTCTTTTTATAGATAGTTCCCATTACCCTGTACTCATTTTATTTTTATTATTTTTATAGATACATTTTCAGCACCCGCCCCTGATGAGTGTGAGATACACGAAACGCGTCGGGCATTATTTTGGGATGCAGATACAAGCCCCCCCTTTTCTAACCGTCCAATTGGGCAATTTCAGGGCAAATTTGGGAGGTCTCCTTAACCCGATGATATTTTCTCTCATAATCTGATTTTTCTCTTACAAATTTTGTTTCCTTGGATGCTGCTATGTATTGTGGTCTCATTGTCTCATTTAAAAGTGTTGTTTTACATTCATACATTTATACTTTTGTACCATTATGAACGAATTAGAATGTATTCATTGATCAACCAGACCACTGTGGGGCACTTGGCTACTATACCCATGTACCCTAGTTGCCTGTACTTCATGCACATTGCCAATTATGTGTGTGAACTAACATGAAATGTACATTTACTACAATGTTTTTCACCCATGTGGTTTTTGTTTGACATGTCTCATGATTTTTATGTCAATAAATGTGTACCTTTATAAATTTTATCTCCACCGTGTCTATGGCCTCAATCAAAGTCCCAAACTCGCTTCATAAACTGACAAATGGTCAGTTTTTCATCCGGTTTTGCATTAGTAGTGGATTTAAAAAAATTACTGAAAAACTGATGAGCACGGATGAAAAACTGATGAGCGCTGATTAAAAACGGATGAAAAACTGACGCGCACTGATGAAAAACAGATAAAAAATTGATCAACACTGATGAAAAACGGATGAAAAAGTGATGAGCACTGATGAAAAAACATAAAAAAACAGATGAGCACTGATGAAAAAACGGATGAAAAACTAATGAGCACTGATGAAAAACAGATAAAAAACTGATGAGCACTGATGAAAAATTGATGAAAAATTCATGAGGACCAATGAAAAATGGATGAAAAACTGATGAAAAATGGATGAAAAACTGATGAGCACTGATAAAAAAAACGGATAAAAATCAGATGAGCACTGATGAAAAAACTGATAAAAAAAACTGATAAGCACTGATGAAAAAAAGATAAAAATCTGATGAGCACTGATGAAAAATGTATAAAAAACTGATGAGCACCGTTGAAAAATGGATGAGAAAATTGATGAGCACTGATGAAAAAACGGATAAAAAACTGATGAGCATTATGGTAAATGAACGTCTCTCTGCTATTCTAAATGACAAAATGACATTGTTTGAAAGAATATGGGACCCTTGGATAAAATACATCTCAAATAAATAATGCGATGGATTCTTAGGAATCCATTGCTCTACGATAGGAGTGCACCTCCCTCACTTTCTTCTACCTTCTACTTTCCACTTTCCTATTTCTTTCTTTCCCTTTTCCTAATTATACAAAATAATCCTTGAAGATTATGAAGTTAATGGAGACCTTAGGGCGGCTATGGGAGTTAAATTAGAAGGTTACACCAGGTAGAGGAGTCAGGGAGAGAGAATTCTCCTCAGGTGACTCCCCATATTTTACATGAAACACATTAAGGAATCACTAACAACATGAGATTAGGTATCGTGTAACCTCCCTATCTCTTTCTTTTTGCCTTTTGGTTGTTAAGTATAAATAACTTGTTATTGGGTTTTTACACCTTAAACAATGTATGTAAAAAAAAATTGAATTTTATGTCTTGTGAAGAAAAAATTTTTTTTGAATAAAAATATTGGAAAAGAAAAACTGATGAGCAGTGATGAAAAACAGATAAAAAACTGATGAGCACTGATGAAAAATGGATGAAAAACTGATTAGCACTGATGAAAAAATAGATAAAAAACTAATGAGCACTGGTGAAAAATGGATAAAAAACTGATGAGCACCGATGAAAAATGGATGAAAAACTGATGAGCACTGATGAAAAACAGATAAAAAACTGATGAGCACTGATGAAAAATGGATAAAAAACTCATGAGCACCGATGCAAAATGGATGAAAAACTGATGAGCATTGACGAAAAACAGATAAAAAACTGATGAGCACTGATGAAAAATGGATAAAAAACTGATGAGCACCGATGCAAAATGGATAAAAGACTGATGAGCACTGATGAAAAATGTATAAAAAACTGATGAGCACCGTTGAAAAATGGATGAGAAAATTGATGAGCACTGATGAAAAAACGGATAAAAAACTGATGAGCAGTGATGAAAAACAGATAAAAAACTTATGAGCACTAATGAAAAATGGATGAAAAACTGATTAGCACTGATGAAAAAATAGATAAAAAACTAATGAGCACTGGTGAAAAATGGGTAAAAAACTGATGAGCACCGATGAAAAATGGATGAAAAACTGATGAGCACTGATGAAAAACAGATAAAAAACTGATGAGCACTGATGAAAAATGGATAAAAAACTGATGAGCACCGATGCAAAATGGATGAAAAACTGATGAGCACTGATGAAAAATGGATAAAAAACTGATGAGCACAGATGAAAAACAGATAAAAAACTGATGAGCACTAATGAAAAACAGATAAAAAACTGATGAGCACTGATGAAAAATGGATAAAAAACTTATGAGCACCGATGAAAAATGGATGAAAAACTGATGAGCACCGATAAAAAATGGATAAAAAACTGATGAGCACTGATGAAAAACAGATAAAAAACTGATGAGCACTGATGAAAAATGGATAAAAAACTTATGAGCACTGATGAAAAATGGATAAAAAACTGATGAGCACCGATAAAAAATGGATGAAAAACTGATGAGCACTGATGAAAAAAATAGGATAAAAAACTGATGAGCACTGATGAAAAATGGATGAAAAACTGATGAGCACTGATGAAAAATGGATGAAAAACTGATGAGCACTGATGAAAAGTGGATAAAAAACTGATGAGCACCAATGAAAAACTGATGAAAAACTGATGAAAAACTGATGAAAAACTGATGAGCACAGATGAACAATGGATAAAAAACTCATGAGCACCGATGAAAAATGCATGAAAAACTGATGAGCACCGATGAAAAACAGATAAAAAACTGATGAGCACTGATGAAAAATGGATAAAAAAACTGATGAGCACAGATGAAAAATGGATGAAAAACTGATGAGCACTGATGAGAAAACGGATGAAAAACTGATGAACACTGATGAAAAATGGATAAAAAACTGATGAACACTGATGAAAAATGGATAAAAAACTGATGAACACTGATGAAAAATGGATAAAAAACTGATGAACACTGATGAAAAATGGATGAAAAACTGATGAGCACTGATGAAAAACAGATAAAAAACTGATGAGCACTAATGAAAAACAGATAAAAAACTGATGAGCACTGATGAAAAACGGTTAAAAAACTGATGAGCACTGATGAAAAATTGATGAGCACTGATGAAAAAACGGATGAAAAACTGATGAGCACTGATGAAAAACAGATGAAAAACTGATGAATACTTCATCCGTTTTGACGTGACTGACCTGATGAAATGAACGGTCCGCATGTGTGAAAGGGGCCTTACATTCGTTTTTCGTCCGATCCGTTTTTTTGATGGATGAAAAATAGGACTTTCATCCGTTCAAAAAAAATGAATGTTGACGGAAGTGGATGAAAATGGATGGAAATGGATGATCATTTGTTGTCATCCGTTTTTCCGTAGGAATGCATTAATGTCTGTTTTTCATCCGTCAATGGATGGATGCAAAAAGGATGAATGGTCTTAGGGCTCCTTCACACGGACGTGTCCATGTACGGAGCCCGCTCTGCTCAGCGAGGGATCGCTCCGTCGATCCCTGCTGAGCAGGCAGATGACAGGTCCGTCACTGCACACTGTGCAGCGACGGACCTGTCAGAGCGCCGCTCTCCCCTATGGGGGATCGGATGACAACGGACCGTAGAGTCCGTCGTCACCTGATCCGATCCGCAGACTAATGGAAAAGTAGGTTTTTCCTCCGTCACACTTTTTAGGAGCGGGTCGGATGTCAGCGGACATGTCACCATAGAGGTCTATGGAGCGTCCGTTCAGGTCCGCCTAAAAAACTGACAGGTGGACCTGAACGGATCAGCCGTGTGAAAGAGGCCTTAGGATTTTCAAGACATAAAGGAAGTCAGGGGCTGACACCAGGTTCCACCTATAACAGCCTATAACTAAGACACCACGTTTAGGTGGACTCTCTTAACAGGAAAGCTGACTGTATATTTATACAAGCAGGCTGCAGCACAGCTTGCTCCCAACTCCTAAGCCTTAAATTGATTTTGTTTTCTGTGTTAGAAAGCACTGTGAGAGTAACACATGAGACCTCACTGATTGAGGCATCTATTTTACCTACGTGCATCCACAGCGCTGACATCCAGCCTAGACTGATGACAAGTGCTGGGGGTAGGGAGGAGCCCCGAAATATTCCACTCTTCTTGCCTGAAGAATTCCTGTGGGCACCCACATTTCTTTGCAGCCGGTAGCTTGTGAAGGCCACGCTATAAGTATCCCGGTCTAAGATTTCTACGACTTAATTTGAGCAGCAGATGTTTTTACTGCAAATGTAAGCTTTGACTCAAGAAGAAATAGTTCTGCTGTTCTATTTGCAATGTCTCCAGCCTAAAATAGACAACAAATAGAAATGTGCCGGTCCTCTTTATTGGTGGAAAAACAAGATTTTAGAGCAATACAACAGCATATTAAAGGCACACTACAAATATGAATATTATGTATTTTTAGCTCAGATGATGCAGACCACTTTGAGTACTATTATGCCCCGTATACACGGTCGGATTTTCCGATGTAAAATGTGCGATCTTGGGCATGTGTGTTGGTCTGTAAGTAGAAGAGATCTTCACAGATAATTCATACATTTGTATATGCTGTAAAGTACAGCTAGCACTGTATTTCTGGCACACTGTGGGTACAAGAGCTGCAGCTCTCATA
This sequence comes from Lithobates clamitans, assembly GCA_037952925.1. Classification (NCBI taxonomy): domain Eukaryota; kingdom Metazoa; phylum Chordata; class Amphibia; order Anura; family Ranidae; genus Lithobates; species Lithobates clamitans. The sequence continues at coordinate 3,185,625 of JBBGZY010000252.1, read as the reverse complement.
TAGGTAAGCAATCCTGACCTTCACCCACCCTCCTTTCCCCTTGTTCATTCATAGAATCAATCGCAAAAGACAAGGAACTCCTCCATTGGACAAGGGGAAAGGACGGGCCAATAAATGACAGGATCTCTTTGCTGTCACAAGAAAAGCAATAGAGGGGAAATATTTCAATGGGGACAACTGGCAGTAGGCAGGTAAAGGTTTTTCTTGAAGGTTAGCTTCTTCACAGGGTTGACATTATGACTTGGTGTGCCCCTTTATAAGTTGGGGAGGAGCTTGGGTCAAATAGAGAGTCTGTTTGGTACCACCAGGAGTACAGCCAAGGGGTTTTTGGTGTACTCTCCCCTTTGGGGGAGGGGCTGCTGAGGAATGTGCCCTTAGTAGTATGGTAATCTAGGCTATGGATTTAGGTCGGGTTGTGAGTACTACATTGCTCATCCACTGTTATGCAAATTTCAGATCGACTGACATGTTTTGCTCTGCCATTATGTGGAAAGTTGTTGCTATTCTAATGGACTATTGCTATTTGGCTGAAAAGTAAAGACATTACTTTTGAAACTAAATGACTCTGTGAGATGCTTTACTAGAAGTGAAGTGTTAAGAGGAGCCAATGCCTGAAGTGAAGAATTGGGTGCTTTACTGATGCTGGAGTGGGTGGTGATGATGGAATAGGAGTTCCATCCTGACGGTGAGAGAGAACCCATTCATGTAAAATGCATCAGATGGCAGACGCCAGATGGCCCAGGCCCCTGTATTCCATTGTCTCCGCGTGGTTGGTTAGACTTCTGGAACTTTTCTCTGGAGTAGGGATGGGCCAAACGGACCCTTGTTCGGTTCGAACACCGCAAATGTTCGGACCCGAATAACAAACCTCATTAAAGTCAATGGGACCCAAACGTCAAAAATCAAAAGTTTCCATTTTGAAGGCTTATATGCAAGTAATTGGGCATACAACGGTTATGGGGGTCTGGGTCCAGCCCTGGGGGACATGTATCAATAAAAAAAAGTTTGTGAAAAACTTCATTTTTAAATGAGCAGTAATTTTTTTGATTGTTAAAGTGAAAGCAATAAAAAAAAGAAAATTTAATTTGAAAATCCAATATAGTGCCTGGGGGGTCCCCTTAGTCTACAATAATTGCATTTATAAAGCCTAAAAAAATGACATTTTCCCTGCAAGCTGCCTTTATTTTGCTCAGCAACAGCTGGGGAGCCAGTGTGTAGGATGAGGCCACAATGTAGTGCACTGAAGATTAGAGATTTTTTGGATACATTCTGGTGTCACTTTGACTTTAGATAGAAGTAATGGGTGCGTAAAAATTGGTTTTTGGATGTCGGTGGCGCCTTCCCACCGAAACCCTATAGAGGTAATTTTGATTAAAGCAAGAATTGGCCTTGCTGTAAAAAATTTCAATGATATGCACCTGTCAAACAGGTGCAGAAAAATTACTCTTTGTGGACAAGGAGGCAGGTTTATCCACTCTGGCAACTGCAGGGGACTGCACACTTGCTTGCGTGACATAGGATGAGGAGGATGAGGAAGGTTTAGTAAGACAGAGGAAATGATGCCCTGCTTGGAGACTAACCACCACGTCCACCTTTGCCTGTGGACACATTTGTTGCTGGCCCCCTTACAGTGCCAAGGGAACGTCTGCCTATCCTTGTTGTCCTCCCAGACATTAGAGTTCCCCTTTTACATCTGAACTCGCAGAGTTCCCTTTAACTGTAAGGGGGACTCTGCAGACTCTGATGTAAGGGAGAAGAACTGTGGGGACTCTAACATAAGGGATGCTCTGGAAACCCTGATTTAGGGGGGAACACTGAGAACTCTGATGTATGGAGAAGACTCTGATGTAAGGGGAAACACTGTGGTCTCTGCTGTAAAGGGGAAATCTGATGTAAGGGGTGCTCTGAGAACCCTGATTTGCCTTAGCATACTTACTCAGAGGCAGGAGAGAGAAGGGGGGAGACTTCAGTCACCGACAGGGATGGATGGTGAGCTCACTCACCCCTTAGCAGTCAGCACCTCTCATCCAGATGTATCTGAGGCTGCTGGATTCAAATTTACAGCCCCCACTTTCCTTTTCTGAGGCACAGCACCAGGGATTGGAGTGTGGGCAGACACAGAGGGGTAGGAATGGGGGGAAGAGGAGCAGATCAAGCCCTCTCTCCTCTCCAGTCTGTGTGTGTGTTTGGGGGGGGGGGGGTTGTTAGTGCTGGCTTTTGGCAGTGTGAAAGAGTGTAACAGACACTCTCAGCTTAGACAACTGCAGCCAGCAACCCTGCTGGGAAGCCTTAGTCTAGTCTATATAATGTGTACGGGTTTCAGGCAGTCTGAAACCCTGACGCATGGTTCCAAACCTGAACTGTCCAGGTGAATCCTGGACAGGTGGCAACCCTAGTTGGGAGGTATATTAATATGTCTCCATATATGACACACCACAGTAGATCTGCTTTGTTTACATAGAACATATATATCCTAGAAACATGAATTCCAACAACAGTGAAATCCTACTGTGGTTTAAAATGACTGGCCTTTGGTCCCTCTATCCATTCCAATCAGGATCCAAAAGAAATGGAATAAAATTACTTATACAAGTAAATCAGTCTCAGAGAGGACATGTTGGAACACACAAACAACATACCTCCCAACCTTCTGAAATGGTAATGAGGGACACCTATTAGCAGAAGTATGTAGGCATAGGACACACCCCTGACACGCCCCCCTTAAAGGAGAATTGTACAAAAAAAAGAATGGTTAAACCCACAAGCTCTTTTACCACTACTATTTCTTCATATTGGCTTGTAGTATTTACAAATGCAGCAATTTAGAAAATGGATTAAAAGTTTAGCACTGGGAAACACTTTTTGATAGATAAATGGTGCATTTTATATAAAACTATATAGATCAGACCAAAATGAGGGACAAATGAGGAGGAATGAGGGACAGAGGGGCATTGTTCCAAATCAGGGACAGTTGGGAGCTATGCAAACAGTGCAGCAGACTGTTGTCAGATCATTTTGCCACAGTGTTGGGGATGCAGAGAGGCTGAGTAGTGGACATCTCCTGGTTTGTAGGAACACCAGTGTCGAGCCTAATGTTGCTCACTGATCTTAGGGAGGACTTCACTGCAGCTGACACTGCTGAGCCCAGGGCAGAGAGCATGAGGAGCCAATTCAAAACACCCTAGTTGCTGGTGAGCGGCTGCTGTCCACACCCTGCCACACCTTATTTAAAGGAACAGTTTTGCTAGCTGGGGACAACCTTCCGACACCTGCGCCTGGGTTTGGGGAAACTTAATATTGAGCACCCCAACACACTGTCCAGTAGGGAAGGGTTTGACAAAGACTGCTAGAGTATGACTGCTAGTATTACCCTTTATTATACCCTTTATTACCCTTTATATTGTACCTCCCATAGTATAAGGATAAGGGGTCAGTCATTGGTCTGCTTGCTTATTAGGTGTATGTAGCCAGGTGCTTAGCTGGCCAGATGGGGCAACTATAAGACACTGTGCTGCAGCTGCTGGTGTGCAGAGGGAGCTGGTGGGTGAAAAGGGACTTAAAAGACTTTCATGCATGTCGCACTGGACCATGGGAGATGTAGTTTATGAAAAGGACTGCCATGGGAGTGAATGGAATGACAACCTACAAGCCACAGAGAAAGGCATTAAGGGGGAGGAGACCAAACTCCTTTTACCGGGCTGTGGAGCTAGGAACTTCTTCTTGCTGTGAGGGGACCAGAGGGATGTGCTTTGCTATCGCACTGTACGCATTGCATTCACCAGCCGTATCCTGGGGCCTGAAACTACAAACCGGACAGCTGGGAGCCAGAGCCACTCGGGGAGGGGGGAGCATGCTGTATACAGAGCCATTGAAATCACTGATAGCCAAATGGTCAGATCAGGTCTCACTTTGTGCCTGGGACTAGTGAGTTGCAGCTTGCTGTGTTTCAGAGAGAGAGAGAGAAACTAACCACTGCATTCAATGCTTTAAAGGGACAATATTTATATGCACCACCTTAAAGACTGGGCCCCACCAAATAGCTGGAAGAAGGTTGTAAACAAGGTGCCCATTGCCTACTAACTGCTTCATGAAGACAACAAACTGAGTTGTTCAAAATCAGAAGTACCTCGTCTAGGACGTAATGGATTTAAATTTTATATATATATATATATATATATATATATATTTATATATATATATATATATATATATATATATATATATATATATATATATATATAAAGGCCAGTATGGTGGCCTGAATTTATGGGAGGAGCCCAGAGGGTATTTAAGCAGCCCACTCGCCCATGCTCTTTGTCAGTTCAGTGCGTGATACTACACGTCAGTGGGCCGACTCTTCCCAGCTCACCTCATGTTTGTGAGTCTGTACATTCGATCGCAAGTGCATTGCGGCTTCTCCATTCATGGTCTTCGTCGGCGGTTTCTGCTTACTGTCGCAGGTAGTATTCGAACCTTTTCGTAACATGTGCAATCTTGCGATTCCTTATGCTTCCTATCCCTCATCCCTTTTGTAAAAAACCTGCCACGAGTTGTTGTCGCTCATGTCCCGACATCATTCAGCACATAGTTACATAGTTACATAGTTACATAGTAGGTGAGGTTGAAAAAAGACACAAGTCCATCAAGTCCAACCTATGTGTGTGATTATGTGTCAGTATTACATTACATATCCCTGTATGTTGCGGTCATTCAGGTGATTATCTAATAGTTTCTTGAAGCTATCAATGCTCCCTGCTGAGACCACCGCCTGTGGAAGGGAATTCCACATCCTTGCCGCTCTTACAGTAAAGAACCCTCTACGTAGTTTAAGGTTAAACCTCTTTTCTTCTAATTGTAATTAGTGGCCACGAGTCTTATTAAACTCTCTTCTGTGAAAAAGTTTTATCCCTATTGTGGGGTCACCAGTACAGTATTTGTAAATTGAAATCATATCCCCTCTCAAGCGTCTCTTCTCCAGAGAGAATAAGTTCAGTGCTCGCAACCTTTCCTCATAACTAAGATCCTCCAGACCCTTTATTAGCTTTGTTGCCCTTCTTTGTACTCGCTCCATTTCCAGTACGTCCCTCCTGAGGACTGGTGCCCAGAACTGGACAGCATACTCCAGATGCGGCCGGACCAGAGTCTTGTAGAGCGGGAGAATTATCGTTTTATCTCTGGAGTTGATCCCCTTTTAATGCATGCCAATATTCTGTTTGCTTTATTAGCAGCAGCTTGGCATTGCATGCCATTGCTGAGCCTATCATTTCCTAGGACACCCAGGTCCTTTTCCATCCTAGATTCCCCCAGAGGTTCTCCCCCCAGTGTATAGATTGCATTCATATTTTTGCCACCCAAATGCATTATCTTACATTTTTCTACATTGAACCTCATTTGCCATGTAGTCGCCCACCCCATTAATTTGTTCAGGTCTTTTTGCAAGATTTCCACATCCTGCGGAGTAGTTATTGCCCTGCTTAGCTTAGTATCGTCTGCAAATACAGAGATTGAACTGTTTATCCCATCCTCCAGGTCGTTTATGAACAAATTAAATAGGATTGGTCCCAGCACAGAACCCTGGGGAACCCCACTACCCACTCCTGACCACATTCTGAGTACTCCCCATTTATCACCACCCTCTGAACACGCCCTTGTAGCCAGTTTTCAATCCATGTACTCACCCTATGGTCCATGCCAACGCACCTTATTTTGTACAGTAAACGTTTATGGGGAACTGTTTCAAATGCTTTTGCAAAATCCAGATACACCACGTCTACGGGCCTTCATTTATCTAGATGGCAACTCACCTCCTCATAGAAGGTTAATAGATTGGTTTGGCAAGAACGATTCTTCATGAATCCATGCTGATTACTGCTAATGATATCATTCTTATTACTAAAATCTTGTAAATATAGTCCCTTATCATCCCCTCCAAGAGTTTACATACTATTGATGTTAGGCTAACTGGTCTGTAATTCCCAGGGATGTTTTTTGGGCCCTTTTTAAATATTGGTGCTACATTGGCTTTTCTCCAATCAGCTGGTACCATTCCAGTCAATAGACTGTCTGTAAAAATTAGGAACAACGGTCTGGCAATCACCTGACTGAGTTCCCTAAGTACCCTCGGATGCAAGCCATCTGGTCCCGGTGATTTATTAATGTTAAGTTTCTCAAGTCTAATTTTAATTCCGTCCTCTGTTAACCATGTAGGTGCTTCCTGTGTTGTGTCATGAGGATAAACACTGCAGTTTTGGTTACTGAAGCCCCCCGATTCACTCGTGAAGACTGAGGAGAAGAATAAATTCAATACCTTTGCCATCTCCCCATCCTTTGTAACCAGATGTCCTTCCTCATTCTTTATGGGGCCAATATGGTCTGTCCTCCCTTTTTTACTGTTTACATACTTAAAGAATTTCTTGGGATTTTTTTTTGCTCTCCTCCGCTATGTGTCTTTCATGTTCTATCTTAGCTGTCCTAATTGCACCCTTACATTTCTTATTGCATTCTTTATAAATTCTGAATGCTGAGGATGATCCCTCAACCTTGTATTTTTTGAAGGCCCTCTCCTTTGCTTTTATATGCATTTTTACATTGGAGTTAAGCCATCCAGGATGTTTGTTCGCTCTTTTAAATTTATTACCCAATGGGATACATTGGCTAATGCCCTTATTTAATATGCTCTTAAAGCAAACCCATCTCTCCTGCGTATTCTTTGTTCCTAATATTTTATCCCAATTTATGCCTTTTAGCAAGGTTTGTAGTTTAGGGAAGTTGGCTCTTTTGAAATTCAGTGTCTTTGTGTTCCCTTCATGTTTCCTATTTGTGTGATTTATACTGAAACTAATTGACCTGTGATCGCTGTTACCTAAATTGCCCCGTATTTCCACATCTGTGATCAGGTCTGTATTGTTGGTAATCAGTAGATCTAGTAATGTTTTATTTCTAGTTGGTGCGTCTACCATCTGACCCATAAAATTGTCCTGCAAGACATTAAGGAACTGGCGAGCCTTAAATTAATGCGCGGTTCCCTCCGCCCAGTCTATGTCTGGATAATTAAAATCCCCCATTATGATAACACTTCCCATCCTTGCTGCTAATCCAATTTGTGATAGGAGATCCGATCCAATTTGTGATAGGAGATCCCACCGGCGTAGAACATTTGTAAGTTCCTTCTGCCATATATACGATTCATTTGTAACTCCAAGCCTCCGAGCCGCTGTCAGCCGTTGTCCGATATCACTCACCATAGGCTTCACTGGTTATAAGATTCACTGTCCATGGGGTTGCCGTCTCCTCCATTTGGAGATGAGCATGTATTGTTTGTACGGGTTCTGTGGCTGATTGAGGTGGTAATTAGACCCACCTGGTGCCTTGTCTGCACTTGATAAGCATGGGGGGGGCTGGGTGGTTGGTATGTGTTCCATTTCAGAGAAAGGGGTGGCATACACTCTACAACCAATTCGTATAAGATTAATTTAATACTCCTTACTACCATTTCATATCGGATTCATTTCATACATTTTACAACCGATTCGTATCAGAGTAATTTCTCTTTACAACCAATTCGTATCAGAGTCATTTCTCTTTACAACCGATTCATATGAGATACATTGCATACTTTCTACCGTTGCCATTCCTTGTTTCCCCCATGCCGTGTGTTTTAGTTCCTGCAGCGGAACTTACAAATTGTTTGTACATGATTGTTCTCTCATTTATTTACCAAACCAAAGTTATTTTCTGTGCGTCATGCAAGGCGCCACACCACACTCTTTGGATGTGTTGCACACCCGCAGTCCAATGCGAACCCAGTCACACGGTCACTGTTGCAGGTAGTATTCGTTATCATGTTTTGTCATGTAAAAGTTAGTGACTACTCGCGGTGTCGCCCGTACCATGTGTTTGGTTCCCCCAGTGAAACTTACAAAACATTCGTACGCACTTCTCGCGTTCTATTTTCTACACCAAACCTTGTTGTTTGCCTCATGCACGGCATCACTTCACACCTTCCCGATATGTTGCACTCCCGCCACAGTCCGCCTCGAACCACTCACATGGCCAACTGTTGCAAGTAAGATTAGTTACCATTCGTTGTCTCCCGTATCATTCGTTAGTTCCCCCTACAGAACCTACAAATCAAACGGACGTAGTCCTTATCCCTTATACTGCTCGCTTAATGGTACGGTAAGCCGCCAAACATACCAGGTGTTTCTATCCTTTTTCTCAGTAATACAATTGTCATTTGTTGAGACCCTTGCAGCCATGCAAAACCGTCTCTGCAGCCTTTCAGCCTTGTTGAGACCCTTGCAAAATGCAATATTGTCTCAGCAACCTCTAACTCATTAAAAAAAAGAAAAAAACTAAAAAAAAACCCTTTGCCACCACGCAATTTCGGCCCACCAACCTGACACCTGTTGAGACCCTTGCAACCATGCAAATCGTCTCAGCAGCCTGACACCCCTGTTGAGACCCTTGCAAAATGCAACATCGTCTCAGCAAACCTCTCACTCATCAAAAAACCTTTGCCACCACGCAATCTCGGCCTAGCAACCTGAGACCTGTTAAGACCCTTGGAACCATGCAAATCATTTCAGCAGCCTGACACCCTTGTTAAGACCCTTGCAAAATGCAACATCATCTCAGCAACTTCTCACTTGTCAACCTTACTTTGTTTTTCCAGCAGGAGCCTGGAGCTGACTTAACAACTACTCCTAACCCACCCTGGTCATTGCTGACGATGGACTGAAGTCGCATCTCGCCAACCCAACCCAGCTCATTAACCACTCCTTGGCATGCAACACACTGAAGGCCTATTACACTGCTTGGAACACTTACTGTAAGTTTTTGGCCTCTTGCCCCGGAGCAGCGATAGGCGACGTTAGACACGTTCTAGCATTTATATCGTATTGCCACACACAGCTGGCCCTTTCTCACAATACTATCAGGCTATACCTAGCCGGTGACCAGCATTTCCTGTCCTTACAGGACCCCAGTAAACCTTCAGTATTCTCGGCCCATGCAGTCAAGTCTCTCCTACGGGGCATACTGAAGCACTAACCCATAGTTAGTGGCAAACGCCTACCTATCACCAGTGCCCTTTTCAGAGACATGTCTGAAATCCTTACTCGTTCTCTGTTTGGGGCTTTGCCCAGCCTAGTTGTCCAAGCGGCCATCTACCAGGCTTTCTACGGTATCCTACGACCTAGTGAATTTACCGCCAGCAGCTCCGGCAGTCAGATACTGCCCTGACGCCACCTGACTCACTTTAGAACCATTACAACCTTCATCTCACAGTCTGCAAAACGCAACAAACATCAACCTGTCTTAGACTAACAATGCCTGGTGCCCAGTGACGGTGCACCCAGCCAATCTGATGGTAGCTCGTTGCTACCCTTTCTAACCAGCCCCCTCAGTGGCAGTCAGTTTATCAAGCATGTCAGGATCCTCCTAGGTAACTTGGCTTCAACCCCAGTCAGTACTCTCGACATTCATTCCGGATTGGAGCAGCCTCAGCTGCTTCCCAGCATGGAGTACCAGACCATGTAATCAAGAAACTAGGCTGATGGAGGTCCACTTGTTTTGCCACATACATCCCAAATCATTGGGAAGAAATGGCACAAACCTTCACCAAGCTGGCTCAATGACCACAAGAATCAATAAAGAGTTATTCCCCTATCAGAGTCTTTTGCCCCTTTTTCTTGGCATACCGAGCAGACCACCAAGGTACACTTCAGGTCCATTTATGTTGTAAGTCTTGTTGCGTGTTTATGTGATCCACATCTCTCTCGGTCATAGGGCCACAACCATAAATAAGAAGGCCAGTATGGTGGCCTGAATTTATGGGAGGAGCCCGGAGGGTATTTAAGCAGCCACTCGCCCATGCTCTTTGTCGGTTCAGTGCGCAATACCCTCCTGCCCTTCCCTTTTTCAGGGCACTTCTCAGCACATCCTTTTTCATAAACTACCCATTACTTACCTTGGGTATGCCCCCTTTTCTTGGCATACCAACCAGACCACCAAGGCAAACTTCAGGTCTATTTATGTTGTAAGTCTTGTCACGTGTTTATGTGATCCACATCTCTCTCGGTCATAGGGTCACAACCATAAATATTGTATATACACGCTTATATACACGGAGTGCGCTCTGAGTTGTTCATGTACTATTAAGTGCAGAAGTGCTACTGTGGGATTATCATCCTTATTGATACTGTTCATTGTTTAGTTGAGTTATTTTGCTTTAGTTGTACAATAATTTAGACTGAGCTGCCACAGCCTAGTAATTACCTTATTCAGCTTACTGTGAGTGATAAGTTTCTTTACTTACAATTGAGCAGTCTGGTGCTTATTTTCTGATAACCTAACAAAGTTATGTGTAGTATACTAATACTTGTGCTTACATAGGTATTTACAGCAACCTATTACTCATCCAGGTGTGTCTGAGGCGGCAAAGCTGTTTACAAAGTTCTGGCAAAGAACAGAGAACCCATTATACCAAGCGGCTCCTCCTGGGGTAAGCACTACATGTATATGGTATTTTGCAACTGTTTCACATGTTGTTGTTGCAATAATTATCCACGCTTCAGCCCTGGGGTATTGGAGAGTGTGGTGCTGCTTGGAAAGTAGTGGGAACAGGGGACCCGAGAAAACAGTGGCTCCTTTGGGGGTACGTTCTACATACTTTATACTACAAAAGTAGAATAGATCTCTGGCACAAAGATAGTCAATGAATGATGAAACAAATATTAAAAAGTTTCCAGTACTTTAGGGTCATGGCTGTATCCACTTAAATTACCACCATTGGGTCATCTGCCCATAATTAAATACACATAGGTTTTAGGTACAGCTGTTTTTCAGGACAGCCTTGCATGTAACTTCTGGTTTTCTGCTCAGTGCTGGGATAAGAGGCAGCTCTGGTCTAATTTTACTGCTCTGATCCTGAAGTATGTGCAAGGTGGCAGTTACATGTTGTTGTCCAAGGCTGCACGACATCAAAGGGATGCTGGGCACGTCTGTCAATCAAAAGCTGTCATCCCGGACATCAAGGCTTGCATGTTTTCCAAAGAGTTCAATTTGCTTTATGTGTGATTTAAGGATAGGGCTACAAAGTCAGCGCTGTCATGCCACAGGAAAAGGCAACTTAAAGAGGAACTGCAGTCTGCTCACATAATTTGTAATAAAAACATATTTGCCATTCTGAAGCTTCCCTCCAACCATTTACATATTATTTTATATATACTATGATTTTGTACTTGCCAAATATGCTGCAGAAATATCCCTTCACTAAGCCTGGCTGCATCCATTTTAACTGTGGCAGCTGAAGCTGCTGCCTGTTCACTTCCTGGATTTACAAAGACACACAGAGGCACACCTCCAGCTCTGCAGCCCTGCAGCTCTCATTGGCCCTTTTATGACTCATTCCCCCTCCCTTCCTGGCAAACTATTACAAGAGTCAGAGAGAGAACTGTCCATGATGTCATAAGCCTAGGCTTTTTACCAGACAAGAAACAGGAAGTGGGCTGTATAAGGTGTTTACCGGCAGAAAAAAAATGTTTTACTATCCAAACCTATAACAACAAGGGCCGAAGATTTAATAGATGGAAAGTTGAAAAAATGACTGAAGTTCCACTTTAACCTGTTTGGTCACATAAGAGAAGGGAGGCAAAAGCCTTAGCCAGGTAATAAGCCATTACTGATCATATCCCAGCATTCTTTGTGCTAATAGCCTTTTCACTAACTAATAACGAGAGAATTTCAACTCTTTTCCTTAAAGGTATAGTCCACCCTTTGAAAAAATGCACTAAATATACTAACCATAATAAAATGTTTAAAATGTGCAATGCGCAGACTCTCGCATTGCTTAACCCCTATCTCATGTCTGTATGGCAGCACTGACACTCAAGTCTTTACGGAGGTACGGACCTTCTGTTATGGAGGTGGAGGAAGTAATGAATGAACTACAAATGCAGTGACATCTCCAACCCACTTCAGACCCTCCATATATCTCTGCCACAGTGAAAGATGGGACTTGAGATCCCAGTGAATGGATGACTTGGCTGTGCAGGTGGACCCAGGCACAGCTGTGCTCAATTTAAAAATTAACAGCTGTCTGTAAGGAGAGTCTCCCAGTAAGGCCATGTTCACATTGGTGCGACACGAAAGTCGCACAACTTTGGATCCAACTTTGCCCTGCAACTTCCATGCGACTTAATTAACAGGATCCGATTTTGATCCGATGAGTGCAACTTGTCCTTTGACCAATCGAAACAATTCCCTTGGTTCTGGTATGGATGAAACCTCAGGCTAAATTTATAAAAAAAAAAAACAGCGTGGGGTTCCCCCCAAATCCATACCATGCCCTTTAGGTCCGTTATGGATCTTGAGGGGGAACCCCACGCCAAAATGTAAAGAGAAAACGGTGTGGGGCCCCCCCAAAATCTATACCAGACCCTTATCCGAGCATGCAGCTTGGCCGGTCAGGAAAGGGGGGATGAGGGAGCGCCCCCCCTCCTGAACCATACCAGGTCACATGCCCTCAACATGGGGGGGTGGGTGTTTTGGGGCAGGGGAGCCCTTCCTCACAACCCTGGGCTGTGGTTGTGGGGGTCTGTGGGCAGGGGGCAATCGAAACCTGGAAGCCCCCTTTAACAAGGAGGCCCCCAGATCCTGCCCCCCCTATATGAATGAGTACGGGATACATAGTACCCCTACCTATTCACTCAAAAATAGAACAGTGCAGTGTAATAAAAACATGACACGGTTTTTGACAAGCCCTTTATTAAAAATTACTAATGTCCCCCATGGTAGTTCCAACGTCAATTACAATGTCTTCATCCTGCCGCAAAGCACCCCCCTCGATGTTGAGGGCATGTGGCCTCGGCTGAATATATTATGACGGGCACAGAGGCTGCAATTGATGGGGCACAGAGGCTGAATTTCATGGGCACGGAGGCTGCAATTGATGGGGCACAGAGGCTGCATTTCATGGGCACAGAGACTGGATATGATGGGCACAGAGGCTGCATTTCATGGGCACAGAGGCTACATATGATGGACACAGTAGCTGCAATTGATGGGCACAGTGGCTGCAATTGATGGACAGAGCAAAGTAATCCACTTTGCACTGCAAGTGCACTTGAAAGTGCACTGAAAGTGCACTGAAAGTGCACTTTCAAGTGCAGCCGCTCTAAATCTAAGGGGTAGATCTGAAATGAGTTGAAGCTCTGCTGATTTTATCATCTAATCATGTGCAAGCTAAAATGCTGTTTTTTATTTTCCTTGCATGTTCCCCTCGGATCTACAGCGACTTTAATTCCAAGTGCACTTTCAGTGCACTTTCAAGTGCACTTGAAGTGCAAAGTGGATTTTCCTTTAGTAAATAACTCCCAGAGGCTGCATTTCATGGGCATAGAGGCTGCATATGATGGGCACAGAGGATGCAATTGATGGGGCGCAGAGGCTGCATTTCATGGGTACAGAGGCTGCATTTGATGGGCACAGTAGCTGCAATTGATGGGCACAGTGGCTGCAATTGATAGGCACAGAGGCTACACTTAATGGGCACAAAGGCTGCAAGGGATGGACACCAAGGCTGCATTTCATGGGCACAGAGGCTGCATATAATGGGCACAGTGGCTGCATTTCATGGGCACAGAGGCTGTATATGATGGGCACAGTGGCTGCATTTCATGGGTACAGAGGCTGCATTTGATGGGCACAGTAGCTGCAATTGATGGGCACAGCGGCTGCAATTGATCGGCACAGAGGCTACACTTAATGGGCACAAAGGCTGCATAGGATGGACACAGAGGCTGCATTTCATGGGCACAGAGGCTGCATATAATGGGCACAGTGGCTGCATTTCATGGGCACAGAGGCTGTATATGATGGGCACAGTGTCTGCATTTCATGGGCACAGAGGCTGTATATGATGGGCACAGTGGCTGCATTTGTTGGGGAACAGTGGCTGCATTTGATGGGCACAGTGGCTGCATTTGATGGGGCACAGTGGCTGCATATGATGGGCACAGCGGCTGCATATGATGAGCACAGTGGCTGCATTTGATGGGCACAGTGGCTGCAATTGATGGCACAGTGGCTGCATTTCATGTTTTTGTTTTAGTATTTGTCACAATTTTTCAGTTTGTTTGCGCCCCCCCCAAAAAATTTTGAGCACCAGCTGCCACTGGTGTGGGGGTTGAAGAAATGATGGGAAATATTTTCATCGTAGATATAAACAGCAACATGAAACTCATTAGTATAGTGGAGAGGGGTTAAAACATCTGCTATTTTATTGCTGTCTGGGTCTTTCTATCCCAATGACACAACACCCTCCACTTTTTAGAGCCTACTTTAACCAAAGCTGAAAAAAATGCTGAAGTTAGGTTTAGGACACATGCACACAAGATTTTTTTTGTTCACGCTTTTTACAGCTGCTGTTAGGGGCGTCTGACGTTTTTTTTCAACTGCCTCTAAATGCCCCTCCATGTTAGCCTATGTGTTCATGCACACTTTCATCAAACGGTGTTTGGAGGCATAAGTGTTTAGGGGCAGTAGGGAAAAAACGACAGCCTGTGCGTCCAGGAGCAGAGGCTGTTGAGTAAAGACGAAAAATGCCCAAAAAAGCTGCTAGACGCAGCAAAACGTTGCTAAACATTGCTAAATGCTGTAACAAGTGTTTAGCCACGTTTACCTGCGTTTGGCAGGTAAAAAAAAAAACCAAAAAAACGATAACCCCAGAAAACGCCTATAACCGCCCATGAATGCTAATGAAAAATGCGGCTAATAGCACATTTTTAACGCCGTTTTTTCTGGTAGCATCGCTGGCATTTTTTTTAAGTCCTGTTTGCATGAGCCCTTAAAGTGTATTTCCAGTTTTGCAGACAAATTTGAGAAAACCCCAATATAAGTTTATTATGTGATCCCATTCACACAGCATGTCTAATTTAGTTTTTAATATTTCAGACCTTTTTGAGACTGTGTCATGGCTGCCTGCACGTTTTTTTGAACAATGTTAAAGTAAGCTTGTCCTCATTGACATGCAATGCAAAAAGCCCAGCCTCTAAACATTTAGCATTTGATAGGACAGACAGACACTGTACTAGTTAAATTGATAATGAAGATCTACCTGCATAGTACAGACAGGATTTTTTTTATAGCAAACACAGCCCTCCCACAGAAACAAAGTCAACTATCTAGGACTTTTCCTTGCTGGAGGGTCCAGAGTAGAGCATCTAAAAATGTAAGCTGCAATTTTTTTTATTGTATGTTATGTGAACTGGGACATGTAAGCAGTGGCAGCTGGGGGTCAAAACGGGGCAATCCACTGGTACTATACAAACCCCCTCCCAGCCACGGTCCTCTCACACTGATATGCCGCACTGATAGGCACTGATATGCTGCAATGATGGGCACTGATATGCCGCACTGATGGGCAATGATAGGTGGCACTGATGGGCGGCACTGATGAGCAGGCACTGATGGGCACTAAAAGGCAGCACTGACTTGCATCACTTCTGGGCACAGATTGGCATCACTTCTGGACACTGACTGGCATCACTGCTGGGCACTGTTGGGGCTGCACTGATGATCAGTGCCCTGATTATCTGTACAGTCTCCCCTGTGAGGAGATGCCACTGATTGGCTCTCCTCTCCTCACACACTGTCAGTGTGAGGTGAACCGATTACCGGCACTTCCTTGTTTACATGTGATCAGCTGTGATTGGACACAGCTGATCACATGGGTAAAGAGCCTCATCATCAGCTCTTTATCAGAGATCGGGGTCATGCCGGTGAGACTGTGGTGACGTCATATGGCGCCGTCCCAAAATGAGAGAGCATCTCGCCTGCCGTCATTTGTCTATACGGCAGGCGGGAGGTAGTTACAGGAGAAGTACAATCAAAGATTGTGACAATATGGTTGGGATCCACCCACAAATTGGACCGGCATCTGGCTCAGCCTCTCAGCAAGCCACTGAGAGCCTGAGCCAGCCATGCACACCCCCTCCACAGCCCAGCACTCCAGTGAGCGGAGAGGGGCAGAGCAGACAGCAGTAACTGACAGTCACTAGCACTCTGCTCATGGAGCCCTGATAACCGAGCAATCAGCTGTTTTTGATAACACGGTTCTAGGTCGTCTTAGAGCCGACGGGGGCAGATGCAGCATCGGACCGATGCTGCATCCACCTAGGTAAGTATGATGCTTAAAAAAATAAATAAATCCCTTACTTCTCTTTTAAGCCTCTTGTATGCAGAAAATTTCTAATAATTCACTGGTTTTTATACACAGGATCTTGCTGGCAGAGGCTAGCAGAAAGATCCTGAATAGAAAACACAAGTTATATTCTAACATGCATACAGGAGCGTAATGGTCAAATATATATTTGCAGAGGCACATAAATTACTGCAAATTTAACATTTTCTGTTTTTCATGGAACTTTACTCAGCTATGTGCATTTTTTCATTGACAACAATGCACCGGCGTTCCAAAAAAAAAAAAAATGCAGCACGGCTAGAAGTGCTGCATTTTTTTACCTGTGTACAAGAGGCGTTAGGTTTAATGTACTATAAAATTTTTGGGAGTTGAACATATATAGAGAGAGATAAAGAGAGAGAGATCCAGGTGTGTAGGTGGGGTTCTACTTTAAATTTTCACTAAAGAAAAACTGGAAAAAAATATGCCTTTCATTTTTGATACAAGTGCACGCAAATAATAAATTGTCTGTCTTCAAATATTTCTGCAGGGTGCGAGTCTAATGTAATAATCCCTGAGAAAGACTGTGTCATTCCGTTACAATTAGAAGTGAGAATTTATTGCTGGGAATCTTTTCTTGTCCTGCAGGAGATAGCAAGGCAGGGGGAGATCTCATACAGCCTATGGCCCCGTCCATGCCTTGACTCTCTGATTCAGTTATCCCAACGTTAACTCAGTGGACATACTAATGAGGAAGTGCTTGCAGGATTATCATTGCTCAGCGATGAGGCAAAGGACTGTTTTAACTTCTTGAGCTCTAAATAAGGAAGCTGCCTGCTAGACATCTGACCATTCAACCAATTTGGACCTTGAAGGGGGCCCTTCTATATGTAACATTTTCAGAAAGATATCCTGTGTAACTCATCCCAGCTCTGACCTGCTGTTAGCAGCTTTTTAAAAAACTGGGGCTGGCTGCCGAAGAGGCTGAACAGGTAAGTGCTAAGTCTCTTTCTATATTGCCACTTTACCGTTGGCATGGCATTGATGTCACAATGACGTTGCAGGGTAGGACAGCCTCTGCAGTATAAAGATAGGCCAAGCAGATATAGCTAAGCTGCCCATAAGTCCTCGGGAGCTACAAAACATGGTCCCCACCACTTTGGAGTATGTTGGACTCTGTGTTTTCGTCCCTCATTTACTCTCGGGGTTTGGTTTCATGTCAGCAAGCCCCCTCTGCCTTCCAAAAATAAGCTCCCGCCGCCATGCTGAAGACAGAAAAACAAGGAGGGTGGTATTTTTAGGGCCATCAATTCTGACCACGTGTCCAGACGGTGAACCGGATGGCCGTTGCACAAAGGCTTCTCATTACTATGTCCCACGGAGTCGGGATTCACTGGACGTTGCCTGTTCTCTTGCTGCTGGGCGCCATGGTTGGGATGATTTCCTCGTACCCTATCCCAAACAGGGCTAATGGGACGCCACTGGAGAGGACGTGGGAGTCGCTTTTTTCCATGTCAATGGGAATGTCTTCTGACCGATTGGATGCCAAGTGGAAGAACATGTATTTGCAGGGAATTAAGAGACAACGGAGGCTCTACTGCAACGTGGGAATTGGGTTTCACCTCCAGGTCCTCCCGGATGGGAAGATAAATGGTGTTCATAATGAAAGCCCTTATAGTGAGTCATATCTGATGTTTTATCAAGCTATTCTAAAACTGATGTCACTGCTTACTGCACCTGCATGACTAATGTACCATGCTTCTGTGTTTATTATAACAGAGATGCACCTGTCAGAAAATCCTATGGTGCCAGTCCTTCTCATGCTTCAGGATGCCAGTCCCCTCAGCAAATGTATATATGCATGTGAGCGTGGATTTACTAAAGGAAGCTGTTTACTTAGCAAAGTGATAATTAATAAGGTAAAGCTTTGTGCACTTCAAATACCCAATCATGTGCAAGGGGGAAAAAAGCAGGATTTTTTGCTAGCAGTTGATTGGTTGAGTAAAAAGGAACACAGCTTCATCTTATTTACTAAGCTCAGGAGACCTTCACTTTGCTAAGTGAACATTCTTTAGTCCTTTGGTAATTTAACTCTAATAGAGGCACAAATACCTATACATAGACAGACAAACAAACAGAATACTTAACAAATATAAAAATTAAAAATAATAACAATACCACTACTAATATTAATAGTAATAATAATAATAATAATGTTATTATTATCTTCAATAATAATCATCATCATTTACACAGTGACAATATTAATAATAACAATACTACTACTACTACTAATAATAGTAATAATAATAATAATGTTATTATTATCATCAATAATAATCATCATCATTTACACAGTGACTTTATCTCCCATGGGACTGTACAATGCAAGGGATACAATCAAATTAAGTAATAAGGAACACAAATACAGAAAATGTATTTTACTGAAAAGTATGTACAGTTATATAAAAACATATACAACAATAACAAGGCACTATAGGAAAGAGACTCCTGCCCATACAATCTAAGCAAGTGACATATGTATGTATGTATATACACATATATAATACAATATATCTATCTATCTAAAAGTATATATATATATATATATATATATATATATATATATATATATATATATATATATACTTTTAGATAGATACATTAATAGACAGTAGACACATTGTACATAGTTTACTCAACAATATTAAAATAATTTATAACTAACATCAACTAACTGTATAGCATTTTTGTTAATACTTATTTATGCAATGCAAGCTTTACTGCTTGTTCACACCATAGCAGATGCTTTAGCACATGGTTAACACACACATTCTTGTGTGCATTTTTAAGTTGTGCTGCACTGCATTGCAATACAATTTTTAATTTATGGTATTACTACATGTTGCCATGGACTACAAAGTGTCGGAACGCACTACGCTGTGCAAAAATGCAACATATTCTATTTTTTTCAGAAAACACCAATGCAGTACATAATACAGATTGCCTTGTTTTAGCCTGTTACTGAAGGGGTGGTAGAAGCTTTGATTGTCCTTCCAGCAGAGGTTTTCTTTAAATAGATAGTACAGCTGATGTATTTCTGCTCTGATAATAAACTGCTAATAATGTCAGTAAATGAAACTTATAATAATGAGGACAGCGAGGGGTAAATAGTTAACACAACAGTAGTTGAGTAGAGTGTTCATTCATTTTAGCAATATATATATGTAGGTTAATTGGATCCTGTCTAAATTGGTCCTAGTATGTGTATGTATGAATGTGAGTTAGGGACCTTAGATTGTAAGCTCCTTGAGGGCAGGCACTGATGTGAATGTATAATGTATATGTAAAGCGCTGCGTAAATTGACAGTGCAATATAGGTACCTGAAATAAATACATAAATTATATATATATATATATATATATATATATATATATATATATATATATATATATATATATATATATATATATAGCAATATAGCAATAGCAAATCTAGCTTGATAGTGCTGACACAATTTGTTCAGCCAGTCATGGATAATTTTCTGAAGTAATAGTCAGAGATTAAAAATATATTTAAAAACATTTTTTTAGTCGGGAAGGATTAGAACCTCTTGCAGGTCTTTATTGCTGATTCCCCCTCCCTCTTTGTCTTGGTTACTGACTGGGAGGCCATTCACACTTCTATGGTCTGTTGTGGTGCACTAACGCACATGAATTGTGATGAACATTAATGCACACCGCGTTTAAGCAACCATTCATTATAAACAATCTGCCAACATGCCACCAAATCTCTCTTTTTTGCCAATGCACTACAGCGCACCACAATGCATGGTATGTGCATTGTGGTGCACCTCTATGCCTTGGTAGCTTTTGCACTGTGTGTTGGGGTGCCATTGACAATGAATGGCACCCCAGCGCATAGGACTTAGAGCCATACCTTGACACATTGAATGTAAAAAAACTTCTGCTGAGGTAAAAATCCATTATTATAAAAAAAAATGATGAATATGAAACGAAACTTGCAGCAGCTGTACACAAAGTGCTATTCACTTGAGATAATGCAATAAATAAATGACAGCGCTCGCAACAGTGCAAAAAAGCAAATAAACTCTTCAAAATTACGTTCTTAAATATTCCAAAAATATTTTATTGAAAGTGCTCTTGTGCTAAAAAATGGATATATACCACTTACAACAGTGCAAAAGTTGATATCAAAATAATAAATAGACAAAACACATAAAAATAATATGATTGTATATTACAAAAAACATCCCAATGAAAGTGTTCTTGTGCTCCAATCCTCTGAAAAGTGCAAAGTGACCAAACTTCCACTCTGTGGTGTGACATATTCCCCTTTTGTGTCCCCACTCACCAGATAAATTGGACCCCTAGTTTTTCAGTCTAAGGTTCAAACAAGCAGAGAGCTTATTTTTGGAATATTTATAAACATAGAATGCCTTATCCTTGTGTTAAAAGCTTTGTGAATAAGCATGATAGAAGCTGGGACTGTGCAATGTCTGGCATCTCCTCCATCACATCACCTGATACTATGCACAGGTAAGGTCTAATCCTGCCACAATTTGTGGCAGGGATTTATGTAGTCAGCCATTACAAATTCCTTCCATTTCATTCATGATTCGCAATTTTCAGAAATTGACTAGCTGCAGTGATCGCCCAATGATTGACTGTGCACATTCAAGTAATACTTTAGTTTGCATGATCAGCCACCAAGAAGCCAGTGCAAAGGAGGATGTGGGATTGTGGGGATAAACCTTGGGAATTCAAAAGGAACTGTAGGTGATTTTTTTTTTGCACTGGAAAAATCACTGCAAAATAAACCGTAGAGTTTAGGTCTTTTGATTTCCAGTGTGGTAAAAGGGAAGTGCATCAAAAAGAACTTTATGATCTATATTTGGTGCGGAAATCAAATGTCCCCAATAAAACGAATAAGAATTATTATAATAACTAAATATTATTATTTATTATAATATTCATGTATACAGCTTGTAAAAGTGGAGCTAGATCTACCAAAAATTGTGGAATGGTTTGTTTAAAGTGTATTCATAACCAAAACACTTTTCTCAGCCTATTTACCCCAGAGGAACACTTAAAATATTTTTTAGGTATCAGGGAACCCCCAGCTACATATAGATTGATGCACATTAGCGAGATCAGTAAGATATGCAAACATTAAAAATTGAATTATACCCTAGCATTAGTGGTCATTACAGAAGTGATATCTTTCATTAGCGGTCAGTGGAAAATTGCCCCCTACCATTGGTGGTCAGTGTAAGTGGAAAATCAGTTTTAACACATCTTAAGGAATCCCCAGCTAGTCCAGCAGTAACCTTAGGATTCAATGGAATCTTGGCTGAGGAAGGCTGGTGTAAGGAAAGGTCAAACACCACTGTCATTTGTTTATTTGCTCTCTGTGTCTCATTGGGTAGATTGTATTTTATTTCCTGTCCTTGAGATACAACAGGATGTGAGAGGGAATCTTCCTTCATACCTGTTCCAGTGACAGACCTAAAATTTTAGCTCCCACTAGAATGGATAAAAAGGGGGAATCTGCCTAGCAGGGACACAGACAGAAATAAAACCTTAACGTGAAAAAAGACAACAAGAGTATCAAACCAAATAGACAAAGAGTCCAAGTCGCTTTAGTGATTTATAATATGATCACATAAAACATTCAACATGTTTCAGGGGCCAGCACACTCCACCTTCATCAGGGTTTGGAATTGTTATAAGGATTTAAGTGAAACAAGATGCCAGTTGCTTACTCATGCAATATTAGTGAGAAAGAAGTGTCTGCCACTCTTGAACCCTTTCACCACTTCCTTTGGCTCCCCTGTTGTATTTTTACGTTTTCAGTCACATTTTAGATACCCACCGAATAGGAGCCTTGGTTCATGTGAACAACTTTACTAGAGTTAGTGAGCTCATTGAATGAGTGTAATCTTTCAATTTTATTGAAGTCCCAGTGGCTCTTGGATATGTCTTTTAGAAATAAAAGCTTGACAGGGGTTCTAGATCTTCCCTACTCTAACAAAAATATAAAAAAGTTTTGCCTGTAAATAAACATATGCAATTCAGCCCCAGCAATGAGGGAATTTATTTAGCCACCTAATTTGTGTGAATAGAGAAATTTGTTTATTTCTTTTCATTCAGCCTGCTAGCTGAACGAAATTAAACTAACCGCGTATGGTAAGCATTAGACTGGTAGTCACTGGGAAAATGCCCCCCTTAAATTGATGGTCATTTGAGAAAGGCCAAATTATATTGGTGCTCAGTGGAAAGAATGCCCCTTACCTTAGTGGCTAGGGCAGGGGTAGCAACCCCCGACACATGTGCCAGACATGGCACATTGCCACATTTATGATGGCACACGAAGGAAGCCTGTGACACCATACACATTGAAGGAAATCGATGCTTGAAGCTGGCTACACAGGAGAGAGTCACGCTGGCTTTTTCCCACCTCCATACCCACCCACCTCATTGCTTGCCTGCATTTATCCGACATAGACTGGTGTTCGGTAGGACCTAGGGTATGCTGCGACCCCCCCCCCTTCCTGGATGCTGTGTCCAGCCCACTTTTCTGCTCCTCCCATCCCCACATAGGGCACTCAGCAGATTTCATCCTCCCACAGATCACATAGCTGAAATCTTGTTCTTTTACACAATATCCATCTGCACAGTATATAGCGGACTGCTATGTTGCTGCTCTGACCTGTGAAATCTCCAGATTGGAACAGTAGCAAAGCTGCAGTAGCCAGCTACACATTATGGAGGTGGAGGTTGTGTCTGTAAAATAATCCAATCTCAGCTATGTGCTGTGTGGGGAGGAGGAGCTCTGCTGTGTGCCCTGCCAGCACTGACCCCTGCCCTCTGCCCCGTTTATCCTATCCTCTGCCCTGCTGACCTCCTTCTCTGCCTCGCTTACCCCTTTCTCTGCCCTGCTGACCCTGTCCTCTGCCTGCTTACCCCAGACCTCTGCCCCACTGACCATAGTCCTCTGCCCTGATGACCCCTGTACACTGCCCCACTGACACCTTCCTCTGCCCACTTACCCCGGACCTCTTCCCTGCTGACCCAAGTCCTCTGCCTTGCTGACCCTGTACTCTGATCCTGGCTACCCCATCCTCTGCCCTGCTTACCCTTGTCCTATTAGGAATGACTAATTTACAAGTGCAGGACTTGGGACTGATATCAGGAGTGATGTTGCAGGAATTGGGGCTGATCTGAGGTGTGAAGGTGCAGGAGTTGGGGTGATCTGAGGTGTGAAGGTACAGGAGTTTGTGTGATCTGAGGTGTGACATGCATTATGGCTTATTTAAGATCTGAAGGTGCAGAAATTTGAGTTATCTGAGGTGTGAAGATCCCAGAATTGGGGTAATCTTAGGTGTGAAGGTGCAGGAACTGGGGTGGTCTGAGGTGTGAAGGTGCAGATATTGAGGTTATCTGAGGTGTGAAGGTACAGCAATTAGGGTGATCTGAGGTGAGAAGGTGCAGGAATTGGGGGTGATCTAACATGTTATGGTGCAGGAATTGGGGGGATCTGAGGTGTGAAGGTGCAGGAATTGGGGTAATCTGGGGTGTGAAGGTGTAGGAATTGGGGTGATCTGAGATGTCATGGTGCAGGAATTGGGGTAATCTGGGGTGTGAAGGTGTAGGAATTGGGGTGATCTGAGATGTTATGGTGCAGAAATTGGGGTGATCTGAGATGTCATGGTGTAGGAATTGGGTTGATCTGAGGTGTGATGGTGCAGGAATTGGGGTGATCTGAGATATGAAGGTGCAAAGTTCAATATTTATTTCTTACTATTATTCAAGTCATTTACAGAATTTAATATTTAAAGATTCCTTTTTGTGATTGAAAGTGTGAGGTTACCATTTTTGGTTATGTAACTGGCACTCTCAATTTCTTTGAAAATATTTTTCGGCACACTGTGCTCAAATGTTGCCTACCCTGGGCTAGGGGGAAGGATGATGCTAATATTGGTGGTAAGTGGGGGGAACACTGGCACTTACATTGATAGTCAATGGGGGTGAATACTCTATACAGAAAGCTTAAAAGATCACTGGTGTCAGTGCAAATTTATCTGAAAGGCAGAAATTGTTCACTGGGCAAGGAACCCCTCTTGAGGAACACTGGTTGAGGAATGATACATTAGACATACTGTATGTTTGAGTTGTCTAAACAGGAGCAGGTCACCTTAACTATGAAATGCTGTTTTAATTAAGAAAAGGAAGAAGGCACCTCCTGGTTACATATGTAGACTTCACCTCAGGAAACACTGCTTGTGCCATTAAAGAGGAACTTCAGTTTAAAAACAAAACTAAAAGTCAGCCGCTACAAATACTGTAGCGGCTGACGTTTAATTGAAAGACACTTACTAAGCCAGAGATCCAGTGCTGTCGTCACCAAGGCTGGTTCTTTGCTGGTTCTCAGGTACTCGGCCTGCCATGTTGACTGTGGGAAGCCTGCTATGACTATGCGGCTTGACAGCCAACTCATGCAACTTCCTGGGACCTGTGATGTGTCCCAGAAGATTGCAGGCGGTAAAGGGGGGATGAACTTCTGAAAGGGAGGGGTACCTGTCAAAACTAGGTATCCACTCCCAGAAAAAACAATCCAATGTGTGCAGCTGGAGGACAATCACCAGAAATTCCTGTAGTGAGTGAAGTTCTGCTTTAACTTCCATCAGTATGCCAGTGTGGATGAATCTTCAGGGCTACAGGCACCTGATGCCTTTGGCACACAGCAAGCACACAGTAATGCACATGTCAAACTTGGCAGCATTGAAAATGTGAAGATCTAAAATCTAGTACACACAGGGGAGACATTAGCAAAGTCAGGTGCTTCTGCTCGGACTTTCACCCTCTCTATTGGTCCTACTGACTATTGTCACCAGGGCTGAGGTTGAAGCATAATCCAAAATGTTTAGTTGGGGAATAAAATAGGAGTAGAGTGGAAATCTTCCTAATAGGATATTTGTTCTGATGACAACTAAGAGGGCAATTCCCTTGTTTTGGAGAGATTTCGTGTTATTTCTTGTTGTGTCTACAGGACAAGAAGTAAAGATAGTTCTCTCCAGCAGGACAGGGCCAAAAAATGTAATGGGATTTTAACCATTCACCATTCTAGTTAAAATTTTTAAAATATTTGTACATAGATATAGGTAAAGGAAATTAAACCAGGTTTTGGAATAATCATACAATCTCACATTCCAAAATGTCATAGCAAAAAGAAATTGGAATAAACCATTCCTAGTGGTAAAACCGAGACTTTTTAAGCTTTGTACTCAAGGAACAAACACAATCAATTTATAGAGAAATATATACTTAATTACATCATATAGCCTAATTAAAAAAAAAAAAGCAAAATCTGGCCATATGACCATAGATATTTCCACAATATAGCAAAATAACATTAAAATCGAGCATGATTCAGCATAAATACAACACTCAGGAGTTTATTTACTAACGGCAAATCCACTTTGCACTACAAGCGCACTGCAAGTGCACTTGAAAATGCAGTCGCTGTAGATCTGAGGGGGACATGCAAGGAGAATAAAAACAGCATTTTTGCTTGTACATGATTGGATGATAAAATCAGCAGAGCTTCCACTCATTTCAGATCTTCCCCTCAGATCTAAAGCGACTGCACTCCCAAGTGCACTTGCAATGCACTTGCAGTGCAAAGTAGATTTGCATTTAGTAAATCAGCCTCTCAATTATTGTATGTATCTGTTGGTTTAGTCCTGGACCAACACGTTTCGCAGCATGGACGCTGCTTCTTCAGGGACCTCACAGGAGCATCACATCTTACGTGCTGGGCATACATGGACCCCAGAGAATCCATCCAGCTGCCAAACAAGATGATACACACACCAAACCCCTCATGCATAAAAAAGCAGGTGGTGGCGTTAATAGAACTGGAGAACACAAGGAGGAGATGGGGAGAGCAACCAGCCAGCGCACCACACTCTGAAGCATATACTCAGATCAAAAGATGTATATCCAAGCAGCATTCAACCCTTCCTATGTGCTACATGTTATCTTCACCTTTTCAGCACTGCCAAGTTTCACCAGGACAAAGTACTGAGCACCCGGCATTGCAGAGCAACACAATGCACAAAAGTGCAAGGCTGCACATAGCCTTTCGTCTTAAGGGCTTGTTCAAACTGCTTGTGTTAAGCTGGGTATACACGTACTGAAAGTCGGCAGATTCAGGAGGAAAAAACTTTCAGTACCTGTGTACCACTGTCCGTTCAAAAGAACGGTCTTGCTGGAAATCAGCATTTGATCAGCACTTGCGGGGCAATGAATTCAGCGCTGATCTGTGTATTCTGGCGTGGGGGGAATCCCCGCTGTCAGAATATAGAAACACAGCAGGGGAGATCCCTGCATCAACATTGCTTGTGTTGATGCGGGGAACTGCAAGGTTTTTTTCGTTCAACCTGCTGGGGGTTTGAAAAAAAAAAAACCCAGCTTGAATGCAGAAAATAATGCTTTCAAACACAAAAAGTTGTAATATTCATGCTTTGTTGTGGCGCAATGTAAAAAAAAAAAGCCAAATGTGTTGCATTTGTAGATGCCTTGCTGGTCCCATTTAGGTTGAATGAATGCTTTCAAATCAAAACCCAGCTCATTTGAAAGCTCAGTGATAATGCTGCATTCTTTGTGGTGTGTGTGAGCCATCCTGGACTTGTTCACACCAGCATCATTTGACTACATTGGCACTGTTTCTAAATGCAGTCCCAAGATGGGAATGAGGCAATTTTCATATTGCTTCAGTCCAAAACACTTCTTCGTTGCGCACTGAAAAAAATAAAACTAGGACATGTTCTATTTTTTTTTTCAAACAATTTTTTTTACATTTTATTATACAGGTGCATCTCAAAAAATGTGAATATCATCAAAAAGTTAATTTATTTCAGTAATTCAATTCAAAAAGTGAACCTCATATATTATATAGATTCATTCACAGAGTGATATATTTCAAGCATTTCTTTCTTTTAATTTTGATGATTATGGCTTACAGCTAGTGAAAACCCAGCATTCAATATATCATAAAAGTAGAATATTACGACCAATAAATTAAAAAAAAGTGATTTTTAATACAGAAATGTTGGCTTACTGAAAAGTATGTCCATGTACAGTATGGTATGCACTCAATACTTGGTCGAGGCTCCTTTTGCATGAATTACTGCATCAATGCGGCGTGGCATGAAGGCGATCAGCCTGTGGCACTACTGAGGTGTTATGGAAGCCCAGGTTGCTTTCATAGCGACCTTCAGCTTGTCTGCATTGTTGGGTCTGGTGTTTCTCATCTTCCTCTTGACAATACCCCACAGATTCTTTATGGGGTTTAGGTCAGGCGAGTTTGCTGGCCAATCAAGCACAGTGATACCATGATCATTAAACCAGGTATTGGTACTTTTGGAAGTGTGGGCAGGTGCCAAGTCCTGCTGGAAAATGAAATCGGCATGTCCATAAAGCTGGTCAGCAGAGTGAAGCCTGAAGTGCTCTAGAATTTCCTGGTGGAGGGCTGCGCTGACTTTGGACTTGTTAAAACACAGTGGACCATCACCAGCAGATGAGATGGCTCCCCAAATCATTACTAATTGTGGAAACTTCACACCGGACCTCATGCAACTTGGATTATGTGCCTCTCCACTCTTCCTCCAGATTCTGGGACCTTCATTTCCAAATGAAATGCAAAAGAGGACTTTGGGCCACTGAGCAACAGTCCAGTCCTTATTCTCCTTAGCCCAGGTAAGATGCCTCTGACGTTGTCTCTGGTTCAGGAGTGGCACAAGGAATGTGACAGTTGTAGCCCATGTTCTGGATACGTCTGTGTGTGGAGGCTCTTGAAGCACTGACACCAGCTGTAGTCCACTCCTTGTTAATCTCACCCAAATTCTTGAATAGCCTTTGTTTCACAATCCTCTAAAGGCTGTGGTTATCCCTGTTGCTTGTGCACCTTTTTATACCACACTTTTTCCTTCCACTCAACTTTCCATTAATATGTTTGGATAGAACACTCTGTGAACAGCCAGCTTCTTTAGCGAAAGCCTTTTTGTGACTTACCCTTCTTTGTGAAGGGTGTCAATGGCTGCCGTCTGGACAACTGCCAAGTAAGCAGTCTTCCCCCTGATTGTGTAACCTACTAAACCAGACTGAAAGACCATTAAGTCTATGTTTCCACTAGTGCGACTTTTCATGCGACTTGGGACTGAAAAGTCGCATGACAAATAGTACCCCATGATTTCCAATGAGTACCGTTCATATCTGTGCGACTTCAAGTCGCAGCGACTTCAAAGTAGTCCCTGCACTACTTTGGTCCCACTTTGATGCGACTTGAGGTCCATAGACACAGGCATTGCTTCAAATTTAAGCAATGCGGTAAAAAATCACAGCAAAATCGCACAACTTTGGGGACACAATAGTGGAAACATAGCCTTAAAGGCTCAGGAAACCTTTACAGGTGTTTTGAGTTAATTAGCTGATTCAAGTGTGACACCATGAGTCTACAATATTGAACTTTTTCACAAAATTATCATTTTCTGAGATACTGAATTTGAGTTTTCACTAGCTGTAAGCCATAATCCTCATAATAAAAAAAATGCTTGAAATATATCACTCTGTGTGTAATGAATCTATATAATATATGAGTTTCACTTTTTAAAATTGAATTACTGAAATAAATTAACTTATGTAGGCAAAAGGTAGATACATCCACGTTCCAATGCCTGATAACATTATTAGAAGGCTAACAAACCATAGTTTATATATTTGAATCTCAACATGGAAATAAAAGACAAGTAGCAAGCAACCATATACAAAACTACTATGCTTTTAGTCTGTGAACAAAGTGTATATAAGCGTACCAGAGACATGTTCTATTTTTGCACAGCGCAGCATGTTCTAATGCACTGTACCACATCCTAATACGCTGTATAGCACAGAATTACATAGCAGTTCTAAAAAAAACACAATAAGGAAAAAGCAAGTACTGCAATGCATTATACTGTATCAATGCATTCCAGTTCACACTGCCCTTTTCTTGTATTAATAAAACTCATATCTGTGTTTTATACTTACAATAACCAATGTCTGATTTGTACCCTGATAATTGTTCCTCACACCCTACTGCCCAAATCTTTTTTAGTTTCGAATAGAATCAGAAAGGGGTAGAACCTCTATATTTTTTTTCTTTTGTCCGTGACCTGATCAGGGTCATTTCCCCACTTTTTCAGTGTCATGGGGACAACATGGTGAAGTTGTGGCACAGACAGTAATAAAAGCAGCACTGTTAATAGATCAAGGACTAGGACCTATGCCAGTGCTTTGTCCTCAATAGACAGATCCCTCTTACTTCCCCAAAAGTGACATAAAAATGTGTTGGTTGGAGCTTTAAAGCCAATCTACGAGCAAGTCAAATTTTTAACCACTTAAGGACCAAACCTCTTTTTGAGATTTGTTGTTTACAAGTTAAAAACTGTTTTTTTTTTGCTGGAAAATTACTTAGAACCCCCAAACATTATACATTTTTTTCGGATTTTCTGACGGAAAATGTGTGATAGGACCTTGTTGTCTGAAATTCCGACCGTGTGTAGGCTCCATCACACATTTTCCATCGGATTTTCCGACACACAAAGTTTGAGAGCAGGCTATAAAATTTTCCGACAACAAAATCCATTGCCGGAAATTCCGAACGTGTGTACACAAATCCGACGGACAAAGTGCCACGCATGCTCAGAATAAATAAAGAGATGGAAGCTATTGGCTACTGCCCCGTTTATAGTCTCGACGTACGTGTTTTACGTCACCGCGGATTTTGATTGGATTTTCCGACAACTTTGTGTGACAGTGTGTATGCAAGACAAGTTTGAGCCAACATCCGTCGGAAAAAATCCTAGGATTTTGTTGTCGGAATGTCCGATCAATGTCCAACCGTGTGTACGGGGCATTACAAGCGCACTTTTATTGGAAAAAATACACTTTTTTGAATTAAAAAAATAAGACAACAGTAAAGTTAGCCCAATTTATTTTTATACCATGAAAGATAATGTTACGATTAAATTGATACCCAACATGTCACGCTTCAACATTGCACCCGCTCGTGGAATGGCGACAAACTTTTACCCTTAAAAATCTCCATAGGCGACGTTTAAAAAATTCTAGAGGTTGCATGTTTTGAGTTATAAAGGAGGTCTAGGGCTAGAATTATTGCTCCCGCTCTAACGATCATGGCGATACCTCACATGTGTGGTTTGAACACCATTTTCATATGCGGGCGCTACTCACATATGCGTTCACTTCTGCAAGCGAGCTCGGCGGGACGGGGCACGTTTAAAATTGTTTTTTTCTTATTTATTTTACCTTTATTTTTTATTTTTACACAGTTTAAAAAAAAAAAAAAGTGTCACTTTTATTTCTATTACAAGGAATGTAAACATCCCTTGTAATAGAAAAAAAAGCATGACAGGACCTCTTAAATATGAGATCTGGGGTCAAAAAGACCTCAGATCTCATATTTACACTAAAATGCAATAAAAAAAAAAAATGTTGTCATTTAAAAAAAAAATAAAAACGGCCCTTTAAGAGCTATGGGCGGAAGTAATGTTTTGACATCGCTTCCACTCTGCAATGTTATGGAGAAGGGACGGTCTTCCCCTCACTCGTCTCCATACCCACTACATTTTCTGGAGAATTAGGGTTTTACTGTGCATTACCACAATACATACATAAAATAATTCATAAATTTAAAAAGCAACCCTAAACTGGGAGAAATACAAGGGGAGGCATCCTGTAGTTCTAACACACTTCCTGTACTGGGGTCACAGTGTTTCTCTATTATATTACATTTCTTAAAGCGCTACGTAAACTGTTGGCGCTATATAAATACTGTATAATAATAACAATAATAATAATTTCTGTTCTTCGGTTTAGATATGGTTGAAATACTTTCTGGGTCACTGACATAAAACAAACACATAGATTAAAAATGAGGGAGAAGTTAGAACCTCTAAACTACATACCTGATATGGTTATTGACTCCAAAAGTTTTTATACTTCTGGGTCAAAGTGACTTCTGAGCTCATCTTTTTAAAGCAGTTAATTGTCAGGGGGACTTCCACCAATCAGAAAACAAGTGGTGACGTTTTTGACTTCAATCCTAAAAGGAGATATTTGGAGGTGTCACAGAAATCTCCCAGAGGCAGAGGTTCCCTCTTATTTATAGTCTGCTTGGGAAATGATTTGGAAATGTGTCTTTTGTTTCAACATCCTTTATACGCCAACCCAAAGTTTCATTTCAGTTGCATTTACCTGTGAGGATTTATGACACAAATATTAACAGTTTTGTTTTGTCTGTTTAGGTCTCTTGGAAATTTCCACAGTAGAAAGAGGAGTTATTAGCTTGTACGGTGTGAAGACTGAACGCTTTATAGCAATGAACAACAAAGGAAGAGTATATGCTTCAGTAAGTACCAGATATTCCTATGATACTACTTGTGCTAAGATGGGTTGTAAATATTTACTCAACGTATATCCAAGTCCAATTTATTTTCAATTTTGGATAAAGTAGAGAAGGGTTAAAATCCCATCCATTTTGCCATGTGTGATTACCCTTCCTTTTCTGTCCCGTAGACACAGCAAGAAGTGAGGTCAAACCTTTTCTCAAAGTGAGGTCCCCTCTTAGACAGTTGTCACTGGAATAGGTGTTCCTATAGGAAGATGTCCCCTCAAATCCTGTTTTGACAACTCAAAATTTGGGATTTTCCCTTACTTTCCGTCAATGTGACAGTCATCACCAGGACAAATAGAGAGGTTGTCTCCCCCCACCACTCTATCCAAAATGAAAACAAACATTTTGGCTCCAAATACTCTTTCATTTCTTTGATGCCGAAAAATGTTTTTTATTATTATTATATATTTATTTTAATTATTATGCTAATAATTATTATTGTTATTATTATTTATCTATTTTAAATGTTTATTATTATTATTACCTACTGAATAGCAAATTCATAGTGTTGCGCCTTCTGGGGCGGAGCTTTGCATGCTTAGGTCATGCTGCCCCATCAATCTTGAGTGGCAGCAACAGACCTACAACTCCCATTACTGCCTCAAGTGAAGTTTATTTAATTTGCCTGATATTTAAAGGGACCAGAGCCTCTGCAAGAAGGGGAGTGTGCCTATATTGGTTTATAGAGCATTGATGCTGCTTATAATTTGTACAGCCGTTTCTTCTTGAGAGTGCAGAATGATGGTGGTGTTTTGGTGACATCCACAATTTGGATCACATATACTGTACTCATGGGAGAAAATACAGATTAACTGGTGGAAGCCAGAATTGTGTGCATGCTTTTATTCATGAACTTTAGGTATTTATAATGTACACATATTTGATGAATTGCTGGAATTCTATTATATTTAATTGTTTATTTGCACATATTTGATGAATTTGTGTAATTTTATATATTTATTCATTCGTGAAGTTGAAGCGTGCTTTTATTTGTTTAATTTCTCACACACAGTAGAGATTTCTTGTTCCCACTGTATTTTAATATGTGACTGGTTTGAGAATGGAGACAAGAGGAGTTCCAAAATGTGTTACCATAGTAACCAGCCCGCCCTAGGTGTGACGTCACATCCTGCCCTGTGTTCCACAGTGGCTCTCCTCACTTCCTGGGACATTGCACCTCATTTCTTCACTGATAGGAGTTCAGAAACACGTCACCATAAGTAGAGGCTACCTGATGTGGATGGTACATTAGCATTTGTTTGCACCACTATTTCATTTGTTGTCAATGATGTCACTAGTCTCTGTTTTAATGAACATGCTGCATTCCCTGATGTGTGTTTTGTAGATGGATTTCAGTCTCAGTTTATTCACTGGTCTATTGTGAAGGGCCAGGCTGGAGTCTCACTGGTTTGTTATGAAGAGATAGACTACATAATTTTTAGTGATGTCACCCATCTGTAGTGAATGCATTGGTGCTCTGTCAGTGATGTCACTAGACTTTTTTAAATAGATAGGCCACATTCTCAGAGTTGTCACTGGTTAGAGAATTGATGGACTACATCCTCTATGAATTTACTGGTCTCCAGTGGCAGTAGATAGATAGACTGCATTATCAGGGATGTTGCCGGTCTCTAGATGGACTGTGATGCCATTAGTCTTCAGTGAATGGGTGAGTTGCATCCTCAGGGATGTCACTGATCTCAAGTGAATAGGTGGACTGCATCCTCGATAATGTTACTGGTCGTCAATGAATAGATGGGCTGACTGCAGCCTCAGTGATATCACTGCTCTCTAATGAATGGGTAGGCTGCATTGTCAGTGATATAACTGATCTCTAATGAATGAATAGTTTGCATCCTCAGCGATGTCACTGCCATCTCTTGAATAGATGGATTACTTTCTCAGTGATAGTTAGTGGTCTTCAGTAAGTGGATAGGCTCTATCCTCAGTGATGTGCCTGGTCTCCAGTAAATGAATAGTCTACATCTTTAGGGATGCCTCTAGTCTTCAGTGAGTTGTATTCTCATTGATGTCCCCAGTCTTCAGTGAGTGGATAGACTGCAATCTTAGTGATGGATAGGCTGTTCTCAGTGATGTTAACAAGTCTCTACTGAATGGACAGGCTGCATCCTCAGTGATGTATCTGATGAATTGTTAATGAATAGAATTAACACTGAAATACATTTCCTCAATGGGTTTTTGTCTTTTAGATAACATGGCTTCTTTTAACCGACAGTCTGGCACTAACTGCAATATACAGTATGGGTATATACATTCAGAAAGTTTGTAACAGCTTTTTCCCCATTTGTCAAATGAAATCAAATGTAAAGGGCCAATCCACCTAAAAGTGCTATTTCAATTATAGGTGGAGCTCAGTGGGCAGAGTTAGGCACTGGCTACTTATATAATTAGACCCCTTTCACACTGGGGCCGTGGCCGCGTTACCGCTAAAGTGCTGCTCGTTTTAGTGGCGCTTTAGAGCTGTTTAAGTGGCGCATTTCAGCCGATAGCGAGTTGCTTTTAACCCCAAAGAAGAGGTTAAAAGCACCCGCGTTGCGGCGCTTCCGAAGCACTTTTCAGGCGCTTTGGAAGCGCTGCTCATTAATTTCAATGGGCAGGGCATATTGGGAGCGCTAAATACAGAGCTCCCAAACCACCCCGAAGATGCTGCTTGCAGAACTTTTCCTAACGTCCCACAAGCGCACCGCCCCAGTGTGGAAAGTCACACTAAAATGAATGGGAGGCGGTTTTCAGGTGCTGAAAGGGGTCTTATGCCCCGTACACATGATCTGACATTCCGACAACAAAATCCATGGATTTTTTTCGACGGATTTTGGCTCAAACTTGTCTTGCATACACACGGTCACACAAATCTTGACGGAAATTCCGATTGCCAAGAACGCGGTGACGTACAACACGTACGATGAGCCGAGAAAAATGAAGTTCAATAGCCAGTGCGAATCTTCTGCTTGATTCCGAGCATGCGTGGAACTTTGTGCGTCGGAATTGTGTACACTCGATTGGAATTTACGACAACGGATTTTGTTGTTGGAAAATTTGAGATCCAGATCTCAAATTTTGGGTGATGGAAATTCCGATGGAAAATGTCCGATGGAGCCTACACACGGTCGGAGCTTCAGACAACAAGCTCCCATCGAACATTTCCCGTTGGAAAATCCGACCGTGTGTACTGAGCATTAGAGTACTCCAACTAGGAGGTCTCCCTGCCTTAATTCACAACTTATTTCATTTCCACCTGAAAGTTTTTCACCCATCTTTGCAATTTTCCTGTCCTACATAAAAATAAAAAATCCAGCAGGAGAGTGGGGACCCCTCATAATGGGCACAACTTTCATTAAAATAATACCTGCCAGTTGTGGTCCTATGTTATCAATCTCGCTTCGAGTGGAGACTACAAGATTATGCAGACACCATCAGGAAACCTGTCGTGAGAAATGTCACCACTGAAGGGCATGTAGATAAAAAGGGGTTGATTTACTAAAGGCAAATAGACTGTGCATTTTGCAAAGGGCAGTTGCACTCTGCAAGTGCAGTTGCTCCCCAGCTTAGTAAATGAGGTAAAGCTTTACTTTGCAAAGAATACCCAATCAAGTGCAAGGAAAATAGAAAAACAGCATTTTTGCTAGCAATTGATTGGATGGTGGAAGTCAGCAGAGCTTCTGCTCATTTACTAAGATCTGGAGCAACTGCTCTTGCAGAGTGCGCAGTCTTTTTGCCTTTAGTAAATCAACCCCAAAGTGTCTGCAAAGAGGTTGCAGGAAATCAGCATTGAGGTACACCAAAGGATATAAAAAAAAGGTGGAAACAAGTATTTTTAATTAAAAAAAAAAAAAAGGTTTATTATACACAGTGGTTAGGAGACTAAATATCATTCAGTTGGGGCTTATATCTACTTTAATTTCATGGAGTGGGATGCATGCATTTTTCATTTCAGTTGCACAAGCACAAAATAGCCTTAGAGCTATAGGATTATATTCCTGCGTCTTTCTTTACCCTGCAAAATATTAAATGTCATGTTTTCTAATCCCGTTTTTGGATCTGGTCACCATAGTGTATTTGTTTTCAAATATAAGTTGCACTATAAATACGTTATGGGCAAATAAAAAAGAACAGACCCGCTAATGTATATCAGCTCGCTGAGGGTTAGAGCTTAACAGGTGGCATCTGACCCATGCGACTTGGAAGCAGAAGGACGAGATTTATTGTTGGATGTAGACTTCCAGGCACCGACTGTCATAACACGCTCTTATCCTTCACAAATAATGACTTTCCAAAGAGTCTTGTAAAGGCACCAAATCTCAGCATACTGTACTTAGCTGGTAAGGTCAGCCCGCACATGGGCACACAGCGGCATCCTTGCAGGGACTGACGTCACGCTAATTCCGGTAGGCGCTATAAGCGCAGCCTGACCTCATGCACAGATATGAGGGCGTTATTTTAGACTGTTTTAGCTATTAGTGTTGAGGATTATCCGTAGTCAGTCCCAGGTTCTGGGTATACCGAGATCTACCCAGAGGAGCCAGCTATAAGGTGACCACTTAATATCCTGTGACACACTAGCCCTTGTATAATCCTCACAGACATTTAAACTGAAACTCCAGCCAAACAACTAAATACACAGTTGAACTGCATATATGTCAGGTGTTGTACAAGTTGAAATATTTGCTACACTCTTCAGCTACTCTTTAAAGTCAAACCTTCCTGCCACTCTTTAAAGCTAGGGTAGTGACACTGTGATTTGGTGTTGCAATTTTCAGCTTCCTGTGCCACCTTGTAATGTCATCCTATGGCGCTGCTCCCTCCCCCCTCCTGATAATAGACTATGCAGTTCCAGCAACATGTACATGTAACACAAACTAGTAAGGCTGCAGACCGATCCTCCACAGCTACTCAAACCAATGTTATTGAAGTAGAGAGGACAATCCCCCCGCAAGATACCCCTACTAGGAGGAAGCCATCGATGCTTCTTCCTTCACTGTTCAATCACAGGCTGGGACAGGTCAAGGATGACCTGGGCTCAGAAGAAACAGGTTGAATGATATTGGCTTTTAGACCGAGGACATCTAGTGGCAGAAAAAAATACTGCAGGGCAAATTTCTGGATTTAAGGTGAATATTGCAGAAGAGGTTATTTTACCTTTTAATAGACTATTTACATTTATTGTACTGTTTTAAGCTGGAATTCTATTTTAAGTGAAATCACACATCAAAAAAAAGATGGGTAGTTGAAGTTATTTACAAATCTCCACTTTTCCTGTTGAAGCTAAGCTTGGCCCTAGCCTCCTAGTTGGACTTGGCTCACCATCACATCAAAAGTCATTCAACTGGGAGGCAAAGGATGCACGAATAGAAAAAAAAATGGATTTGCATATAACTTCAGCTGCTTATATCTCTGGTTCTACTCATCATTATAAAACACAGTTTCCACTCTAGGTAAACTCTGCTAATGCAGGCTAGTTACTGGCAAACAACCAAATACACAGATGAATCACACATATGGAAGCCAAATAATTTGTATTTCTGACCATTCAGTCCACAGCCCCATCAATCTGTACAGCCCTGTCTGGCAGGGCAGAAGATCTGTTGTTTCTCTTCACCAGTTAAAAGAGAAGTATAGCCAAAGCCTTTTAGCCATACTTCACTTCTGGGTCACAGGAGTGCACGTACTTGTGACCCAGAATCAGCTGACAGCGGGCATTAGCCTGCTGTCAGCTGACATCACAGAGCCACTCCAGGCTCTGTAAGGATCTTGACAATAATGTCAGAATCCACCCAGATGCCTGACTGGCAGCTGGCTCAGCTAGCTCAGCTGGCTCACCTTCTCAGCACGCCACTGAGAGCTTGAGCCAGTTGCTCCAGCCCCTTCTTCAGCTCCAGTGAGCTGTGGAGGGGTAGAGCAGAGAGGGGTGACTGACAGTCACCCCTCTCTGCTCAGAGCCAACTGAGAACTGAGAAAACAGTCATATGATCACTCAGTTCTTGGTCTTATGCCGCGTACACACGAGCGGACGTTACGGCAGACTTTGCCTGGCGGACGGGATTTCGTCGGACAATTCGATCGTGTGTGGGCTCCAGGGGACTTTGTTTTCTCAAAAGTTGGACGGACTTAGATTTGAAACATGTTTTAAATCTATCCGTCGAACTCGAGTCCAGTCGAAAAGTTCGCTCGTCTGTATGCAAGCCACGCTAGGGCAGCTATTGGCTACTGGCTATGAACTTCCTTGTTTTAGTCCGGTCGTACGTCATCACGTACGAATTCAACGGACTTTGGTGGATTGTGTGTAGGCAAGTCCGTTCATTCGGAAAGTCCATCATAAAGTCCGGCGTAAAGTCCGCTGAGCAAAGTCTGCTGTAAAGTCCGCTCGTGTGTACGCGGCATTAGGGTCGGCGGGGGACAAGTGCAGCATCACAGGGATACTGCAGCCATAGAGGTAAATATGGATGTTTTTTTTTATTCCCACATTTCTCCCAGCTGTTGCTGTCAAGATAAATAAATCAGTACTGCAGCTGAATGGCCTAAAAAATATATGCCGAAGCATGGGGGCATCCGCCCCAAAAGTTGGGAGCAAATTGCTCCTCCACCCCAGCTGCCCCCATGCTTCGGCATATATGCTCTTTTTTTTAACTGTGGTGGTGAAATCACCTCCTACAGCGATGGAGTCACGGCTTTATGTATCGTGGGAGCAAACGCTGTTGCTGTCAATATAAATAAATCTGCGATGCAACTGAATGGCGTACCTGCTAAGCAAATGATGGTTAACAATAAAACAAAGTAACATTACAGTATAACATACCATACCTGCAAAGCAAATACAATAAAACAGTAAAAATAAAACAGAGAGAAAGATAGATATAGAACAATAGTGAGCGAACAGTAGAGAGCAAACATAAGAGAGAGAGAAGAACAATACAACCACAACTATTTTTGGCTTTTTTATTTTTAATTTTTTTGTGTTTTTGTGTGTGTGGTTTTTTTCACTTTTTTCACTTTTATAAAAACTGTAAAAAAACTATAAACTGAACGTTGCAGATTAGGGTCTCTCAAAATGTGATGGCCATCACATCTTTCGAGACCCCGAGACCCTGTGTATGTGTGCCTATGACTGTGTGGTGCTGTACCCTACGCTAATACTCAACTAATGTGTGATAGTGTTCGAAACAGTCACCAATGCAAAGAGCAGGTTGGTCAGGACAGGAGGGACAATAAAAGCGGCTGTCATGCCTAAATCCGCGCTTTCTACAGACACGACATCTTCTTTGTGGGTTTCTTTGGGTAGGGGTACCAGAGAGGACATGCGGAAAATGCCTCTCATGCAGCCGGCTTACTGCATTTGCCTTGGGAAGTTGGGCCAGAGCACCGTCTGGAAACAGAAGGGCTCTGATGATCTCTTCCTTGAATTTAAGGAAGGACCCAGTCCATCCTGAAGCTCTGTATAGCACATGAGCATTCAGCAAAGCCAATTGAAATAAGTATACAGACACTTTTATTTACCAGCGTCTGGCCTTATGGGCAATAAGGTACGGTGCCAACAACTGGTCGTTGAGGTCCACCCCTCCCATATTAAGGTTATATTCGTGAACACAGAGGGGTTTTTCCACAACACCAGTCGCTGTAGCAATTTGGACTGTTGTGTCTGCATGAAGGGAGGTAAGAACCAAAACATTCTTATTATCCCTTCACTTCACAGCAAGCAAATTATTACATCTCAAGCAGGCTCTCTCCCCCAGCCTAGGATGGGAATCTACAAGCCGCTGGGGTAAGCCCTGGCGATTAGATCGCACGGTGCCACATGCGCCAATTTGAGGATCAAACAAGTGACTAAAAAGTGGCACGCTTGTGTAATAATTGTCCACATACACTGTACCCCTTTCCGAATAATGGTGACACCAAGTCCCACACAATCTTACCAGCGCTCCCTATGTAGTCAGGGCAGTTCTCCGGCTCTACGTAACTACCTCTTCCCTCGTAAACCATAAAACTATATGTATAGCCTGTGGCCCTGTCAAAGAGCTTGTACATCTTGACCCCGTATCTGGCACACTTGCTGGGAAGATATTGTTTGAATGACAAGCTGACAGAAAACTTAATCAGAGACTCATCAACGCAGACAACTTGATGGGGCGTAAACAATGCTGCAAAACGTTGGATGAAGTGGTTCACGAAGGGCCGATTTTTGTAGTGCCGATCAAATTCAGGGTCACTCCGAGGACGACAGAGTTCATTATTGTTGAAATGCATGAACCGCAAGATCTGCTCGTATCGTGTCCTGGTCATGGAGGCAGAGAACATGGGCATATGGTGAATTGGGTCAGTGGACCAATATGACCGCAATTCACTCTTTTTAGTTATGCCCATGAGGAGGGATAGGCAGAGGAAGGTCTTAAATTCGGAGACCGTAATTGGTCTCCAATCTCTGGCAAGGGTCAGCTAGGGATTAGCCGCAATGAATTGACCAGCATATAAATTGCTTTGGTCCACAATAGATCTATAGAGATCTTCGGTGAAAAACAGCAAATAAAAATCAAGTGACGTCAAAATCAACTGTTTCCACCTGAATTCCAGGTTGCCCATTGAATGGGGGAAGTACGGGTGCTGCAGAAGTGGTGGGTTCCCAATTAGGATTGGCGAATGCAGCAGGAAGGACACTATGGGCTCGACGGGCCTGTGTTTGTCTTCTTCTTGGTGGCAGCAGGACACTACTCGTGCTTGCCACCTCGTCAGCTTGAACTGCACTTTTGGGACTCGCCACATCACCAAGTGCTACTGCAGTGCTGGATGTATGAACCAGGATGTACTAGGCCGCTGGTGCTTGCCAGTTCACCAGAAAGAATAGCGCCACTAATACTGGCTCTCTGCTCCATACGAGGGACCTGCAGTTCTTGCACCTCAACAACAGCAGAGGATCGGGGTCTGGTACGCCTGACCTTGGCAGAGACCACAACTCTGTCATCAGAGCTATCGTTCGTATTCTGAGTCTGAATCTGACAGATGAGTGACTTCCTCTTCATTCTCATCTGTCATGCTCAGAAACGTGTAGGCCTCTTTACTCGTGTACCTTCGATTGGACATTGTGGCCTCTAAATTTACTGGTACAGTAGCTAAACTGTGTCACACGTGACACTTATACTGTGATCACAGGTAAAAGGGGGTAATCAAGGGGTTAAACCTTTATTGGGGGGGTTAGGGGGGGTCCCTAGACCTATCTGAGTCTTATGCTCTGTACACATGGTCGGACTTTGTTCGGACATTCCGACAACAAAATCCTAGGATTTTTTCCGACGGATGTTGGCTCAAACTTGTCTTGCATACACACGGTCACACAAAGTTGTCGGAAAATCCGATCATTCTGAACGCAGTTACGTAAAACACGTACTTCGGGACTATAAACGGGGCAGTGGCCAATAGCTTTCATCTCTTTATTTATTCTGAGCATGCGTGGCACTTTGTCCGTCGGATTTGTGTACACACGATCGGAATTTCCGACAACAGATTTTGTTGTCGGAAAATTTTATCTCCTGCTCTCCAACTTTGTGTGTCGGAAAATCCGATGGAAAATGTCCGATGGAGCCCACACACGGTCGGAATTTCCGACAACACGCTCCGATCGGACAATGTCCATCGGAAAATCCGACCGTGTGTACGGGGCATAAGACTAATTACCCTAACATTGATTTTTGTCATTAATGACACTAGTACAGCGATCAAAAAAAAATCTGATTGCTGTACTGGGTGACACAGTGACAGATGGTGAAGGGGTTAAATTGGGGGGTGATCGGGGGGGGAATGTGTGCCTACTTGACTTGGTGTCAGTGTAGTGTTATGCAACTCACTGTTTGATGCTCTCTCCTCCAGGGCTGATCCTAGGGTCACAGACGCCTGGGTGCAGAAATATTTCTG
Organism: Lithobates clamitans; assembly: GCA_037952925.1. Taxonomy (NCBI): domain Eukaryota; kingdom Metazoa; phylum Chordata; class Amphibia; order Anura; family Ranidae; genus Lithobates; species Lithobates clamitans. The sequence continues at coordinate 3,143,983 of JBBGZY010000252.1, read as the reverse complement.
GCGCCCCCACATGGGCGTGGTCATCTTACCAACTCCTCCCCTTTACAAATGATTCTATGGCAAATGATTCAAACACAGAGCTGCTCCCATAAGAAGTCTTTGTTACCCTAGGATCCTCCCACGATCTCTTAACAATAAAGAAAATACAGGAAGAGAGTACACTAATGAGACCTGGAGGGGAGTCTCTCTGATGCACACAGAGAGGGCTGTCTGTTAGAAAGAGTCCCCAGACATAATACAGGATGCGGTCAAAGACTGCAGACATGATACAAGAGACAGAGACTGCAATCATAGTACAGGAGATGGTCAGAGACTGCAGACATGATACAGGAGATGATCAGAGACTGCAGACATAGTACAGGAGATGGTCAGAGACTGAAGACATGATACAGGAAATGGTCAGAGACTGCAGACATAGTGCAGGAGATGGTCAGAGACTGCAGACATGATACAGGAGATGATCAGAGACTGCAGACATGATACAGGAGATGGTCAGAGACTGCAGACATGATACAGGAGATGATCAGAGACTGCAGACATAGTACAGGAGATGGTCAGAGACTGCAGACATTATACAGGAGATGGTCAGAGACTGCAGACATAGTACATGAGATGGTCAGAGGCTGCAGACATGATACAGGAGATGGTCAGAGACTGCAGACATAGTGCAGGAGATGGTCAGAGACTGCAGACATAGTACAGGAGATGGTCAGAGACTGCAGACATGATACAGGAGATGGTCAGAGACTGCGGACATAGTGCAGGAGATGGTCAGAGACTGCAGACATAATACAGGAGATGGTCAGAGACTGCAGACATAATACAGGAGATGGTCAGAGACTGCAGACATAATACAGGAGATGGTCAGAGACTGCAGACAAGATAGAATAGCTGGTCAGAGACTGTAGACACGATACAAGAGACAGTCAGACACTGCAGGCATGGTACAGAAGCTGGTCAGAGATTGCAGACATGATACAAGAGATGGTCAGAGACTGCAGACATGATACAAGAGATGGTCAGAGACTGCAGATATACTACAAGAGATGGTCAGAGACTGCAGACATGATTCAGGAGATGGTCAGAGACTGCTGACATGATACAAGAGATGGTCAGAGACTGAAGACATGATACAAGAGATGGTCAGAGACTGCAGATATGATACAAGAGATGGTCAGAGACTGCAGACATTATACAAGAGATGGTCAGAGACTGCAGATATAATACAGGAGATGGTCAGAGACTGCAGACATGATACAGGAGATGGTCAGGGACTGCAGACATAGTGCAGGAGATGGTCAGAGACTGCAGACATAATACAGGAGATGGTCAGAGACTGCAGACATTATACAAGAGATGGTCAGAACAAGAAGATGGTCAGAGACTGCAGTTCCTATGGACATTAGTAGATAATGGCTGATCGGCCCTCTCACCTGACCCAGCGATACAGCAACGGTTCCTCTGATCAGGAGTCAGCTCACTCTGAATTGCCCGTGGCTGGGTAGCACCCAGATCTGTATTCCGGCAATGAATCCATTCCTTTCTCTACCAGGGATGGCGCTAGGCTGTGTGTCTTTCCCCCTGGTGGCGCAGGGCAGTGGGGTTCCCTCTCTGATGGTGTTCCCTCAGCACTGTCCTCTCCCTCTGGAGTCCTGGGTGTACTTCCCTGAAACCTTCCCAGGCTCCTGTCTCTCTCTTTCCCATTCAGCTGAGCATGCTGTGTGGGCTGCAGTTTCCGTGTTACAGTGGGGCTGTCAGTCCTCGGGACTACATGTCCCACAATCCTCTTCTATGCTCCTTTTTCTATTCTATTTTTTCCCTGGCTGATATGAAGGCAGGGGAAGAAACATAGTGGGACGCTGTGCCGACCAGCACCGCTCACTAGTATAGCAGTGCACGTGCGGAGGAGAGGGAGGGGAAGGGGCAAAAGAAGAGCCCACAGCTGCAGTGATGTCACTAAACCTCCTCTATTAGTACAGACCCCCCAGGAGAACCACCCCACCACTAGTACAGACCCCCAGAGGACAAACCCCCCTCCATTAGTACAGACCCCCCACCAGGACAAACCCCCCTCCATTAGTACAGACCCCCCAGGACAAACCCCCCTCCATTAGTACAGACCCCCCGGACAAACACCCCCCCTCCATTAGTACAGACCCCCTAGGACAAACCCCCTCCATTAGTACAGACCCCCAGGACAAATCCCCCCTCCATTAGTACAGACCACCCCCCAGGAGAAACCCCCCTGCATTAGTACAGACCCCCCCAGGACAAATCCCCCATTCATTAGTACAGACCCCCCCAGGACAACCCCCTTCATTAGTACAGACCCCCCAGGACAACCCCCCTCTATTAGTACAGACCCCCCAGGACAACCCCCCCTCCATTAGTACAGACCCCAACAGGACAAACCCCCCCTCCATTAGTACAGACCCCCAGGACAAACCCAACCTCCATTAGTACAGGCCCCCCTAGGACAAATCCCCGCCATTAGTACAGACCCCCAGGACAAATCCCCCCTTCATTAGTACAGACCCCCCAGGACAACCCCCCCTCCATTAGTACAGACCCCCACCAGGACAAAGCCCCCTCCATTAGTACAGACCCCCCCAGGAGAACCCCGCCTCCATTAGTACAGATCCCCCACCAGGACAAACCCCCCTCCATTAGTACAGACACCCCCAGGACAAGCCCCCCCATTAGTACAGACCCCCCAGGACAACCCCCCCATTAGTACAGACTCCCCCAGGACAAACCCCCTCCATTAGTACAGACCCCCCACCAAGACAAACCCCCCTCCTTTAGTACAGACCCCCCCCAGGACAACTCCCCCATTAGTACAGACCCCCCAGGACAAATCCCCCCTTCATTAGTACAGACCCCCCCAGGACAACCCCCCTCCATTAGTACAGACCCCCCCAGGACAAGCCCCCCCCATTAGTACAGACTCCCCAGGACAACCCCCCCATTAGTACAGACTCCCCCAGGACAAACCCCCTCCATTAGTACAGACCCCCTACCAGGACAAACCCCCCTCCTTTAGTACAGACCCCCCCAGGACAACCCCTTCATTAGTACAGACCCCCCAGGACAAATCCCCCCTTCATTAGTACAGACCCCCCCAGGACAAGCCCCCTCCATTAGTACAGACCCCCCACCAGGACAAACCCCCCTCCTTTAGCACAGACCCCCCAGGACAACCCCCATTAGTAAAGACCCCCCAGGACAAATCCCCTTTCATTAGTACAGCCCCCCAAGGACAACCCCCCTCCATTAGTACAGACCCCCCACCAGGACAACCCCCCCTCCTTTAGTACAGACCCCCCCAGGACAATGCCCCCATCTATTGGTACAGACCCCCCACCAGGACAACCCCCCCATTAGTACAGACTCCCCCAGGACAACCCCCCCATTAGTACAGACCCTGCCAGGACAACCCACCCATTAGTACAGACCCCCCAGGACAAACCCCCTTCGATTAGTACAGACTGCCCCAAAGACAAACCTCCCTCTATTAGTACTCTAGAGACCCATTAAAACCCGGGCGGCAGCTAGAGAGGACAGTGTGCAGCCGCGCCGCCCGGGTGAAGAGCAGATCTAGACAGGCTTAGGCAGGCCGCGGGAGTGAGAGACAGAGGAGGAGAACCTGTGTCAGCCTGTCAGGCTGCAGGCACGGACCGCTCTCCCCCTCAGCGAAGTCACTGAGCGGCTGGTCTCTCTCCACTCCGATCTCCGGCGGCTGCTCTCCTTCTCTGACAGGAGAAGGAGGGAGGGGGGACGGGCTCTAGCAGCAACGAAAAACACAGCGGCCGCTCCGCGCCCGTGACCTGCGGAGAGAGCCTGTTCTGGACACGGAGAGGAGGAGGAGGAGGAAGGGGAGCACTCTGGCGCTTCAGCGCCCCCACCTTTCTGGCGCCTGGGTGCACTGCACCCCGTGCACCCGCCTGGGATCGGCCCTGCTCTCCTCTCGTTCTGGAACGAAAAGACGGACACGAGGAGAGATGACATAACTTCCCCTGTCAGTGTTTACAGTTACAGTGGGGACGGAAAGTATTCAGACCCCCTTAAATTTTTCACTCTTTGCTATATTGCAGCCATTTTCTAAAATCAAGTTCATTTTTTTTCCTCATTAATGTACACACAGCACCCCATATTGACAGAAAAACACAGAAATGTTGACATTTTTGCAGATTTATTAAAAAAGAAAAACTGAAATATCACAGTCCTAAGTATTCAGACCCTTTGCTGTGACTATCATATATTTAACACAGATGCTGTCTGTTTCTTCTTATCATCCTTGAGATGGTTCTACACCTTCATTTGAGTCCAGCTGTGTTTGATTATACTGATTGGACTTGATTAGGAAAGCCACACACCTGTCTATATAAGACCTTACAGCTCACAGTACATGTCAGAGCAAATGAGAATTATGAGGTCAAAGGAATTGCCTGAAGAGCTCATAGACAGAATTGTGGCAAGGCACAGATCTGGCCAAGGTTACAAAAAAATTTCTACTGCACTTAAGGTTCCTAAGAGCACAGTGGCCTCCATAATCCTTAAATGGAAGACGTTTGGGACGACCAGAACCCTTCCTAGAGCTGGCCATCCGGCCAAATTGAGCTATCGGGGGAGAAGAGCCTTGGTGAGAGAGGTAAAGAAGAACCCAAAGATCACTATGGCTGAGCTCCAGAGATGCAGTCGGGAGATGGGAGAAAGTTGTAGAAAGTCAACCATCACTGCAGCCCTCCACCAGTCGGGGCTTTATGGCAGAGTGGCCCGACAGAAGCCTCTCCTCAGTGCAAGACACATGAAAGCTTACATGGAGTTTGCCAAAAAAACACCTGAAGAACTCCAAGATTGTGAGAAATAACATTCTCTGGTCTGATGAGACCAAAAAATAACTTTTTGGCCTTAATTCTAAGCAGTATGTGTGGAGAAAACCAGGCACTGCTCATCGCCTGTCCAATACAGTCCCAACAGTGAAGCATGGTGGTGACAGCATCATGCTGTGGGGGTGTTTTTCAGCTGCAAGGACAGGACGACTGGTTGCAATTGAAGGAAAGATGAATGCGGCCAAGTACAGGGATATCCTGGACGAAAACCTTCTCCAGAGTGCTCAGGACCTCAGACTGGGCCGAAGGTTTACCTTCCAACAAAACAATGACCCTAAGCACACAGCTAAAATAACGAAGGAGTGGCTTCACAACAACTCCGTGACTGTTCTTGAACGGCCCAGCCAGAGCCCTGACTTAAACCCAATTGAGCATCTCTGGAGAGACCTAAAAATGGCTGTCCACCAACGTTTACCATCCAACCTGACAGAACTGGAGAGGATATGCAAGGAGGAATGGCAGAGGATCCCCAAATCCAGGTGTGAAAAACTTGTTGCATCTTTCCCAAAAAGACTCATGGCTGTATTAGATCAAAAGGGTGCTTGTACTAAATACTGAGCAAAGGGTCTGAATACTTAGGACCATGTGATATTTCAGATTTTCTTTTTTAATAAATCTGCAAAAATGTCAACAGTTCTGTGTTTTTCTGTCAATATGGCAGTGATGTAAGTACATTAATGTGGAAAAAAAATTAACTTAAATGATTTTAGCAAATGGCTGCAATATAACAGTGATCACCAGGTCCAGGCCAGATTTCATTGGCCTGGGCCTGGGGCTTGATCAGTTCCTGATCAAATCCGATTGTCAGGGCCGGCGGGGGTGGGGGCGCGTGCCACGCAGCCGACGTAGCATAACAGCGATTCGCCTGCCTGTGCCATTCTGCCGCAGTATAACTGCGACGGATGGTCGGCAGTCGGTTAAAGGAGAATTCTCATTCCAAAAATGAAATACTGGTCCATACATTCATGTGTAAATACCTTTCTTTGCCTCTCCAGTTCAACGCTAATGAATTATGAAGAAAATCCCTTCCTTAGTTCTTGCATTCTTGCATGTCAGCTCTTTCCCTGTCAAAAGCCTGATTTGTGGGCATTGTTTTTGTTGAGCTCAGGCAGAGCTCAGTTGCCACTGCCCACTGTTCAGTAAATGCGCCTGCCAGGAGCATTGATGTTATTCACACTGACTATTCCCCTAAGCTGCCCACTGTTGTGCTGCCTCCCCTCTAATATGGCATCACTGTAACTCGGGCAGCCAGTTCCAGTTTCACCCCTCTTTGCCTCTTCAAGAAAAGAAAGGCTCAGTTGGATCCATCACCTGGCAAATCAAAATCACTGGTTGCCAGGATGCAAGCGGGCAGGCCGCAGAGCATCCTGTGTTTCCATGGTTCGGGCAGCCTAGCCACATGGCATTATTGGTTTTTATGGTGCTGGAGGCTGGGTGGTGGAACCAGCAGAGTCTGTCAGAGGAAAAGAGGGGGTGCAAATGGGGAATAGTTTGCAAGCTTCTACTGCCAAGCTATTTGAACCCCCCCCCCCGCATTTCTTGTGGCAGCACTTGTTCCAGGCAAGTGTCTGGCTCCGGAGAAATAAGCTGTCAATAGGAGCTCATTGCATATGCATCTCCTTGTAAGGTGTGTTGGCAAACAGCGGTGGGGGAGGGGGGAGGATTTTGATCATGCTCGCTCAGCATCCAGACCACCAAGAAAGACGAGAAAGAGTGCTACATATACTTTTTCACCTCAGGGACAGAAGTAACTTAAAAAAATGTGACTTCCTTCAGATCTTGTCTGTCCCCTAGCTTGCAATTGAACATTGAAAGGTGAAGCAGCAATCTGATGAGCTTTTCTGTCACTCTGCTCTCTCCTTCTATCAGAATGTTCCTTGAACTACTGCAACTTATTGGCTCTTTTCCCATTCCCAGGCTGAGCTCTGCTGTATAAGGACTTACACTGTATGCATTCAAAAAATACATTTAATGTGTATTAATATGCACGGGTGCATTAATTCATGCCTTTTATATTTACCCATGTATCAGCTGTAGGTAATTAAAGTGAATGTAAACCCACACATACACCCAGTGAAGTGAACAGCCTCAGATGATACACAGGGATGAAACAAATCTCCCTACATAAGTTTTACATGTATATCTGCTGTCTTTAGCTTTCTATGTTCTTTACAAAGTGAACATTGTGTTAGAATTTTTACCTCCTCTTTCAGCAGTGGGACGGGAGTCTGGGCTTACAGTGTGTGCCAGCTGTTGGGAGGAAAGGCACACCCCCCCGCCCACACACACACACATAGGCAGAGGAAGAAAGAAACATGCAGAGCTGTGCTGTGAATAGATCAGCTGCTTTTATTTCCTGTTTCGGAGAGCTTGTCAGAAGTTATCATGCTGATAACAGAGGAACGAAGCAGCAGAAAAACGTGGTACTTAGGGCTTTGGTGAGAGATAAGTAAACACTACAGATATATGTGCCCAGGTCAAATTTCATGAATAGGGTTTACATCCACTTTAAAGTGATATTAAAGGTAACTTTAAAAACAAAAAAAATACAAACATGTTATACTTACCTGCTCTGTGCAATGGTTTTGTACAGAGCAGCCCTGATGCTTCCCTTCTGGGTTCCCCCTCTGGCGCTTCCGGCTCCACCTCTTCCCCAGGTGCTCCCATAGCAAGCCGTTTGCTATGGGGGCACTTGTGTGTGCTCTCTCCCAAGTCCCATTCTGTGTGTCAATAAGATATAAAATGAATGAAGGTAAAAAACCTTCAGGCTTTACAACCACTTTAAGCCTTAAATATTATACAACCTATAGGCCTCCATCTGTGACAAACCACAAGTCCCACATTGCCTAGTCATTTCAGCTGGGGGAATAACTAAGAATTTTAAGCCCGATAATAGAAAACAAGACCTTACAACAACCTTATTAATAGCACGTAATGTACACACAAATACCTTACGCATTATAACAAATTCATAAGTGAGCCCAGTGGCTGATGCTATCTTTGCCATCCCTGTAGCTAAATTCCTGTCTCCAGAAGCTAACAGAGCCTGCTGGGAAATTCCACTCATGAACAGAGTTCCATAGCTTGCTTATGGCTGGTGTAATAGCAACATTACTTATTCCTTGAAGACAAGTTTCTATTCTTTTATATTACTTACAGTGAAAACTACAAGACTAGACAGTAGTGGTTTGTCTAGAAAGCCATTCCTTTTGTAGCTCAGTGCCTAAGTAAGAACACATCTTACTAATCTTTTTAGTAGTGGTGACCACAGGATCATGCATGTTCTTCTGCTAAGTACATCTTGTTCCCATACTCTCTGTGCACTTAGTAAAGATGCTAAAAGGCTTATTTAAAGTGGTAGAAAGTAGACTTGCCAAGTTAGCCGTTTGCAACCTTACACAGAGAGGAACATGGTTCAGAGATATGTTATGCGGCTGGGCAGTAACAAAACTGACCCACATGTCATTTTATCTGTGTGATACCTTAATGACATCACAAAATCACTATCCCGATGCTGTTTTACAATATGGCCACTCAATTTTACTTACAAATATATACAGTATATCAATTACAATTTTAAAACAGCCTTCATAAGGAGTTTGCTTTTTATTGAAACCAAAGGCCTCAAAAGTGGAGAAAATGAAAAACCAGTTTGATATGTTGTGCTTGTCAATCAATGATAATTACAGTTAAGCATTTTGTGTGATGTCTTCTTTGATGTCTGTTTATACATTCATGCTTCTACATCATCACAATAAATCTTGTGGTTGAGCAGGACCAAAAAAAGGAATAAAGAGTTTTTATTTTACTGGAATTTTGTTGAATATTTGACTTCACCTAACCTCCACTAGGAATGAAAAAAAGAAAACCCGTTGCTCCAGGTGAGATAAGGAAGCCTAATGATCCAGCAGGTGCTCACCTTCGCACACAATTAAATTAGAAGAAATGGCCACACACCAGATCAAAATCCTCTTTATTTGGACATCCCAAAAAATTACAGGCATCAGAATGCTGGGCAGACGCGTTTCGCACATTTCACGTTCGCTTAGCCATTACCTCTACTAGGAGACTTGAATCTTATTGGTTACCTATTTTGTACTTCTAGGTGACACAAAACTAATTTTACACATTTGATTTATCATCTTTCAATGTAACTCCATCTTTTGGACAAAAAACTACCAGGGGAATAGATAACACATTTTTGTGGTGCAATGAGTCAACAATTCCTGCCATCTAAGTAGCAAATTACCGCACAAGAATATAAAACTCCATAAAGTCCAGGGATATTTCAGTGATATTTTGTACATTTTAGCACCTTTTTCTTTCTTTTCTAGGCAACGTTTCAGGATGAGTGCAAGTTTAAGGAAATTATGCTATCAAACAATTATAATGCCTACGAATCTCATCTATACAAAGGTGCTTACCTTGGATTAAGCAAGCATGGGAAAATTAAAAGAGGAACGAAAATTTCACCTGCAATGACTGTCACACATTTTCTTCCACGAATATGAACATCGTACAGCTGAAATGTCTTTTAATTTTGCACATGTGAATAATCTCCCAGGTAAAATATTTATGCCATTACAGAATATATGTATATTTGGAAAGGAGCTATTTCTATAGAAGCCATGCCCATCTGAAATCTGCTTACTGCCATTTATTGACAACTTAAAACACATTTTTTTTTACAAAACGTACTATTTTTTTAGTACAGTAAACCTAATTTATCCCTGATGGATAGAGGATAAATTTTGAGAGCGTTTTTTTCCAGAGGGCTACATTTTTTACATCTTTTTTTTTTCGTAGGAAAAATAAACCTAAAGTCCTTTATACTTTCAAAAGTAAAAATATACTTCTTATACATCGAAACTCCGCAAACTCCGCTTTCGATATTAAGAGGTGCATGTATATTATTACTTAATAGGATTTTTTAAAAGATGAAATAATGTAACTACATTTATATGTTTATGAAAATAATGTTTGATAAAAAGTTTCTAATGTAAGTTATTTCGATGGTGATGTTTTATGTTGAATATGTTACTATTTAGATATAAACAGAACTGCTTTTTTGATTCTTGCTGGTACTGTGCACTATACGTGTAAATAGATATGGCCAATTTTCACTGAAGGTAATAAGTTGAAAATTTAAAAAAATGTAAAATGAAATTTGTCAGCATTACCACAATTTTTGAGTATTTGTAGCCCTCCCTTGTAGTAGTCTCTGCCTCCAATAGCTGCTTTTCAATTAATATAATCCTTGTTCCTTGTTTATTTGATTGACTGAACTTCATCTACACAATGTAGGCTGCAATTATTAAAACCCAACTTAAGCCAATACTTTTACTTTAGAACTAGATGGCAAAGAGAAGGGTTCAAACCTCTACCAGACTGTTTTTTGCTCTCTTTGTTCCCTTTGGAGAGATTACCCCTTACTTTCTGCCTATTTGATGACTGTCAGAAATTAACAGAAAATCTCCCAAGTGAGGGACACAAACTGCCTATAAAACCTGATAGAGGTTCTAGCCGATTCTCCTACTTACGGGAAACTGAAACAAATGTGGTTGGAGTTTGGCTTTAATGTTCATGTAGGCAGCAATCTAATACTCACCAGCAGATTGTGATAATCCTAATGGTGAGTTTTGGCCCCCTAAAGAGTTTGTTAACCTAAAAAAAAATGATCCTGTTCCTTTAAAGCATGTTATACAGCACAGTGTTTGTGGCTCTGCCCTCCCCTTAGTAAACTGTCCACAGTGTATTATGGCTACTAAGCACCGTCGTCAGTTTCTGTCATCTGCTCTCTCCCCTATCCTCCTCTGTGCTTTCCTCCATCCTCTCCTCCCTCCCCTCCCTGCCTGTCAGCTCTGTGTCTGTGCCCACCCCCTCTTGCTGCTGAAATTACTGTTCAATTTTTACAGTATCCTCTCTGTTTATTAATGTAATCTACTCCTGTGTCTGTGCCATATAAAAAAATGCAGCTATATACCTGTTTTCAGAGCACTAATCAGAGCTCATGTGATCCGCCGCCTCTCTACTCCTCTCCTCCTCCCCTCCTGACTGATGTCAGCCGGGGATCCATGACCCCGCCCGCTGCAGCTGTGAGGCCGAGAGAGGAGAGAGCAGGTGGGTAACATGAGCGCCGATCGGCGCTTTGAAAACAGGTATATAGCTGCATTTATTTTATAAGGCACAGACACAGGAGCAGATTACATTACCAAACAGAGAGGATGGTGTAAGTTTTACTTAGTGGGTTAACAGCCAGTTTAATCATCTAGTCTCCTGAAACATCTGTAAATAGGCTTACAGGGTAGTTTTTTTTTTTATGTGTCCTTTTTTACATACCTTATTTTGTGCTTCCATGCTCCTTTGTGACATTAAATTATGCCTGCTTAGGGAAGTGTTGTGCTGTTGGTACTACGGCTCCAGGGGACGTACAATTTGAGGTCCATTTTTACTTAATGGGTGCTAGGACCTCCACTGTCATGTAGACTTGAACACTGCTCAATACTATCTAGTTGTTATTAAATGCAGTTTTTTTTACTTGGTCAGCATTTGAATAGAGAGCCTAAAACTGGTCTTGCAGAGGGACCCCTTGGTGACTCTGTCCCAGAATGGTGACAGCCAACTGTCAGTGAACTATACTTCCCAGTAGGCATTGAGACAATGATTTAAACCTCAATCAAGGAACATGCACCAAGTGGCAGTATTATGAGTTGGAATGCTGCATTCAAGCAAAGCTGAGAATGTCAATCCCCAAGGTCACTGAGGTAAATATGCCAACTACCAAATGGGCAGATGGGTGACTGGTCTAAATGCTCATATGGAGATATCATCTGACACTGGTTACCACTTAAAGAAACCCAGGGTTACAGATTGTAAGAGCGACATAAGTTAGGTAATTAATTTGCATTACACTGCATTAAAACACATCAATCCAGATACAGTGAGGATGTGTAGGTTTTTATCTGTGCATGGAATTTACATATAAATGCCAGTTTAGCCTAGAAAATTTTGAGTTGAGAAGCTTGTCCCTGCTCCCCAACAATTCTAGACATGTGTACAAAATTAAAGCAGAACTAAACCAATCGATTTAACTGTTTCCCAAAACATTTACATTCAATGCATGCTGTGAATGATAACTGTAATGCCGCGTACACACGATCGGACTTTCTGACAACAAAGTGAAGTTGGTGGAAATTTTGAGAACCTGCTCTCAAACATTTGTGGCCAGAAATTCTGACAGTAAATGTTCGATGGAGCATAAACACAGACGGACTTTCCGACAACAAGCTCACATCGAACATTTCCTGTCGGAAAGTCCAACCGCGTGCATTAGAGTTGCTGGTGCTCTCGACCAACTGCCAAGCCATCAAATGACTGGTGGCATGACTAATTGCATGTGCAGCAACATGGCAACTGCAAATCAAACAGAGACTAAGATGGCAGCTTCCTTTTGTGTATAAAGAACAGGAGGGTTTAGTCCTGCTTAAGGCCCCGTTCACACCTGAGCGATTTTCTGCTTGAAGCTTGTAGTTCTAAAATGCTCAAGAAGCCAAATCCCATTCATTTCAATGGTCCCTGTTCACATATGAGCATTCTGTCACCTTAAACAAAATGCCTGTCACTCAAAAAAGTACATGAGCTTCTTTTTTGGCAGATTACAAGCGTTTTTGGCGCCATAGACTTCAATAGAAAGCCTGATTTGCTCGTTTTATGAGCATTTTGTTGCGTGTTTTCTTCTCAAACAGCAGCTCCCCACCCCTAATTTCCTCCCCCTCTACTCCCCCTAGTGCTAGCTATTTGCTAAACAAAAACGCCTGAAGTTGCAAAACGCTTGTAACACACTTATAGAACTCTTGTAATAAACTTATAGAAACGCTCAAAAACTCTCAAATAGAAATGCCAGTAAACCGCTATGCTCAGGTGTGAATACTGACTTAAGCAGTTATTCCACACAACTGTAGATTTCTCCAACATCTGAAAACAATTGGAAGTCACCCATGAACAGTTGATTCCATTCCAAACTTGACAGAACCCCCTTTTTCCTTAGATGCTTTCCAGCTGAGAAGCAGCTGAGATATCAAAATTCAAAGTGGCATAGAAAAGAGATCTAACAGCTGCAGCATGGTATTTGCTGTTGGAGGTTGACTGACTTTAGTTTCAAGAGGCAACTAAGCTAGACTTAAAAGAAATATTCAGTTAGATTGAGAAAAACCTTCAGGATTTAGCGGGTAAGGAAAATTGTATGCCGTATTTTAAGCTAATTTATTTTGTACATAATGCTGCAGAACTACTGAGATTTTTAGAATGATTTGATTAAAAAAAACAGTATTATTATATCTTTCAATATGTATCAAAAGATATCATATAATAAGTATGGAATTTATTCTATACCTCTATATTATGTGTTATTTATGTTGGATATATTCAAATTTGTGCTAAATGTGTAGAACTTGAACGTGAAATCAGAGGAAGAGCTACAGCAAATTGTTAAATAGCAAAAGTAACCAGCGCTAAAACGTGGTCATGTGTAAGTGAGAAGGGATCACAGTCAATAGCGTGGGGTCTGAACCCAGTGCAGCTGGACAACAGCCATAGCTGGAAGATATGGATAAAGAAATATACAACAAAATGATCCAACGCTCAATGGGTTAACAGAAAAGGCAGTCTCACAACAGGCAGTGGAACATAAACACAAACAGTTTATTGACTGATATACATGAAGTCCAATCCTGTTATCAAAGCAAAACGAGTGGGGAGTGTTAAAAAGTAAATTGCTTACGGTGTCACTGGAGGTCCTCAGAGCAACGAAGGGCTGATGGCATCCGGGAGTAGGGAAAACATTTGCAGCAGGGGAGGCACCAATGTCCCTGCTACGCTTCACCCGAATGGGAGACCTGCTCACCGGCGTGTGAGGCGAAGGCAACGGTCAGCAGGAAGGTGGAGATCCGGACTCTGTACTTCACATGTCAGAAACGCCAGACCAGCTGGAGTGTTGACAGGAGGTGGGAAGGTGCCGCAATCCTGCGCATGGATTCCCGCTGCTCTCTCCTGATGTAACCAAACACATTAGTTGCTGCTCACTGCTGGGTATAAGTGTCCTGAGAGGATGCAACATCCAGACTGATGAAAAACAGAGCTGGGTTGGCTGGCGTGGATGATGGTCAGCATTGCTGAAGGCTGTGGTAACTGGAACTGCTCAAGGACCAGAGTGACCCGCAAGCTTCTCGGTTGCCATGACGGCGCGTTTCGCGCGCATGCACTTTTTCAAAGTCACGGGGATTGGCAACCAGGAAGTTTTATATAGTGTGTAAGGGCAGGGAATAAGCAGAGCAGTGGGGCAGGGCAATTTAGTAACAGATGTTATCCCTCGTTGCTCAGAAGATAAACATTGAAAATATCCATAATTATACAAAATCAAATAATCGTTAGTGTTTTATATGCACATGATGGGTGTAACGAATAACACAATAATGAATTAAAAATTAGTAATAGTGACAATTAGAATTTAAGAAAAAGTCAAAAGTTGATCAGTCCCAATTGTCAACACATATGTTTAAAAATATATATGTATATAAAAAATATGCGCATATACTTCCACACACGAATATGCACATATGGAGTACACCAACGATCAAATGTAAAATATATGTATGGAAGCGATTTAAAAGAAAAACTATGTGTATATACACACTCACACATACACATGTGTACATATATACACCCATGCATATATATATATATAAAAAAAATGATGAAAATACTGATGAAAATGAATTCTAATAAATTCCTTTAAAAGAAAAAAAAAAAGGTGAAACAATGACATGAAGGAATGAAAATCGTGCAATGTATATTACATTCTATATTGTGTCCACACATTGCACTGGATAGTGAGCATGAAAAATAATAAACAATAATAATAAATTCCCAAATATGTATATTAACAATAATAAAAAGATACTGCGGCCACTAAAATCAAAAAAGGGAAGGGGAGGGGAGAAGGGAGGAGGAAGAGAGGGAGGAGGCGGGAAAAAAGAAAAGGAAAAAAGGGGGAGGGGAGGGTAGAGAAAGAGAAAAGAAAAAGAAGAGGAAGAGGAGAGAAAAGGGGGGTAAGGGAAAGAAGGGGGGGAAAGGGGAGGGGTGTGTGTGAAAGGAAAGGGGGGGATGGGGAAAAAGGGAGGGATAGGAAGCTATGAAAGGAACTAGACAAACCTGCATGTTTCTAATTCCTCATTTAATCCTTTGGGGGCAAGAAAGGCAAACATATCTATCCAAAATACTTTCCTTTTACATAATAGGGAAAATCTCTCATTTGCAGTCAAGGTTCCTTTAGGGATGGTCTCTATAACAAAAATTTCCAGGCATTTAATATCATCATTGTGCATATGGTGAAAATGCTGTGGAACGCTATGTTCATCACATCCTTTCTTGATGAGCCTGCAGTGATCACCAATTCTTGCGCGTAGAGCACGTATAGTGCGACCCACGTACAAAAGGCTTCAGGGACAATCTGTAGAACATGTAATGAATTGTTTAATTGTGTAAGTTATGTTTGTGGTGATCTTTTTGCTGCCATGAGTAATAAATTGACAGGTCAGGCATCCTCTTTTTTTACACTGAAAAATGCCTGTCCTGTTATCAAAGTACGATCTTATGTCTTAGGGGTATCTGGAGGACTTATCATTTTGCTTGGTGCTAATAAATTTTTCATAGTCCGTGCTCTTCTGAAAGTTACTTGGGGAGCTACTGATAACCCAGGGGCCAGACTCCTCAGTCTGTTAAACTGTCCACTAGGAATGTTCTGCTTCCACGTGGGGTGGTGGCAGCTGTTAAAATGCAGGTAGGAGTTCCCACTGGTGGGCTTAATGTGATTTTTTAGCAGGGACATTGGCGCCTCCCCTGCTGCGAGGGTTTTCCCTACACTCGGATGCCGTCAGCCCCTCTTTGCTCTGAGGACCTCCAGTGACTCCGTAAGCCATTTACTTTTTAACACTCCCCACTCCTTTTGCTTTGATAACAGGATTGAACTTCATGTATATCATTGAATAAACTGTTCGTGTTTATGTTCCACTGCCTGTTGTGAGACTGCCTTTTCTGTTAACCTATTGAGCGCTGGATCATTTTGTTGTATATTACAGAAAATTGTGACACAATTTGTTTAAAGAATAAGTTCACCTTTTAACAAAATAATATAATAAATTTATATTTTTTCGTAGGTAAAAAAATTTGCATTAACTATTTTTTGCTTTGGGAGCCTATAAAGCATTACACCTGCAGACTACTGCAGACCTGTCAGTGTATCTGTTTGCGCGTACCTCGTACAAGCTACCTGAGGGGTCAACAGCGCCGTGATAGTTCAATGAAAACTACAAGCCGACAGCTACAAAAGATGTCGGGACTTGTAGTTTTCCATTCACAGAGTTTTCCATTTCAAAGAGTGACAGTGGGCTTCTGGAGAAGATGCCCACCCGCTGTCACTGGAGAGCAGGGGGGGGGGGGGGGAGAAGGGGAATGACTGCAGCTACTGGAACATGTTACATGTTCCCCCCGTAGATATGGAACGAATTTATGCTTTTGTGTCCTGTTGGTTAGATTTCCCTTCACTTCCTGTCACAACATAAATCCCTCCAAGGTAAAGTAGATATCCTCTGACAATTATCACCAGAACAGATGTCTTCATTGAAAAGATGTCCCCCCACATCCTGTAAAATTTTGGATTCCCATTGCTGTCTATCAAGCTGATGATGGTTACCAAGACAAAATGAGAATGAGAATCCCCCAGCGAGGGCAGCAATAAAAACCTGACAGACGTTGCAAATGTTCCCTACTCAGTTAAAAAAAGAAGAATCTTTACTGCCAGTGGTGGGTAAATTTTAATGGGTGTAATTTTGGTGGACAGGTAGATGGGGCTTGAGGTATTCCTGTCATACATTGGGAGGTATTTATAGTGTTCTGTATGCCATTAAAAGCTGGTATTACTCACCTGTATGTGTTTTTGAGATGAATGGTATTCATGAAAATGTTTTCCATTTTCAGATAGATAATTGAAAAACCCTTGTGTTGACCAGTGCAGGCCAAAATGGGTTCTCTCATATGGATTCTCTTTTTGGAATCAGCTGTTTGTAATGTGCTAAAAATAAGAAAGCTTCTAGGCTGTTGGATGGCGCTGAGCTTCTTTGCCGTCATCGTTACTTTCAGTATCTTTCCCATCCAATGCTGCACATCTTTAACCCATTGCAAACAGTTAAACCAAGCAATAGGTCGCAGCATGTAGCCCCTCGGCTGGTTCACAAGGTTCACAAGAATCTGTTAAACATTTTGACACAGAAGATTAGGTGCTTTGTACTTTAATGCTAACATTTTTGGAAGATAATTTTGGTGTTGTATACAGATTTTGTCCGATTTCTTTTCAATATTAAAACTATCGATTACATGTGTCTTAAGGCACTTTTTAAAACTTTGGATATAGTGGTGAGGAATTGGAACCCCTGTCAATTTTTTTTCTGTCTGTGTCTCCGGTGGGGAAAGCAACCCTCCATTCTCACCATAACTAAAAGTGATGAGATAATCCAAATTGGAGTTGTCACCATAAAAGGAAAAGAGGGGAACAACTGTTCTTTAAACAACTGTCTAGGAGAGCATTTACTATGTAGAAAGGACAGAAAGTGAAAGAAAATATATTGAATAGGACACAGATGGCAGATTAAAATTGATAAGGGTTTTGATTCTATCTAAAATGAAAAAGTTCAGGGTTAGATTTAGTGGCTTGAATTAAAGGAACCCTATCATGGGGGAAGAATGGATATTACCATTACTTTTCCTTCATAAATTGATAACTCCCTGGCTGAAATGCTTATCCACTTACTTCAGAGCTTTAAGTAAAAAAAACAAGTATACAGATCAGGACATCTGACTTTTGTCTGCCTTTCTTGATCTGCATACTTGCTCTGGATTATTAAAGTAAGTATGAAAGTCAATTGGTCAGCATAACAGGCAGGAAACTTTTTTTGGAAGGTCAGCAATGGCAGCCCGAACTTTAACTCATGACAGGTATAGGCAGCTCATAAATTGATCTTTTTTTTTTTCAAGAAAAAAAAAAAGAACAGATAGCTATGGTATTGTAGGTGTGCAGGATGTTATAGAAAATGGAAAATTGTATACTCATCTCTCTGTAATTTTCCTTTCCTGGTGCATCTGCATGGCAGCATACACTGGGTTGTGGCTCCACCCCCACAACCTGATAGAACTAGTTAACTATGTTTTTAGCTAGGCCCCCTGCAAGCATTGTCTGTAACTATTACCTCAAGGGTGGGAATTTGTATGCTGTCATGAAAATGCACCAGGAAAGGAAAATTACGTAAAGGTGAGTATACAATTTTCAGTTTTCCTGGCACATCATGGCAGCATGCACTGGGAAATAACTCACCAGTCGGGTTGGTGCAAGAAAAAAACTCAAATTTATTAACCAGGACCGGCCTGGCTCGCTTGGATAACAGATCTGCCAAACTCTACTGTTGTAAGCTGTGCCAGATCTACGCGGTAGTGCGAAATGAACGTATACCTAGATGACCATGTTTTCGCCTTACCGATCGTTTCTGTAGAGACTCTGCAATACGCTGCCCAAGAGGTTGCCACTGCCCTCATGAAATGTGCCCTCAAGCCCTCCGGAGTTGGACACTGTAGGATTGAGTAGGCCTTTTGTATGATCTTGATCAACCAAGAGGATATATTGCACAAGGATGCCGCTTGCTTCCTTCTGGCCCTGTGGGGGATTACTAGAAAGTTATAAACTTTTCTGAATGATTCAGTGACTGTCAGGTATGCCTTTATGTTTAATCCAACATCTAGTGCATGCGGTATTCCTTGATCATTGAGAAAGGATGGCAGAATGATCTCCTGATTTAAATGGAAGCCTGTATCTACCTTCGGAATAAACAGTTCTGATGGTTTTAGGATTACTCTGCCAAGATAGAATATAATGTGAGGCTCTTTAGTAACAAGAACTTAAATTTCAGATACTTGCTTCGCTGCGGTATGGCGATGAGGAAACACACCTTTAGTGTTAAGTCCCATAATGAGGTTGACTGTGGCAGAGGAAAAGGAGAGTATGATAATGCTGCATGGACTACTGACAGATCCCAAGCAGGGAATATTGTTCCAGGGGATATGTGGCCCATTTAAGTCCAGTAATGGCTGATAGGGCTGAGACCTGGACTTTTAAGGTACATGAATTCAGGCCCTTGTAAAGCCCCATTTTAAAGAATTCCAGAACTTGGGCCATTGGATTCCAGGCCTGCCGCTGGGTGACTGAAAGGAAGCTCTGCCATATTTTTTGATACGTGAGGTTTGTGTTTGAGGACATAACATGACTGTGTTTGAGGACCTCCTAAGCCTCGCGAAAATCCTTCAAATCGAGGAAATGTAGGAAATATGTAACCCAGGCTGCATCTCCAAGGGTGGGGAAGGCAGACTATGCCTTCTGCTGAGGGACAACAGAAACCTTGTGCATTTGGTGTTCACTGGATTTGCCACCAAGTCTATTTCCGAGATGCCCCGACTCCTAGGGGCTCAAAGGCCACTCGTTGGATAGAAAATTCAGACTAAATGAACCGGCTAGCTGATTTTCGCTGCTGGAACATATACTGAAATTAGATCTATTAGGTGTGTCTGGACCCAGTCCAGGATGGGACGACTTCC
This sequence comes from Lithobates clamitans, assembly GCA_037952925.1. Lineage (NCBI taxonomy): Eukaryota > Metazoa > Chordata > Amphibia > Anura > Ranidae > Lithobates > Lithobates clamitans. Next base: position 3,124,397 of record JBBGZY010000252.1, on the reverse strand, counting down.
CCCAGTAAAGTGAGGCTTCTGGTGGGCTACTGCGACCTTGTTGTCTAGACATAGGAGTACCCTCTTGCCCTCCAACGCAGGGCCAAAAGTTAGTAGGGCTTGCATAGCTGCCTTGAATTCCAGGGTATTCAAAACTATCCCCCTGGGGGTTGAATGCCTCCTGCCTCTCAGCTGCCTGTTGTTGGTAATGTGCACACTATCCTTCCAGACTGGCATCTGAAGTCACTACTTCTTTGTGCGTGGCAACTATTAGGCAATGTTTCAGAAGGGTTCGGGCCCATGTACACCACCAAAGAGATTGTTTCATTCTGTAGGGGATGGTGCTTGATTGGTGCATTGATATTCCATTCCATTGGGCTAGAAATAAATTCTGGAAGGTTCTCTCATGCCATTGGGCCTATTGAATCATAGAGAGCGTGGAGGCCAATGACCCTAGAATGCTGAGACAGGATCTGACTGGCAGAGTTGCTGCCGACAATGCTGTTTTTACTCTGCGGATTAAAGGGCCTCTCTTCTCCCTTGGAAGTTGGACCATGTTGGCTTGCATGTCCAGTAATGCGCCCCGAAAGACCACCTTTCGTGTAGGTGCCTAAGTTGCTCTTTTTCAGTTTATTATCCATTAAAATGTCTGAAGGGTGTAAATAAGGAGTCTCCGATGTTGCACCAGACTATCCAGCAACAGGAAATCGTCCAAATATCAGTGGACCCTCAGCCCTTTCTTCCTCATGAGCACAATAAATGGAAGCAGAACCTTGGTAAAGGTCCTGGGAGCCGTAGAAATCCTGAAAGGTAGGCTTCAAAACTAAAAGTACTGGTGATTGATGGCGAAGCGCAAGTACCTTGGTAAACTGGGATGAATCGGCATGTGGAGATGTGCGTTGGATAAGTCTACAGACAGCATCCAGTCCCCAAAATGTAGTTCCAGCATTATTGATTGAAGGCTCTCCATCTTGAAGGAGTTGAGACAAATGCTCCTGTTGTGCCCTTTTTAGGTCTTGTACCAGTCAAAGATCCCCTGTTTTTTTCCTTACTAGGAACAAAGGGGGGTAGAATCCTCTGCCCTGCTGAGATATTGGTAATTCCGAGCGCATTTCTGAAGAAGGTCCATGATGTATTTGACTAATGTCTTCCTTCTTCGCTGATCTGAGGGAAGCCTGGTTGAGCGGATATGATTGCTTGGGGGTTTCCACTTGAACCGCCATTAATGGCCGAATGAAATCGTTGACAGCACCCAAGGATCTGACAAATGCTCGGACCACGCCTGTGTGTAGTGTCTGAGCCTGGCCCCTACCATCACAGGCTGGGCAGGCGTGCCCTCAAAAAGATTTTAGCTGGTCAGCATCCAAAGAAGACTTTGATTTCTGGAAACCTAATAGAGAAGATTGTCCCTTCTTCCAGTTCGTCTTGAATTCCCTATCTGGCCTGTAGGATTTGGCCTCTCTGTACTTATCCAGAAGATTGCGTCTGTAGAAGGGACCCCTGGTTTGGATTTCCTGTTTGATAGAATTAGACCTGACTTACAGCCAGTTACTTTGGAAAATGGCTAGCTTAGGGCCAAATAAGTTAACGCCATCATAGGGGAATTTACTCCAATTAGACTGTGATGCGGCATCTGCTGCCCAAGGTTTGAGCCATAGAGCTCTTTTGGCTATGACAGAAGAAAGTTTTGCTCTTGGGGACAAGGTAATTATGTCTACAGTCGCTTCCGCAACAAAGTCTCCTGCCAGCTTGAGTACTTGCAAGGCTTCTAGTATCTTATCCTGGTCTGTTGCTTTGACTAGAAGCTTCTCAATGTTGGATGTCCAATCAGACACAACCTTCCCAGCTGCCGCCAATGCAATGGCCCGGCTGCAGGTGCCTACTGCTGAAGTATATGCTCGCTTCATTTCAGAATCCATTTTGTGGTCTAACACATTCTGGAATGTTAATGTGTCTTCCATAGGAAGGGTAATGTGCCTGGCTAAGCGCATCAAAGATGTGTCAACCACTAGAGCTGTGATCAGAGGGTTTACCCTGGGTTCTTTCAATGGGTACAATCTTGTGAGCCTCTAAACTATTACATGCAATGTGCCAGGAAGAATGACACAAAGGTACATACCAGAAGAGAAGCAGGGTCCCAGCCTCTGTGAAGCAAAGCCACTAGTGCAGCAAGGTCATAAAAATGGGAATTACTTTTAAAAGTAGAGCCGACAGGGAGGAAGTGATGTCATTGCCGAGCATGCTTAGTGCGACCTGCAGACTCCAGCGCCATCTTGAAAACTGGCAAAGGAGGTCCCTGCTCTTGTCACTTCCTGCTGTAATGCTCAGAAGCCCCAAAGCATGGCTGACATTTTGGAAAGGGGCAGAGGAACACAGGAGGACTTCAGGGCTCAGGAGAAAAACAGCAGAGACATAAAAAAGGAAGAAAGTAAAGGAGAACCACTGCAGAGAACCAGGCTTGTTTAAAGCACTTTGCAATTCTGGCCAGCACACCCCCCGAGACCCCCAGACTGGGGTTCCCTCCATATAGCTTGTTTAGAGGCTGTACAGGACAGGGACTTCCACCCAGGAGAGGCTGAACCTGGCCGGGCGAATGCAGTGAATGCTGTAAGGGGTGGTATGTGATCCATTCAGTCCCAATCAGGTGAGGACAAAAAGGAGAATGCTGGGCTAGGGCCTAGCACAACCCAGTGTATGCCATGATGTGCCAGGAAAGTTAATCTACTGATAGAACTAAGGTAAATAAACTTGTAGTATGTATTACATTTAATGAGTTTTAAATAAATGTATAGTTAGACTAAAAGATGGGTTTTTATATATCCATTGGTTTGGCTTGAAAAACATATTGCACAACTTTCCAATTGTTTTTCGATACCACTTATGCTTAGCATGTAGCAATGACCCTACACAAGAATTTTACATTTTGTATTTTTGACAAGTCTTAAAGGTCATTGGCAAGTATTTTATAATGTTTGAGGAAGCCATAAGTTGAAGCAATTTAAACTCTTACAGGTTACTTGAAATGCAAGGTCCACCTATTTTATAAAAATATATAACATTTTGTAAAAAGTATAAAATTCTCACTTTACACCCTGCTTCTGGTAGGTATAATCCTGTGGGACTTACTATCCCCAGCTTTCTTATAATTCCACAAGAAGGCTCAGTCGTATGTAAAAAGTTTTATTTTATTTTCAGGATACATAACTGGATTAAATAGTGGTTTTATTTTTGCCTGGATTTCAGCTTTTTTTTTTTATTGTTTTTTACGTTCTTCTTTATGTGTCATAGGGTAAACATAAGCAACTAATGAAGATTGGCTCAGACATAATGTGGTTCAGCAACACTGCACTGGGCAAATTTTTGACACTCCTGCATAATAGTTGACGCAGTCAAAAAGTCCACTTCCCAGTTCAGGTTTAGGCAGAAATGCAGTAGTCCCTCAAAAAGGAAGCCAATACATGCTTGTTGCGCTCCAATCACCCATTGAGATTCAAAAGGGATCTCCCTTTTCAGGACACTGGGACTTTTGAGACAAAACTCTTATGATTTCAGCAACCAATCATGAGAGTAGTGCTTCCTTATTAGGACCATGATGTCACAAAGAGGACACATGAAAACATCTCGTCCTACTTTATAGAACACATTTTAAAAAGATTACATAGACTCTTTAGCAAATGTTAAAGTTCATAGAGAAGAATTCAAATTACTTTTGCTATCCTTCTAATATAGAAACGTGTTTAAACTGTATTTATGGCAATGACCTCCATGGGTTGCCAAATATGCTTCTCCATAAATGTAAAAATACACAAAAAGTCTGTCAGTTTGATTTATCGTGCCTATATTTGTAATCCCCTTCTTAAAAAAACTTCTAACAGGTTCCAGGACAAGGATCAGAATAGAAGCCTACAGAATAATGTTATAAGGTGCTCCAATTTTATGGGAACCTGTCATGAGAAAAATTACTTGTGCAGCCTCTTCAGACCCCCTGTAGAAGTTGCCAGTTGCCTGGCTATTATGCTAATCCTTTGGTTTCCACACTTAGAAAGTCACTAACACAAACCAAGTGTGCAGTCTGTGGAGTCAGAACTTCTGACCAGCAAACATGTTCTGCGTCAGGAGTTTACTGAGTAGTAAAGTCAAAGGAACAGGATATTGTCCAGGCAAGGGAACTAGCAAACCTAAGGAGGTCAGGACTTGCTGGTCAAGCATTTCTATATTTGTAACAAAGCATAGCTATAATTCATTGAACATAAAGTGTCAGGTATGTTGATGTCTGGCACACAATCGATAAGAAATGTGAAAAGTTAAGATGAGGAAAGATTTGAACGTTAAAGAGATGAATTTAGGTTGAACTTTGATTTCACCATGTTCAACTGTAATAAGCAAAAAGGAGAACACATGGACAAGATCAATAAAATAGCAGGGCAGTTTAACACCCCTGATTAGGCTCAACCTCAGTGGAGGACCTGTCCACTGATCCCCACTGAGCAGACGGATGATTGGTCCATGTCTGCTCCGCTTATACAGAGTGGACACAGATGCAGCCCGCTGTCCTCTACAGGTGGTAGGGTTGCCACCTCATTCCTTTAAACCCGAACACATATTAATTACACAGGTTCTGAGGATAATTAAATGCAGATAAGGCACTAAGTTTAATTACCACCATAATGAACCACATAACCTGTGTAATTAATATGTGTTTGGGTTTAAAGGGATAAGGTGGCAACCCTAATGGGTGGTCCGATGTAAATGGACCACCTGTTAGTTTATATCCAACTGCCACCTGGTCCATCCTGTTAGGGGAACGGATCCCCATCCCTCTGTTTTTAGTGGATCGCACTGGATGCAAGCAGGTGTAAATGGACACATGTCAAATTTACACCTGCAGCTCCACAGTGGAGAATAAAGGATCCAACTGGGTCTACCTGAAAAATGTACAGGTGGACCCAATTGGACCACTTGTGTGAAAGGGGCTTAAGTCGTGGCTGACGATGAATAGATAAACAGTGTTAAAAGGTCAAAGTTTTGAAAGAAGACTTAGTATAGTGACATGTCTGTGAAGGTTATCATTTATCCAGGTCATGGTATGACTAGTAGTAGTTAGTCATATTCAGCTGGACTTGTTCTGCAAAGTTGAAGATGTTTTGTAGCTTCCCCAAGCCACTTGTTCAGTTCCAATGAGAATCAAGAAGATACCCCAGCATTTGTATCCACACAGGTAGCAAAACACCTTATTCTAATCACCATGGAATGTTGATCGTCTAAGAACAGGATGGTGTGAAAGTTGTGGAACCACCCTTTTCCAGTTAAATAATTTCTTCCCTGGTATTAGGAAGTCTTGACAAAGAGTGCAACTAGTTTTCAACAGGCATGAAAGAAGCCATCTACTCTAGACAGGAATAGTGTTCCCTGAACAGGAGTGAGGGCTTTAACAGGGTGGGGAGAAGGGATTTTATCACTGAAACCTTTAAATAGGTTAAGGATGTGAATAGGTTTAAAGATGGCAGTATTTACAATATGAAGCTAAGATCAAGAACACGGAGACATGACCTCGAACCAGCAGGTGCAAAGTTAAAAACTAACCCCTGAAAGTATTATTTTACAGAAAAAGTAGTTTATGCTTGGATCAGACCAGCAGAGGTGGTGAGTCAGTGACCAGCAAGCAAATTTAAACATGCCCGGGACAAATATTGATATTTACTCAGAAAAAAAGGTAAAAACAAAAGAAAAAAAAAGAGACGGACACGATGGACCACTTGGTCTTTTTCTGCTGTCTCTCTTCTATGCTTCTAAGTTTAAACTCTAAAGAAGCTAACTTAGCATATACTGAACAGCACATACGTAGGTATATTATAAAAATATAGGATCTCTCATCATTTGTTTATTCCTTCTGGAAAAAAATCATAAGGTCTATATAAAGTGGAATTTACAGTAACTTTACAAGGCTGTATTAATAAATTCCTGACAAGTAACAATATACAAAAAACAGAAGAACTTTAAAGCAATATTAAAGCCTAACAATTTTAAAAAATCCCCCCCTAAACATGTTATACTTATGAGTTACTTATAACTCATTGGCTGTCTGGCTGTGATTGACAGCAGCAGGAGCCAATGTCTCAGCCAATGAGGAGGGAGATTCCCTGGAGAGTCGATGCTCTTATGGGCATCCAAAGGTATTTGTCAGGGGAAGTACAGCGATTCCTGTGAGAGAAAATGAGAGAAAATGAATATCATCATGAAACTTAAAGTAGAACTATAGGCAAAACTTTTTACGCACGACCGGTTTTGCAGTCAGAATAAACTCTGAAGGTTTTTCCGACAGAGTTCCGACAGAATTCCGCTCAAGGTGTCTTGCATACACACGGTCACACCAAATTCTGACCGTCCAGAACAACACGTACGACGGGACTAGAAAAAGGAAGTTCAATAGCCAGTAACCAATAGCTTCCGTCTCGTACTTGCTTCAGAGCATGCGTCGTTTTTGGTGCGTCGGAACAGCATACAGACGATTGTTTTTTCCGATAGTAATTTGTTCCGTCCGAAAATTATAGAACATGTTCTCTATCTAAGTCCGCCTGAATTTTCAAGAGAAAAAGTCAGATGGGGCATACACATGGTCGGAATATACGATGAAAAGCTCCCATCGGACTCTTTCTGTCGGAAATTCTGCTCGTGTGTACGTGGCATAAGGGAGGGTTATAACCCATCTGATTTTTTTTTCACCATCTGTGTCCCATTGCAGGGATTTACCTTCACTTCCTGTCCCATAGCCAAACAGGAAGTGACAGGAATTCCCTGCAAATTAAGAGAATTCCTTGGGGACCCCCAGATCACCAGAACTAGTGTCCTCATTGGAAGATTTCCCCTCTATTACTTTTCTGAGGACAACCTAAAACTTGGGATTTTCTTTTACTTTCACTTTCAATGATAATGGTAAACAGGACAAATAGAAAGAGTGAATCTTCCTAACAGGGGCACAGATGGCAATAAAAACTGACAGAGTTTCTAATCCTTCTGCACTTCAAAACTAAAAAAAAGTTTTGCCTTTAGTTATACTTTAACATGAAAAAATAAATCTGATGCTAGGTCCACTTTAAGTGATTGATTATGATAGATGGAGCAAAACAAATATTATTTTTTCATGTGAAGCAAGAAAACTGATTGATGCATATGGACAACAATTTCACTTTCGCACATTAATCAGTCCTAGTTATAATGACCTCCTGGTGAATTTGGAGTCCACACAATACCCTACCATTTCATTGTTTCCACTGTCGTATTTGCGGGAGGTCTAGGAATTGCTGGAATACCAGCTCCATAGCATTGTGCCAGGGTCATGTTGGGCCACTGCCTTCTCCAATGTGAGTACAGAACAACCTCAGATGTTCACAGTGGATAGAAACTAAAGTGTCCCTTTCTATGGAGTGTCCTCGCTCTACAAGGAATCCTGGGAATTCCCACAACACAGCAGGTGTAAATTCCGAATTGAGTGTTCTGTACAAAGACAGAACAGCATTCGATCACAGGAACGAGTTTTCCCATATGTTTAATTAATATATGCCGCATAGAGTTGCATAAACCATCCTGAGTTTTACAATTAAAGAGGGTCTGTCGCCTACCATTCATTTAGATGCTGAACATGTTACATGTTAAACCCTAAATATAGGTGTAACATGTAACATGCTCAGAAAGGTGAACTTATCCTTTAATATGTTAGTTTATAGATTTACATTTTTTTGTTTCCCCAAAATTCTGCGTAGTGTAATATTGTGGTAATGTTCTAGCATAAAATATGCTAAAAAAAAAAGTTAAAGTCACCTACTAATTCTCCAAACTTATAGTTTACGGGTGTTAAGTCAGAGAGGTGGGCTGATGATGTCACACCTCTGACTCAGCCAGTAAGAGGAAGCTTTGTATTCATTGCTAGAATACATCGCTTTCTATTAATGGCTGAGCGCTGATCAGATAGACTCTACTGTGTTCCAGGTATGAGATAGGAAGTCTTGGCTCGAACACGGAACACAGTGTGGCATGATGTATGTGGCCTCAGCTACATACAGTTCATACCGCACATCCAGCGGCCTCACATGTTAGTAAGGGACATATTTAGATTGGGCCAAGCTGGCCTAAACAAACTATGTAAAGTATATCAAAAGCTGAACTCCAGACAAACAGCTAATTACACAGAATAAATTCATGTAAGGGCGATGTTTTACTTGCCAAAGGATTTGTATTTCTGTCCAACCAATTCTGATATTTACATAGCTCTTCTATGCAACACAGCCCTGTCTGGCAGGGTAGAAGACTTGATTTTTCTCTTCTGCATTTAAGTAACACTCCCAATCTGTGACTGGACAGTGAAAGGAGAAGCAGCATATAGATACAACATGCTCCTTTTTAGCACATAAGCGTTGTGGCACAACTGATTGGCTCTTTGCGCTGCATTTTCCTCTTCAAGACTGAGCCAGACTTTTCTTTGAAAAACACAGGGTTTTATATGAACTTTTTGAAAAAATAAAAAAAATGTAAAAGGAGTGGTCACTCCCCCTTCCTAATGGGGCAGGCCTAAACCAGGAAAAATAGCTCAATGTTCATTCTGAACACAATCCATGTAAACTGTAGAGTAAATCTGTCGGGGAAAGTGTGCTTATTCTTGACCATGATTTGGACAGGCCTGCCCAATTATCTGTGTCCCATTCTTTGCCGAACCTATTTAGACCTCCTAAAAATACACAACCCAGCATAAAGGTCAGGTTTGCATTAACAAGTTGACTCCTGGAATCTCAGCCATAATTAGTCAATTCCAGTGTCGTCTTTGTGTGATGTTCTGTGTCAAGGAAACTTCTGGACAGATAGTTCTAGCAGATATTTTTGCTTGACCTTATTAGAGACCCAGAGTCTTGCGGTTCAGGTCACACTGACATAGCTGTAGGGTGCCTTGTTGCTAATTACACATCGGAAATGTTTTAAGGCTTATGCAACGCAAACAGCGGAACTCCAGGCAAATGTTAAAAAAGCACTTTTTAATACAGTCCTACCCTCATAAAAAAAAAAAAAAATGTAAGCATTTTTAAAGAGAAGCTGTCACCTTGCCCATGCAGGGAAAAAACAGTGCCTCTGCAGAGCCCCCCTCGAATCCTTGTACAGCGACCCACACACTCAACGATTACCTAATGATGTTCGGCCCTGGATGTGAAGCAGACATTCTGCATCCAGGGCTGATAATCCCCAGGTAGTTGCTATGTGAAAGGTTACATGCAAATAGCTGTGGGTGCTGTCAGACTCCCATTGCTTTTAATGGGGCTTCTCACCCACAGCTAATTGCAGGGAACCCCACTGAATTTCCCATGGGTAATTGCAAATGGCCCCATTAACAAATGTGAATGGGGCCTATATCTGAATGAAATGAGCTTAAAATAAATAATCTTGTAATTGCATGTTCATTGCTAAAAACCTTAATTCTAGATATAGTTTGCAATGATGTATAGTGGGGAAAATAATTATTTGATCCCTGCAGATTTTGTAAGTTTTCTCACTTACAAAGAAATGAAGGGTCTATAATTTTTACCATAGGTGTATTTTAAATGATAAAGACAGAATATCAACCAAAAATGCAGAAAAAAACACATGATATAAATGTTATAAATTGAGTTGCAGTTCAGTGAGTAAAATAAGTATTTGATCGCCAAGCAAAACATGACTTAATACTTGGTGGAGAAAACCTTGCTGGCAAGCACAGAGGTAAGACGTTTCTTGTAGTTAGTGACCAGGTTTGCACACATCTCAGGAGGGATTTTGGTCCACTCTTCTTTACAGACCTTCTTTAAATCCTTAAGGTTTCTTTGCTATCGCTTGGCAACTCAGAGTTTAAGCTCCCTCCATAAATTTTCTGTAGGATTATGACCCCTTTCACATCGAGCCACGGGCAGCGTTAGTGGCAAAGCGCCGCTAAAACTAGCGGCACTTTACTGTCATTCTGGCTGAAGGTAGAAGGTTCTCATCCAAGATTTTTTAGAACATGGTCCCATCCATTGGCCCACTAAAGCGGCAAAGTCGGCCTGTACCTTTAGCAAAGGAACAGCCCCAAAGCATAATGTTTCTACATCCGTGCTTGACAGTAGGGATGGTGTTCTTAGGGTCATAGTTAGCAGCATTTTTCTTCCTCCAAACACAGCAAGTCCCCCTCCTCAGGAAGGCATATGTACAGTCAAGCAAATGAACATCTAAATGATTCAAAGAAGGGTTGGGAGAAAGTGCTGTGGTCAGATGAGACCAAAACTGAGCTCTTTGGCATTAACTCGACTCGCTGTGTTTGGAGGAAGAAAAATACTGACTATGACCCTAGGAACACCATCCCTACAGTCAAGCACAGAGTTGGAAACATTATGCTTTGGGGCTGTTTCTCTGCTAAAGGTACAGGCCAACTTTGCCACATTGAGAGGCCAATAGATGGGGCCATGTATTGTAAAATCTTGAATGAGAAACTTGTTCCCTCAGCCAGAAAACTGAAGATGGTGTCTGTTAGAACATGTTTGATATACAAGATACAAGAAAAATTCCAGTTGAGTCTGAGAACAATCATTTCTTTAAAACTGAAGTGTGTGTGGCCATAACATAGGATAAAACTTGTTTGGTACAATGGTGGCAACCATCAATGTATTATTGACATTGCTACTTCAAAGGCAGGCTTCTGATTGGTCTGCTTGAGTTATGTACGTTGCAAAGAATAAGAAAACCATCGGACTATGGGTCAAACTTTCAGGTCATTTTTGAAAATATCCCTTTTTTTGTTTACTACGTGATTAATTGATGTTTCTATTCCAGATTTCATGCATGCAAAATGGTGCCACTAAAAAAGATTCTTATGGATTTTCCTGATGCTAATATACCTCATTCTGAAATGGTACTTAATGATTTATAATATCTTAGATTGTACATTTTGTAAGTGAACCGAAATATCCACAATATTTGTTTGGGGAAAATGTATTGCTTTTATTTTTATACAAATGTGCTGTGCACAAATGTTTCATGTATTCCTTCATTAAATTTTTTTTATATACCTTTGTGTCTTGTTTTGTGATGTGGATAAAAATGACCTCCCAAACAAACAAAGGAATTAAAATACACAACATTTTTCACAAAAATCTTACTAATAAAGTGTTACTAAACCTACAACAGTAAAATCAGTCTGTATATGCAATAAAGCATGCTTGTTATACTCACTGTGGAACCTAAGGGGTTAATCCTGTGCATTATGTAAAAAGGCTGTTTAATCCTGTCTTCTCTAATTCTCCCCTTCTTCCACAGTCCTCAATCCATCTCCTGATGTACAAAGCCTTGGGGGCACTCTGAACATGCTCAGTTTGGTGTATATTGCTATAGAGTTGTTTTCTTTTTTTTTTTGGAAGGGTGCATGTGATTGGTATAGGGCCAATCAGCACTGTCCACGCAGAGGGTCAGGTGTCATGCAGCCTCATAGGTCAGTCAGAAGAGAATGAAATCTCATCCTACAAGCTTTAACAATTGCTCGGCCAGATACTGATAGAAGTCCCAAGACTGCTAATGAGAAACTGTATTTAGCAATTTATATTTACTAAAATAATTGCATTTCCATGTTTTGTGTACTGTAGGAGATCAGATATAGTGAATGCAGGGTCCTGGGTTTAGTAACACTTTAACTAGTCGATAACTATGGTGTTGGTTTATTGTCTCAATGACAGTCACACATTTTAAAAATTCACAGAAGGACACATCATTATGAGGTCACTCCCGCACACTCCCACATGTAATAATAGGCTATCTTCCCTAAAACTGAACTCATGGTATGTTCTTTATTGAATACTTATATTGGTCCAGCTTAGACTAATGTAACTATGCATACTTCATAGAAGAAAAAAAGGCGCCTCTAAGTGTAGTATTAAAAGATTTATTGTAGCGCACAAGGGTTAAAAACACTTACAGGATCATTGAAAAAGTAAGGCATGTAATGTAGAGTTCTCTATCGAGTTCCTAGTCCTTCCTCTGTCTGCAGGTGGAGAGCGGGAGGAGCCGTCCAGCAGCTGTCTAGAATCTCCAATGGCATGTAGGAGCGAGGAGGCAGTGAGATGGCCTGGATTCACGCTGGAACGCACAAGGCCAAATGCGTCAGTGAATGGCGGTGGGCGGTAAAGACCTACGCCCATATTGTTTAGATGGACTTATGAGAGGTGTGTGGGATGAGTAAGGGGAGGGCTAAGTGAAAGGATGATTGATGGCATTCAGGGTTGTTTGGTTAAAGACATGCCGCGGGTGCAGCCAGAACGGCAATACATGCACAGATCTTGTCGTGCTCGATACTGGGGAATAATAGTAAAAATGAAAATAAAAAAAATAAAATTAAAGAAAAAATTGGGAAAGAAGCGGAACAAAGTGGAGTGGAGGATGTTGGTAATGGAAAGTGGTAGTCAATGTAAGGATATGCGAGCAACCAAAGTATAGTGATCCAATTAGGGATTTTGCAGTGTTCTAGAAAGTGAATCGATTTTTTAAAGGGCCAGATAAGTAGCAGTGGGTGGAAGTTAGTAAAAACATGATGGTCTATGCTAGGCTCTGGGGCTCCATAGTGATCTCATGACATTGTAATGGCGTAAGTTGGATGCCAAAATTTGGTTCTGAATTGAAGATATAAGTGATGATGGATTTAAATGGTTCGGTTCCTGATGGTGTATATTATGTTGCTGTAGGTAGTGTTGCTTCTGCGTAATTTTGTGTAGTGGGTGGATTGTATGTTTACGGTAGGGAGACAGTTGTGATGTATGCCAGACACTATGACAGTTTATAGTATGGTGTTTATTTCCAGTTCTTCATTGATACCTCCTAGTGAGAGTACGTCTAGGGCATATATCCAGTATGTTTCCCTTTAGCAGAGACGTTGGAATCTCTCTGCCTGTGAGAAAATGGCTGGGATGGATTAGATGATCCACACTTTAAGGCCTAGGATGAATTTTTGGTGGTATTCCGCAAAGTGTCTGGGGATGCTGTGTGGTAATCTCTGCCGGCTTCAATGAATCGACGGTGCTCTCCAAAACGCTTGCATAAGGGGCATAGGGTTCTGCCTATGTAGTGGAGACCACATGGGCAGGACAGACAATAGACTACATGATCTGTGGAGCAGGCAAAGAATGCTTGAATTTTGTACGTCTTCCCTTTACTTGTGAATTCTTTTTGTCCATGATGGACAAAGCTGCATGTGAGGCAGAGGGGTTTTCGGCACTGGTACATCCCGATGATGGAGAAGAACTTTAGCGATGGGGATGTGTACTTGTTTGTTTTTCATTTGCTGGGTGCGATTTTCCCTTTTATGTTAGTGGCTTTTCTGTATGAGAATTTGGTCTTGATGGGTATGCTGTCTTTTAGATGGAGGTCCTGCAGAAGCGTAGGCCAATGTTTTCGCACTATATGTTCCATATTTTTGTGTTTATTATGGAATTGGGTGGTGAACCGGACAACATTCAATGTGTTCTTGGGTTTGTCAGTGGAGGTGTCAGGGTTTACATATGTGGCGTATGCTTGTTCAATGAGCGGTGGCGGGTAACCCTTTTCTATAAATTTTTGTTTGAAGGTTTTGCTTTGGGCCTGGTAGTGTGCCTGCTTAGTGCAATTATGTCTGAGACAGCAGAATTGACTTTTTAGGATGCTATTTAACCAGCAAGGTTGTTGGCAGCTGTTGTAGTGCAGAGAATTCCCTGCGGTAGGTTCATAGTAGTTTTTGACCGTTTTCGTGATATAGATCATGGTCCAGGAATGCTAGATGTGTGCTGTCATATAAAGAGGTGAGAGAGAGGCCCATGTTGTTGTTGTTATAGTGGGAGATAAAATGTTCGATGTGGTTAGTGTCTCCACCCCAGATGATAATGTTATCGTTGATGTAGCAACCGTAAAAAATTATCCTGGACATGAAGGGGTTATTGGGCCATATGTGTTATGCCTCGCAGAGGCCCATGGTCAGGTTAGCATAGGAGGGCGCAAAATTGGTCCCCATGGTAGTGTTGTGGGTTTGGAGGTAGTAGTTGTCTTTGAATAAAAAGTAATTGTGCGTTAGACAGAAATGTGTGGCATCCAGGATGAATTGTACTTGGTTGGGGTGGATAGCAGAGTCTTCCATCAGGAAGTTTTCTACGACCTGCATGCCAACATTGTGAGGAATGGATATGTACAGCGATTGGACATCCAAGGAGAGCCAAGAGTAGTTAGGCTCCCATTGGTATGGGTCTAGTAGTTTGAGTAGATGTATACCATCTTTGATGTAGGTTTGTAGGTGGGATACAAAAGGTTGCAGGAAATAGTCTACATACTGGGAAAAACCGCTGGTGATACTGTTTATAAAGGCCACCGTGGGCCTACCTGGGGGATTGGTGGTGCATTTGTGTATTTTGGGCAAATGGTAAAAGTATGGTGTATGGTAATTTTTTTTGACTAAAAAGGATGCCTCATTTTTGCTACCACCCTTGTCAACTGGAAAGCGTTGGGTTGTATGGTGGGAGCAAATGTACGTCCCCGTGTGAGTAGGGTGGTTTCATGCGGAGTGAGTGTGTGAGAAGATAGATTGAATATTTTTACTGTAGGCGGGGTTTTCTGGTGTACGGGCTTGGATTTGCCTCCTCTCCCCCTACACCCTCTTCTTTTGGACAGTCTGGTGGGGAGAAGGCTGGGTCCAGAAAAGAGACTGCAGGTGATGTTTCTTCGTTTGGGGATGGGGCCTCCTTTGTAAGGGAGTGGTCTATAGTTCACCTGGGGTTGGAAGAGAGTGAAGGGATGTGATAATCCGGTACATTTGTGGTGTGGGTATCCGGTGTATGGGGCATGGGGTTTTCTGGTGTACGGGCTTGGGTTTGCCTCCTCTCCCCCTACACCCTCTTCTTTTGGACAGTCTGGTGGGGAGAAGGCTGGGTCCAGAAAAGAGACTGCAGGTGATGGTTCTTCGTTTGGGGATGGGGCCTCCTTTGTAAGGGAGTGGTCTATAGTTCACCTGGGGTTGGAAGAGAGTGAAGGGATGTGATAATCCGGTACGTTTGTGGTGTGGGTATCCGGTGTATGGGGCATGGTATTAGGAATGGTGGTGGTAGTCTGCTTGGAGATGGATGGTGGGGATGTAACATCTTGGACGTGATTGATAGGTGTATTCTTTGGATTATGGTTGAGGTTGGAGTTGTTAATGGGGGTATTCTTCTGTTTGTGTATAGAAGTTTTTTTGTTAGTGTACTTGATGTTGTTTTGATTGGGATGGCTCTTGGTGCCTGTTGTGGGTAGGGGGTTCCCCTTTTTGTTGGTGTAGGTGGAGAGTGGCTTTTGGATCACAGGTTGGCACAGGGGGCTGGAGGGGATGGTAACTAAAGGATCGATGTCCAACAGAGAGGGTATTTTGTTCTCGTTATTTCGTTAACTGGAGAAGATTTTATTTTGGTAATACTTGTTTAAATCTTGTTTATATGTTCCTAGTTTGGTTCGCATGAGTGTGTCTTCTTGGTGTTTAGTATTTTTCTTAGGGGTAGAGAGCCATCTATGTGGGAGTTGGTTTGTGAGATTTAGAATTTCCTCAGAGGGGATTTGAATTTGATGTACTAATGTGTCATATTTAATTGTTCTTTGGTCAATGATGAATTTTATCCACTTTTGGGCACAAAATTCCGCAACAAAGAGCCATTCTTTTTCATGTGATGTATCTAGGAATGAGCAGTCTTTTAATATTCTTAAGCCTTGAGGTGAGATATGTGCAGAGTGCTATTTTTCAAGAAAAAAATCCTATCCCACTATTGAGGGTTGGCAGAGGTGCATGCATGTTCAAATTTTTTGAAAAGTGTGCACAGGTTGTAACTGGGGTGTATGAATTTGTTAATGGGTATAAACACTGTGGTGGGGATCACAGAATATAAATTGTCCAGTATCGAGTATTTGGATGTTTCTACTTCCATGGTATATAGGGAGGAAGGGGGGGAGATGAAAAGCCTTGGGGCAATATAGGTGATGGGACTAGGACAGTAGAGGAACTGGGGGGGGGGGGGGAATAGGGGTGGGTTATATAGCTGGGTATGCAAGTGATGGATCCTCTAGGGCAGGGGTCTTCAACCCCCGGAGTCTGTTTACAGGCAGGCTGCGAGGTCTCCACAATCTGAGGTTCGGCAGCGGTGGGCGAGCAAAGAGATAACCGCCAACACCGCACTTCTGCCCACACAGCCCCGCCGTTACACTGTTGGGGGTGAATCAGGCGAGCAGAGAGATGACATCATCTCCCACCGCCTGCCAGTATCACCGCTGTTCTGCACACACAGCCCGGCTGGTATACTGTTGGGGGTGAAACAGGCGAGCAGAGAGATGACATCATCTCCCACCGCTCGCCCGCCCGCATCACCTCTGTTCTCTCTCACGCGGAACCCACCACTCCACTGCACTGCCTTTGTGCTTAGTGACAATTTATGTCTAGGAGGCAGGAGACAGTGGCATGTGCAATCTGCATCTGGTGGCATGTGGCTGTGGCAATCTGCATCTGGTGGCATGTGGCAAGTGACTGTGGCAATCTGCATCTGGTGGCATGTGGCAAGTGACTGTGGCAATCTGCATCTGGTGGCAATCTGCATCTGGTGGCATGTGGCGAGTGACTGTGGCAAAATGCATCTGGTGGCAATCTGTATCTGGTGGCATGTGGCAAGTGACTGCGGCAATCTGCATCTGGTGGCATGTGAAAAGTGACTGTGGCAATCTGCATCTGGTGGCATGTGGCAAGTGACTGTGGCAATCTTCATCTTGTGGCATGTGGCAAGTGACTGTGGCAATCTGCATCTGGTGGCATGTGGCAATCTGCATCTGGTGGTATGTGACTGTGGCAATCTGCATCTGGTGGCATGTGGCAATCTGCATCTGGTGGCAGTCGATGTGACAAGTGGCAATCTGGTGATAGGCACTCTGGCAAGCTGCATCTGGTGGCAGATTCTGCATTATGGTGAGTTGAACTATTTAATTTTATATTACAATATAATAATAAAAATAATGCGGTTCAATCATCCTGACACCATGTTAACCATGCTGTTGTGCTGATTGAAGTGCAAACACCAGCCTTTTTCAGACAAATTGGCTGCAAAAAAAAATGCATCGTCACCCAGACCCCCCCCCCCCCCTCGGGCCTTGGCACAATTTCATCCACAATGCCGGTCCCCGGTGCCAAAAAGGTTGGGGACCACTGCTCTAGAGGGGTAATGATACAGAAGGCAAAGTTCATATATCACAGGGCACAGTCAATGTACTTATCTGATGGTATCCTGGATATAGTCAGGGTAAATACCATTCTTCCCTGGAGAGGGGATATTGGTATGATGATGTGTTAACGTGATGACAAAGCTTGTTCCAACCTGAGCTGCAGCCAGGCTGCTTCAAAATGGAGATGCAGAAAGAGAGACAGGTGAGGGTGCTCTGGTGGAGGCAGAAAGCTGGTCTTAGGTGATGGTGAAGAGATGGCACTATAGGCAGCGCTTTGTGGAGGAGAAGCAACTCTGGAGGGTTATAGAAGAGGGACCAGTGGGGAAGCTGACAATCATTGTAGTAGCTGGTGCTACTACAGTAATAACTGTGATCTTCCAGGTTGTGACATCACTGCATAAATAGTAATAATGGAACAAAGGGATGTCCACAAAAGAATAGCAATTAGGAGGATCAGCAACGGTGTAACAAAATTGTGAAAAACTTTTATTGAAAATTCATAAGTAAAATGAATCCACTAAAAGTGTGGTAGCACCATTATACTGGAAACATCCCCCAGCACACCCAATTAAAACACATACAGAAAAAATTACAATGTTGTCACAATATGGGCCCTCAGGGCCCCACACACACACATAATGCAAAAACCAGCTATGGAGAGATTGGTGCTGCTCTCAATGGTTAATTCCAGTATGAAATACTAATCCTAGGTCACCTAAGATGCCGAACTATACGAACTATACACCCTGCATGTCCATAGTTAGGGCTTGTGCAGTGGTTGTGTAGATTGGTTGCATTAGCAGATATGTAAGTCACACAGGACTGTATGGTAAGGGCGTCCGGAACCTGGAGTTCAATATGCAAGTACCAGCATGTAACAAGTTCAGTAGACTCCAGAGTGTACCGATGTTTATGTAACATAAACAGAGATATTCTCCCAACAAACATAGGACATTTCAATCCCGTCACCTATTGTGCTAACTGACAGTATTGCATACTATGTACGCTTTGATAAACTTTACAGTCCAATGTAGACAGGATATAGCTTGTCACTAGGAGCTCAAGTAGAAAACAGAAAGGGGGGGATTTTTTTGCCCAAGGGCTCTCACCACTCCAGGATAGTGGCTGTGGTTTCCGTAATGTATAGATAACATTCCCCTCATAGACGCTGCAATTGGCACTGAATCTGATCCGAAGCTGGCGTTTGGTTTTACCAACATAACGTTTTTTGCATGGGCACTACAGAATATAAAGAACCCGCATTGTAGCACAGTTAATTAACTGTTTGATCTCATATTCAGAAAATGGGAAAAAACCTCTATGAAGGGATTTTTAAGGCAATAAAAAAGTTTTTTAGATTTCGATAAAATTTATTTATTAAACATTGATAGAAAAATTTGTTAGACTTCAACATGTTGTAAACATTGTACAGAGTATTTGAAAAATTTTACTTATTAAAAGAAATTGAAAGTGATACTGCCTACTACATAGTTCAGAAACTACCGGTACAAACAGGTGGTGCCGAGTAGCGGTTAATCCAACGCGTTTCAATAAACAATATTCAAAGAATTTTCATCAGGGATATTGTATCACTATCTACAAACAGTCAAAATTGCAATGTTAGAAAACAAATATAAGTATCTTGTTATATACAACTAGATATGAAGTATCTGTTATTGTATCTGCAGGATAACGTACATTTTCCATACATATTCAAAAGGTAATAACAGAGGCATTCCCCATGTCAGGGCAAGGAAGAGTCCAACATCCACTGTCCACAGAATCCGCCACTCATCCTCTACAGGACGGCTGGATACAAACGAATCCCATAAATGGCACTCAAAGTAGCTGTATAAAAATTATGATATATAGAAGTGAGTAAGTCCCCCATTTGTTCAAATCAAGCCCCCACTAAAGCAGGGTTACACCTCAACAGGGGTGTGGTATCAACACTTACAGTATATTGTGTGAGGCATTTGAAACTTCTCCAGGACCGAAAAGGACCATTCAAACGATTGCACAGCGTTACATGGGATGATGGCAATTACATGCCCAATTGCATGAGTCAAACCAAACTTATTTGATCTCATATTCATGGAGTTTTTCAGAGTCAGTGAAGACCCTAGAGCGTTCAGCATAGCTACCCATCCCACAGTGCCCACAGAGGTACATTTCTTTCAGCCTGGGTAGGTCTGTGAGACAGTTTCTCTTTTTGTGGACGGATAAACTCAGACTGAACAAGTGTATCATCAAGGTTTCTGGCTCGTCTTGCCGCCATATGGGTCCTAGAGCCAACAATTGCCTCCATCCCATCAGAGCATACCAGTATATGCCAGTGATCCTGCAGGATCTTACCAATCTGATCCCACTGTGCACCGTACTGTGTTATCAGTCTTACAGGTCCCTCTGGCATATCCATCGCCCCATCTTGAGTCATTTGGAGGTTAGCCCTGATTATTTGCCCAGCGATTTTTCTAGCCCTTCTAAGAACGAGGTGGGACTAGCCTCTTTCCCTGAATTGTCTGTAAAGTAACTTAGACTTGCATCGGTAGTCTTCCTCAGTGGTACAGTTTCTCCAAATCCTTAGGAACTGTCCCACCGGGATCCCACGCATGAGTGGTCTAGGATGATGGCTGTCCGCAGAGAGGAGGGTGTTGGCCGCCCTCTTCTTCCTATAGGTTTTAGTTACCAATTTTTCCATCCCCAACCTGATGGAAAGGTCAAGGCAGGAGATCTCGCAGGGGTCCACCACATAGGTCAAATGTATATTTTGGGAAATATGGCCGAGTTCCTTCATGAATTCCATCAGCTCTGTCCTAGATCCCTCCCAGACCATTAAAACATCATCGATGTACCTGAGCTAGGTGCAAGCATGGCCCAGGTACATCGAGGAGGCATAGACCACCTTCTCCCACCATCCCAGGTGGAGGCAGGCATAGGCAGGTGCCCAGGGGGCACCTATGGAGGTGCCACATAACTGTTGGTAGTTGAGACCCAAGAATTTGAAAAAGTTATTCTTCAATGCCAAGTCAAGGAGCTCGATGACAAACTCATTTTGGGCCCCCATAGTGGGGAATTTTTTCTCCAAAAAATGATATACTGTAGAGATACCCCATTCATGTGGTATAGATGTGTATAGTGCCTCTACACCAATACCAACCAGGAGGACGTCCTCGAGGTAGGTCAAGTCCTTAATTTTGTTAATACATCACCGGTGTCTCGGACATATGAAGGTAATGTACTTACCAGGTCCTTAATGAGAGAGTGTATGTATTTGCCGACCTATTCAAGTGGACCCCTGATTGCAGAGACAAATGGCTGTCCCAGAGGTCCTCCTGGTTTTTATGGATCTTTGGGATTACATAAAATGTAGGGGTGTTAAAGTTATCCACCTTCAAATAATTCAACTCCTTTTTAGTGAGTAGATCCACCTCAAAGGCCCAGTGAGGCCTGTCATTGATCAAACCAACTAGTTGTGGAAAAGGATTATAATCTAATCTCTTATAGGTAGATTTATCCGATAACAAGCGACGCACCTCCTTTTCATATTTATCAGTGGATAGGAGGACCACATTGCCTCCTTTGTCGCTTGGTTTGATTAGGAGTCTCTCTGCGTCTTGAAGTTCCCTTAATGCTCAACATTCATCTGAGGAAAGGTTGCCAATGACATTGGCTGTCCAATTGACCTTATAGAGGTCTTCCTGGACTAAGTCCAGAAAGACACCCAGCCATTTATTTTTCTGAAATTGGGGCATGGATGTAGATCTAATTCTAAGGTCCGGGTTCCTCCTCCAGGGTTTTATTGCTGTGGGTTCCTTGTCTTCCGACAATAATCTACCTTCCTCTAATAGGGGACACTAATGTGACATCACTGCCCCTTTTCCCTACCTTGTCCAATCAGAGAATGCCTTGTATTCATTAAAAAAACACAAGGTTTTCTGTAAATGGTGGCAGTGCCGAGTAAACGACCTCCTGTGGTCAGTGTACCCGCTTGGCACAGGATCTTGAAGATTGTGACTATAACGGTAGTAGCGTCAGGCTCTCCAGTGGAGGTATGAGACATGCGTACTTACATTAGTTCAAGTTGGATCAATAAAGGTATGTACTATAATAATGATTGTTTGTGGAGTTCAGCTTTGAGGGCACAAGCGTTCTATGCATGGTTCACCTGAGCCACTAAAATTTGTTTAAAACTGATACAATATACCAGTAATATCTTCTAAAAAAGGATTTCTTCCCAAGATAAATTTTAATAAAAGGAACTTGTTTTTTAATTATTATATTAATGTATAAAGTGGTTCCCATTCTGGAAGCAGGCTAGGGGTAATTGTCCCTTTTGTCCCCTGATAAATCCGGCATTGACCCCATGAATAGAATCAAGGCTTCATTTCTTCAAATGCCATTTCCAAAGGGCAGGTTTGAATGGGATTGGTGCTGGATGACTGGCAATGGGCAGGGCCTAGTCAGTAAATCAGAGGAACCAAGCCCCAGTTACAAAGTGAAACTAAATCATGAGGGGCACAGAAGAAGGGTCAATGCCAACAATAAAAGCTTGATAGGGATTCTAATCCCAAACCACACCAAAAATATCCCCAAAAAAATGTAAAAAAAAGTTTTAGCTTATATATGCTTGAATGAACTTGAATGAAGCAGCGAGCCTTCTGAATGCTGGTGTTTCGCAATCTGAAATCCTTCACCTACTCCGGACTAGCTAGATTTTATTAAATATCTTTGCTTAACATCCACAGTCAATGCCACTGCAAAAAAGTAAATAAATAAAATAATAATAAGCTAATTGTTAACTAATCAATTTTTCCAAACAATAATTCAAGATGAACGCCCATTTCTCTCAAGACAATATATTGTTGGCTACCCTTAATATTATTCAATATAAAGCGAATGATTAAAAGAGTTTTATGGTCACGACATACACTTTAATTTTATAACATCAGCACTATAATAGCAATACAAACAATAGTTATTTTTGACAATCCAATATAAGCTTACTTGAAAATTCTCCTTTAATGTTGTGAGTGTTGCCTACCTGCTGGTCTTCCCTTTCCAGGACTTCCTGGATTCCCAGCATGCTTTGCAACTTTTCCTCTGTTTTTTACTTTCAACTTCTAAGGACTACATATCCCATGGTACCTTGCTGCATGCAAGTTGTTATTCCTGTACTGAGTACATCTATGAAACTCCTCCTCTTAATACCTCCATAGTTTGGAAGGCAGGCTCTGTGAAATATGTGACACAGCAGTGCCTACCCACAGGGCATAGTGATTACGTATCACAGAATTCAAGGAAGTAAATGTGTGAGGATCTTCACAAAGTAAGTTTTCAAACATCAAGAGCCCTTAAATTAATAGGAGTAGGCTAGAAATAATTAAAATACAGTGTACAAATAAATATTAGATCTTAAATTTTGACCGTAGATACGTTTTAATGTGGCTTTCAGCAATAATACATCTATGTTTGTACAAATCTGATATTAAACTGTCTACCTTGTCGAACAAGTAAAATCTTGGTTTACTGTTATATTGTACAGTGCCCTCTAGTGGCTACTTCTTCCATGGATTGACAATGTCATCATCCAAAGCAGTAGTAGAAGTGTTGTAATGTGTTAGGTACATCATCATCTGAATAAAATAATTATTGACAAAGTTGTAAATTCACATTTTTATTTGCATACATTTTATTGTAATAGTAAAATAATAACTTAGGATTAAATTTTTCTAGTTAAAGTAACCCTAACATCTGAAAGCTCCTGCTATGCTACCAATCCTGTAATGTATGTATTCGAGAATTTTAAAATTGAATTCAATTACTTAAAACTTTCCTGAGAAAAACAAAGTCAGTCTAGCTAGCTAGCTATCTGGGCATAAAACTTCTGTCTGTTTGTTATTGTTGTTTGTGTATATGGAAAAGTAAATTCTAGGTTCTAGGTATATTCACCCTGTCTTTTTGACCTATCACCAGGATTAATTGTCTAACATTTTGAATTACCAGACAAAGAATAGAGAGAAAATCATTATATGGGTGACACTCCAATAAGGCAATGTGCCTCACTTTAGGGAAAATTTCCTTTCACTTCAAGTTGTGTCCCTGGGGCAGAAGGAAAAAGTAAGATCTCTTGAAAGTGACTCAGATGGCAAAAAGGACAGGCGTTATGGCCATTTCTTTCCTTATTTAAAATGAACACAATTATTTTTAATTGTTAGATATAGTTTAAAGCTGAACTCTGGGATAAGCAAATATTGTCGAAATACAAGAGCCATGTGTAATCCTACTTAAACTGGTAATAAACTCAAAATCAAACATTTATTATATTGAAACTTACCAATTCTTAGATTAGATGGCTGCATTTGTTTTCTGGTGATGATGCCAGTAAGGAGTAAATTTACTAATGTTTACTGCATGAAATAACACGGTCACTTGACTCATTTGCATAAATTATTGCATGCGGTAAATAAAGTCCAATTCACAAAAAATAATAATGATTATGCGGTATTTACCGCAAAATGAAAAATTTGCCTGTAAATATCGTTTAACCACTTCACGCAATACGACGTACCCGTACGTCGGTACTTTACGCTAAATACCGTTGTTATGGCAGCAGTTAGCTGCCATATTCCTGGTATTTTCGGGAACGCCATGCATTTCGCTTTAAGATAAAAGTGGTCTCCGTGGCAGATTCACCGCAAGATCAATTTTATCGATGGCAGGAGAGGTGCTCACCCCCCTACCGCCGCACTCCGGTTGTCTCCACTGGACCCACAGGAGCCCTGTGCATCTTTTGGTCAGTTTCAGGTCTGAATTCAGCCAAACATTGTATGAAACGGTGAACCAGGATGCACTGGACCCCTGCTGGGAGCCGCATGCGGCAATGGTGTGAACCCAGCCTGAGTGAATTGACCCTATAGTCTGTTGTTTTGCAAAAGAACACACTCTTCAGCACCATTTACCACTAACAGACAAAAAAAAAATGTTTGCTGTAACTGCTTATAAAGTATTAGCTGGAGTTTGTTTTGTTTTTTTTTCATTTGTTAAGTGTATTTAACCAGTCACTACTGCTCTCTCTCCTTGTGCAGGGTGACTGGTATTGTATCTTCCCCTCCTGTAGTTTACTGCAGGCAGCCTGTAGTGGGTGGGGCCTGCTGAATCTCTCCAACAGCTCAGTTCTCTGTACGGGCTATTTACAGCCCAGTGATGATGTCACTGCTACATTTATATGGTAGTATCTGGGTTTGCAAAGGCATTTGGTGCACACAAAGTAGATTAAAATCCTTTGTGGCTGTTGAGGAATATATTTCATTGAAAGTTTTTGTGGTTTAGCTTTAAGATTACTTAGTTTTTGTGGTTTAGCTTTAAGATGACACTTTTTATTTACCTTGGGTGATTCTATCTATCTATCTATCTATATCTATCTATCTATCTATCTATCTATCTATCTATCTATCTATCTATCTATCTATCTATCTATCTATCACGGTCATACAGCCGTAGAGCCCAAGACAGTAGCTGTCTTCCAGGATGGTTTCCAGCCCAAAAGCACTTGTAGGCTGGTACCTAGGGCAGCAGGGTTTACAGAATCATCTCTCCGATTAATTATGTTAACTGAAAATTGTTTCAGTGCAATTATACAGGCTTTGTCAAACCATCACTTTCTTTACACCTTACTGACTAGTGGGTAAAGAGAATCAGATATACTGTACATTTAAGCCCCTGGGCACCAACAATTTAGGTACATTTAACATTTTTCTCTCTGGCAGGATGGGAAAACTAGGCATATATCTACTGATCAGCTATAACTTTATGACCACCCACCTAATATTGAGTAGGTCTCCCTTTTGCCACCAAAACAGCCCTGACCCATCGAGGCATGGATGCCGCTAGACCTCTGAAGGTATATTGTGGTATCTGGCACCAAGACATTAGTAGCAGATCCTTTTAGTCTTGAAAGATGTAAGGTAAGGCATCCAAAGACATGGATTGGACTTGTTTATCCAGAACATCCCACAGATGCTCAATGAATTGAGATTTGGAGACCAAGTCAATACCTTTTTGTTATTGTTGTGTTTCTCAAACCATTCTTGAACCTTTTTTACAGTGTGGCAGGGAGAAATATCCTTCTGAAAGAGGCTATTGTCATCAGGGAATACTCTTTCCATGAACGTGTGTATTTGATCAGCAACAATGTTTAGTTAGGTGGTACGTGTCAAACTAACATCCACACGAATGGCAGATCCCAGCAGAACATTGCCCAAAGCATCACACTATCGTCTTCGCTTGCCTTCTTCCCATACCACACCTCTTCCCCAGGTAAGCGACACACACAGGAATGTGATTTGTCAGACCAGGCCACCTTCTTCCATTGCTCCGTGGTCCAGTTCTGACGCTCACGTACCCAGTGTAGGAGCTTTTGGCTGTGGATACGGGTCAGGCTACACATCTCCATACACCGCAAACTGCAATAGCCATTTTACAGCACAACTTCATGGACACACTTTTGTTTGATGCCTAATATATCCCACTGACTTTCCGATGCCATTGTAAAAAGATAATCAATGTTGTTCACTTTATCTGTTAGGTGGTCATAATGGTATGACTGATCGGTGTATAAGCAGGGAGAGGGAAATCAAGAGAGTAAACCCTACTTCCCATTGGTGTAGAGGAGAAGACTAGGGTACAAAGCTGGAAGGGGGGAACTGCAGGACCCCTATTCCATTCCCAGTATTTATATTTTTTTTTTTTGCTGCTCTTGCACAGTGATAAGAGTGTGTCTGGGTAATTGTGAGTAATTAAAAAAAAAAAAAAGTTTTATTTATTATGGTAAAACATTTTTGCCACTCTAACAATTTGCTAGGCACTGATAAACAATGCACCTTTTGGTAGGGGTTAGAACTCTGGTGTTAAGAGTTTTTAAGAATTCAGGTACTGAATCGACCCTATGATGTTGAGGCAAATAAAAATGTGGCCTGGTATGGTTCGGGGGGAGGGGGGGTGCTCGCTCATCCCCTGAATCCTGACCTGCCAGGCTGCATGCTCGGATAAGGGTCTGGATTTTGGGAGGGACTGCTGTGTTTTTATTTTGGCATGGGGTTCCCTTCAAAATCCATACCAGACCCAAAGGGCCTGGTATGGATTGGGGAGAGACCCCCACGCCGTTTTTTTTTTAACATCTTTGTATTTCTGGCAATAGTATTGTATTTCCGGCAATTTAAATGTATTTTTTTTTCTTTATAAATGTCAGTTTTGCTGCAGCAGGTTTTATACATGGTACAGATGCGCCCCCTAGGGTAGTACCGAGCCCCAATACCCCTTTTTATGGCCAATAACTTGCATAAAGGCCTTCAAAGTGGGGGCTTTTGATTTTTCAAGTTCGGGTCCTATAGACTTTAATAGTTTGTGGCTCGGGTCTGAACATTTTACATGTTTGGGAGTTCTGGTGTGAACAGGGGGGTGTACGGCCCAACTCTAATTTTTAGTTGTGGATGCTCCACTGAGAATAGAAAATCAGGGGTTAAATGCACTATATTGGGAGTCATGCAGGTACAGCTGCAACTATGCCCACCAATAATTTATAATTGAAGGCAATAATGGATCGGCTATTTAAAGACAGCAAGCATGTAAGCAAACCATCCCTGATGAAGAGGGTTCACCCTTAGGCCCCTTTCACACCAGCGGACTGATTGGGTCCGTCTATCTGTTTTTCAGATGGACCCGATCGAACCACCCATTGTTCTCTATGAGGCGGCAGATGTCAGCGGACACGTGTCTGCTGTCACCTGCCGGTATCCAATCCGGTCCACTAAAAACAGATAGATGGGGACATGTTTGCCATCCGTCAGGCGTATCTGATCCAATGACAATCGGAAGGAAACCGACAGGCAGTTTGTTTCCACTTGACCGCCCCATAGAGAACAGCGGGCTGTGTCCCACTGTCTGCATAGCAGTGCAGACATGGACCTGTCATCCGCCTGCTCACCGGTGATTAGCGGAGAGATCCCTCGCTGAGCAGGTGGATCTGCTTGGAAAGAGGCCATAAAACTCTAGGGACAAGCAACTGAAAACAGAGATGGCATGCATAAAGGAGTGGGTTTGTGTTTTTGTCCATCCAGTTCGGAGATTTACACAACTTTGCCACACAACACAGCCTTTTCTGGCAGACAGAGGACTTGTTTTTTCTCTGCTACTGTTTAGGATTAACAACAGGTCTCCTCCCCATTCCCATCCTGTGATTGGATGGTGAAAGGAGAAGCAGCAGGCTTCAGCAGGCATCTCTCCATCATTCTGCTCTGTCCTTTGATTGGCAAGCTCCTTGGACTGCAGTAAAATTGGTTGTCTCCTTGTGCTGCTTCTCCCTCTCTTAGTGTGAGCTGTTCTGTACAAGGACTGCAAGAGTCTGATACTAAGTCAAACTCAGGTACTGAACACTGCTTTCTTTAAAAAAAAATAAAAAATTAAAGTGCATGTCCAGGATTAATCTAAGTTTGAATTACCCACCCCTTTCTAAATCCTACAATAACTACTCTGTAGAAGAAAGATGCTTATACTTACCTAGTCTGAGGTTGCTCCAGAACAGTTACATGGTCAGTTCTCAAGGAAGAGGAAGGAGAGGAAGGAGAGCCAACAATGGATGCCCCATAGTAAGCCTATGGGCGATGTCATTGCCCAGGTATTTCATCTGTTGTTCATCTGTTTGTCTCTCCTCTTCCCTGGGAAGATCATGAGACCAGAGTTCTCTGAGAATAGGTAAGTATAATCATCTTCCTTCTACAGGGTAGTTAGTATAGGATTTAAAAGGGGTGTGGGAGCAGATTTAGGCTCAGTTAGATTGACCCTGGACTTCCACTTTAGGTATGTATTAATTAATACAAAGCAGCATCAATTTGTCTATTTTACACGTGCCTAGATTTCAGTTTTAAGATTATGCCTCTGGGAATGAAATGGCTAGTATTGTTACAGTATGTCAATGTTTAAAATTTAAACAGAATAAATAATCATGATTATTGCCATTATTATCAGCATCTTTAAAAAATACAAACATTAAAGTGATATTAAAGTCTTTTTTTTTTGTTTAAAAATAACAAACATGTTATACTTACCTGCTCTGTGCAGCTGGTTTTGCACAGAGCAGCCCAGATCCTCCTCTTCTCGGGTCCCTTGACGGTGCTCCTGGCCCCTCCCTCCTGTCAAGTGCCCCCACAGCAAGCAGCTTGCTATAGGGGCATCCAAGCAGGCTTGCCCCCTCGAGCTGCTGCTCTGTGTGTGCATCCAGACACGGAGCCACAGCACTGATCAACTCCCTTTCACTCCTCATTGGCTCACTGACTTTGAATAGAGCCAATGGCGCCCGCTGCTGTCTCAGCCAATGAGGAGGGAGAATCCCTGGACAGCCAAAGCTCTCGTGTACATTGCTGGAGGAAGATGGGTTCAGGTAAATATTAGAGGGGCTAAAGGTGGCTGCTACACACAGAAGGTTTTTTTAACTTAATGCACAGAATGCATTAAGGTAAAAAATCTTCTGCCTTTACAATCACTTTAACCAAATATTAACTCATGATTAAACACTTTATTAAAGAACACCAAGCCCATCACCAAAAATGTGTACCTCCTAATTATATAAGCTTGTTGATTTACAGGAAATGGTAATGAACAACATATTAGAACACCACCGCATACTACAGTACATCAAAGAGAGGGAAAAGCAATAATCACTGGGGTGTTTCCTTAATGAGCGTAGAACTAAAAATAGAATACATAGAACTCCAGTTGCAGCCATAAAGAGTTGGAGCAAACTGTTATGCCTAGTACACAATCAGAAAATTGGATGAAAAATACTGCTTTCGAAGTTATTGTACAATAGTCTGATCTATACAGTTTTAGTACACAGTTTTAGAGAGCCGATTGTGACAGTTCATGTGAAATTATCTGAAGGGACAAACACGAAAATGTTTCTTGTACAATACCAGAATAAATAATTTTTGTTTAGTCAGTACAGTATTTATCCAAAAAAAAAATCGGAAGACCAAGACCATGCATGCACAGAAATGAAAGAATACATTACAATGCAATACAATACATTACATCACTTCCCAAGTTGTATTCTATCGTATGAGAATTTTCGTAACTTTAGTAACCTCTTCATTTTCGATATAAGACCAGCATGCAAAAAAAATGGACTAGCATTCATCCGATATTCTTATCATGTGTACAAGGCTTTACACTTTTAAATCTGTACTGATTTAAAGCAGAACTCCGGCCCAAATTTTGCTGATCTCCTACCTTCACCAACTTTGCCATCAATGTTCTTCTGAGCTCTGTAGTTCCTCTGTAATAGGCTGCTGAACTTGCTGAAAAACCGTTATTGCCTACTGACATCCTGTTTGTAAGACTGCTGGCTAATATCACTCTCCTAAGCTCAGCCAGTGGTCTGACACACCCCCTTGTACAGGGCCAGATTAAGAGCATCATGGGCCTGGTGCTGAGGATTTTGGTGGGCCTTTTTATGGAAACAAAATGAAAATGCAAACAATTTTTCGCTAAAACAAATTAAATAAACTCTCACCAGTAATATCAGCCATGCAGCCTCTGAGCAGCAGCAACACCACCAATACCACCTGCTATGCGGTCTCTCACCAGCAGCAACATAGGGAGACCACATTTCCAAACTGTCATTCAGAGACAACCCCCTCTTCCCAAAAAAAGATGAGGGTGGGGGGTGTAGTCTCAGGGTTGGCGGGGAAATTGGCGGTGGAGGTGATTTGTCAGGCAAATGGCTGGTGTTAGTACATAAAATCAATCATCCTGACACCATGCTTGATATGGTGTCAGGATTAAGGATGAGCTCCGGCGTGTTCGCATGCTGCACGTGCCGATCCCGCCAGGAAGTCGGCACGGCGCAGCGCTAATCACAGGCAGTGAGACATTTCCCGATGTGTGGCTGCAGAGCTCGGGAAATGTCTCACTGCCTGTGATTAGCGCTGCGCCGTGCCGACTTCCTGGCGGGATCGGCACGTGCAGCATGCGAACACGCCGGAGCTCATCCTTAGTCAGGATGATCAAATTCCATTATTTCAGTTACTACATTGTAATATATAGTGAAATAGTTCAACTCACCATGATGCAGAATCAGTGGGACCTGAGCTTGTCACTTGCCACCAGATGTAGCGTATCACTTTCCACAGTTGCCTGCCGCTAGATGCAGCATGTCACTTGCCACCAGCAGCCTGCCACCAGATACAGTGTGCCACTTGCCACCAGATACAGTGTGCCACTTGCCACCAGATACAGTGTGCCACTTGCTACCCACAGCCTGCCACAGATACAATGTGCCAATTGCCACCAGCAGCCTGCCACCAGATACAGTGAGCCACTTGCCACCAGCAGCATGCCACCAGATACAGTGTGCCACTTGCCAACAGCAGCCTTTCACCAGATACAGTGCGCCACTTGCCAACCACAGCCTGTCACCAGATACAGTGTGCCACTTGCTACTGACAGCCTGTCACCAGATACAGTGTGCCACTTGCCACCAGCAGCCTGCCACTAGATACAGTGTGCCACTTGCCACCAGATACATTGTGTCACTTGCCACCAGATACAGTGTGTCACTTGCCACCAGCAGCCTGTCACCAGATACATTGTGCCACTTGCCACCAGATACAGTGTGCCACTTGCCACCAGCAGCCTGCCACCAGATACATTGTGCCACTTGCCACCAGATACAGTGTGCCACTTGCCACCAGATACAGTGTGCCACTTGCCACCAGCTCCCTGCCACCAGATACAGTGTGCCACTTGCCACCAGCAGCCTTCCATCAGATACATTGTGCCACTTACCAACCACAGCCTACCACCAGATACAGTGTGTCACTTACCACCAGTAGCCTACCACCAGATACAGTGTGCCACTTGCTACCCACAGCCTGCCACAGATACAATGTGCCAATTGCCACCAGCAGCCTGCCACCAGATACAGTGAGCCACTTGCCACCAGCAGCATGCCACCAGATACAGTGTGCCACTTGCCAACAGCAGCCTTTCACCAGATACAGTGCGCCACTTGCCAACCACAGCCTGTCACCAGATACAGTGTGCCACTTGCTACCGACAGCCTGTCACCAGATACAGTGTGCCACTTGCCACCAGCAGCCTGCCACTAGATACAGTGTGCCACTTGCCACCAGATACATTGTGTCACTTGCCACCAGATACAGTGTGTCACTTGCCACCAGCAGCCTGTCACCAGATACATTGTGCCACTTGCCACCAGATACAGTGTGCCACTTGCCACCAGCAGCCTGCCACCAGATACATTGTGCCACTTGCCACCAGATACAGTGTGCCACTTGCCACCAGATACAGTGCGCCACTTGCCACCAGCAGCCTGCCATCAGATACAGTGTGCCACTTGCCACCAGCAGCCTGCCACCAGATACAGTGTGCCACTTGCCACCAGCAGCCTGCCACCAGATACATTGTGCCACTTGCCAACCACAGCCTGCCACCAGATACAGTGTGCCACTTGCCTCCAGCAGCCTGCCACCAGATACAGTGTGCCACTTGCCAACCACAGCCTACCACCAGATACAGTGTGTCACTTACCACCAGCAGCCTTCCACCAGATAGTGTGCCACTTGCCACCAGCAGCCTGCCACCAGATACAGTGTGCCACTTGCCACCAGCAGCCTGCCACGAGATACAGTGTGCCACTTGCCACTAGATAGTGTGCCACTTGCCACCAGCAGCCTGCCACCAGATACAGTGTGCCACTTGCCAACCACAGCCTACCACCAGATACAGTGTGTCACTTACCACCAGCAGCCTTCCACAGATAGTGTGCCACTTGCCACCAGCAGCCTGCCACCAGATACAGTGTGCCACTTGCCACTAGCAGCCTGCCACCAGATACAGTGTGCCACTTGCCACTGACAGCCTGTCACCAGATACAGCGTGTCACTTGCCACCAGCAGCCTGACCCCAGATACAGTGTGCCACTTGCCACCAGATAGTGTGCCACTTGCCACCAGCAGCCTGCCACCAGATACAGTGTGCCACTTGCCAACCACAGCCTACCACCAGATACAGTGTGTCACTTACCACCAGCAGCCTTCCACCAGATAGTGTGCCACTTGCCACCAGCAGCCTGCCACCAGATACAGTATGCCACTTGCCACCAGCAGCCTGCCACCAGATACAGTGTGCCACTTGCCAACCACAGCCTACCACCAGATACAGTGTGCCACTTGCCACCAGATAGTGTGCCACTTGAAACCAGCAGCCTGCCACCAGATACAGTGTGCCACTTGCCAACCACAGCCTACCACCAGATACAGTGTGTCACTTACCACCAGCAGCCTTCCACCAGATAGTGTGCCACTTGCCACCAGCAGCCTGCCACCAGATACAGTGTGCCACTTGCCACCAGCAGCCTGCCACAAGATACAGTGTGCCACTTGCCACCAGATAGTGTGCCACTTGCCACCAGCAGCCTGCCACCAGATACAGTGTGCCACTTGCCAACCACAGCCTACCACCAGATACAGTGTGTCACTTACCACCAGCAGCCTTCCACCAGATAGTGTGCCACTTTCCACCAGCAGCCTGCCACCAGATACAGTGTGCCACTTGCCACTAGCAGCCTGCCACCAGATACAGTGTGCCACTTGCCACTGACAGCCTGTCACCAGATACAGCGTGTCACTTGCCACCAGCAGCCTGACCCCAGATACAGTGTGCACTTGCCACCAGCAGCCTGCCACCAGATACAGTGTGCCACTTGCCAACCATAGCCTACCACCAGATACTGTGTGTCACTTACCACCAGCAGCCTTCCACCAGATAGTGTGCCACTTGCCACCAGCAGCCTGCCACCAGATACAGTATGCCACTTACCACCAGCAGCCTGCCACCAGATACAGTATGCCACTTACCACCAGCAGCCTGCCACCAGATACAGTGTGCCACTTGCCAACCACAGCCTACCACCAGATACAGTGTGCCACTTGCCACCAGATAGTGTGCCACTTGAAACCAGCAGCCTGCCACCAGATACAGTGTGCCACTTGCCAACCACAGCCTACCACCAGATACAGTGTGTCACTTACCACCAGCAGCCTTCCATCAGATAGTGTGCCACTTGCCACCAGCAGCCTGCCACCAGATACAGTGTGCCACTTGCCACTAGCAGCCTGCCACCAGATACAGTGTGCCACTTGCCACTGACAGCCTGTCACCAGATACAGCGTGTCACTTGCCAACCACAGCCTGCCACCAGATACAGTGTACCACTTTCCACCAGCAGCCTGCCACCAGATACAGTGTGCCACTTGCCAACCACAGCCTACCACCAGATACAGTGTGCCAGTTGCCAACCACAGCCTACCACCAGATACAGTGTGTCACTTACCACCAGCAGCCTTCCATCAGATAGTGTGCACTTGCCACCAGCAGCCTGCCACCAGATACAGTGTGCCACTTGCCACTAGCAGCCTGCCACCAGATACAGTGTGCCACTTGCCACTGACAACCTGTCACCAGATACAGCGTGTCACT
This sequence comes from Lithobates clamitans, assembly GCA_037952925.1. NCBI lineage: Eukaryota > Metazoa > Chordata > Amphibia > Anura > Ranidae > Lithobates > Lithobates clamitans. The sequence goes on along the minus strand of JBBGZY010000252.1, from coordinate 3,090,632 downwards.
TGCCACCAGCAGCCTGCCACTCCCTCCAGGACTCTTCCAGGATGGGTAGAAGGGACAGGGCCAGCATAGTCAAACAAATCCCTGGAGCCCCCACCCCTCCTGATCTATCTGGGATGGTATGGCTGTGTGTAAAATGAATGCCAGCAGTATTGATCAGACCAAGTTCTATAGAGGGGGGTGTGTACAGCCTTTGGGCTCACACTGGTTTGCTGCAGTTTGGGCGCACTGCTTGTGTATCTGCAGTTTAGAAATCAATAGGACTGTGGGTAAAACGCAGGAAAACTGCGGATACACCAGCAATGGGCCAAAACACAGCAAAGCAGTGTGAACCCACCTAAAAGCACAAGGAGCCGAGTCTACATATTGACTGCAGTTATAACAGCCATTGCTGAAGATAAAGGTAAAAGAGGGGGAGAGAAGGGAGATAAGAGTCCAGTCACTGAGCTCACACTTGGATGGTCAGAAAGTTATCACTCAGATATGTGTTCAGTTCACCTTCTATCTGCCGGCTGCAGTTGCTCTGTTTCCCAGCCCACACGGCTCCTTCACTGCACACAGAGAGAGGAGAGAGGAGAGAGGGGAGGGGGAAGGCAGAGCCATTTGTGTAGGGGGGGAACTGTGCACTGTGACACTGTAATAACCACAGTGAGCCAACACAGATGCAGCCAGACACCCCTACATTTACACACAGCTTCTCCTGTCCCAGAGAAGTTTATGGACATGAGAAATCAGGCTTATACTGCTGTCTGTGAGGGCCGATTTTAAGGCAGGGGCCTGGAGCTGCAGCTCCATCAGCCCCTATGTTAATCCGGCCCTGCCCTTGTAGTCCTCTGAAAACAAGCAGGGAGTAGGAAGACATGTTGTGGGCAGAAGGGGTCTCACGGCCCCCTGGTCTGTGCCGCCCATGGTGGAGGGGTCCTCCTTCTCCTCTCTCCTCCCTCCTCCTCCTTTGCTCCTGCCCGCAATCCACCCCTCCACTGTCCCCAAAGCACCGCCCCCCCCCCCCCCACCGCCTGCCTACAAGGCATCAGCAATCTATGTTCTCACATACAATACCTGACACAGAGGGAGATTGGAAGTGATTTCTGATAATAATCCTGGCTTTACACTGGTGGTCCCTGACATGGTGGTCCCTGACATGGTGGTCCCTGGCATGGTGGTCCCTGACATGGTGGTCCCTGACAAGCGGCACTGGTGGTCCCTGACATGGTGGTCCCTGACATTCAGCACTGGTGGTCCCTGACATTCGGCACTGGTGGTCCCTGACATTGTGGTCCCTAACAAGCGGCACTGGTGGTCCCTGACATGGTGGTCCCTGACAAGCAGCACTGATCATCACTGACATGGTGGTTCCTGACAAGCGGCACTAGTGGTCCCTGACATGGTGGTCCCTGACAAGCGGCACTGGTGGTTCCTGACATAGTGGTCCCTGACAAGTGGCACTGGTGGTCCCTGACCTGGTGGTCCCTGACAAGCGCCACTGGTGGTCCCTGACTGGTGGTCCCTGACATGGTGGTCCCTGACATTCGGCACTGGTGGACACTGATAAGGTGCACCGGTTTTGCATTTATATTAAATGCATTAAATTTATTCATTTCATTTAAATGTATTTATTACATTAATATTATATTAATATGCATTTATATTTTAAATGCTTTGCATTTATAAGGCTGTAACCTATCATACTGTGTGTTATATTGGCTTGCTGGCTGCAAAAGGAGGGGCGTGATTTATGTTGAAGTGGGCGAGTTCACATGTACAAGCCTAGTGTACCTCCCACATTCACTCCAATCTCAAGGATTCATGGGAAATGTAGTCTGATTACAGTTAGAGAGAGAGAAGAGGATATGATGTAATCACTGTTCTAAGAGATCCTCCCTGCCAGAAAAGGTGATGCATTTTTTGAATCACAGAGCTGACTTCCTGAAAATTCAATCAGTCATATCTCTTAAATGGTAAGAAATTTCACAAATGTAATAACTGTTTAGTGTTTGGGGGTGTACTAATGGGGGATTTTAAAAAAAATCCCAGAGTTCTGCTTTAAGCAGACAATGTCCAGGTGATGTATCAGTAAGACTTCTTTTACCTTTAACCGCTTGCTGACCAGCGCACGCCTATTTACGTCGGCAGAATGGCACTGGTAGGCAAAAGGGCGTACAGATACATCCCTTTTAAGAAGCGGTGTCGCAGACGCGCGGGCGCCTGCCGCGGTCTCTGTGACCGCGGTCTCTGTGACCGTGACCGCGGGTCCCGTGGACTCGATGTCCACCGGGCGCCCGCAATCGTGTCACGGAGAGGAAGAACGGGGAGATGCTTTTGTAAACAAAGCATTTCCCTGTTCTGCCTAGTGATAGGACAGAGATCACTGCTCTCTGTCATCGAGAGCAGTGATCACTGTCCTGTGTGTTGAAGCACATCCCCCTCACAGTTAGAATCACTCCCTAGGACACACTTAACCCCTTCACCATCCCCTAGTGGTTAACCCCTTCACTGCCAGTGCAATTTACACAGTAATCAATGCATTTTTATAGCACCGATCACTGTATAAATGACAATGGTCCCAAAATAGTGTCAAAAGTGTCCGATCTGTCCGCCATAATGTCGCAGCCCCGATAAAAATCACAGATCGCCGCCATTACTAATAAAAAAATTGAAAATAAAAATGCCATAAAACTAGCCCCTATATTGTAGATGCTATAAATTTTGCGCAAACCAATCAATATACGCTTATTGCGATTTTTTTAACAAAAATATATAGAATGCATATCGGCCTAAACTGAGGAAAAAAATTGTTATTTTATATATTTTTGGGGATATTTATTATAGCAAAAAATATTGTGTTTTTTTCAAAATTGAAGCTCTTTTTTTGTTTATAGCGTAAAAAATAAAAACCGCAGAGGTGATCAAATACAACCAAAAGAAAGCTCTATTTGTGGGGAAAAAAGGACGTCAATTTTGTTTGGGTGTAACGACCGCGCAATTGTCAGTTAAAGCGTCACAGAGCTGAATCGCAAAAAGTGCTCTGGTCAGGAAGGCGGTAAAATCTTCCGGGGCTGAAGCGGTTAATGTGTAAAGCTAACAATCAGTTAAAGAGGAACCGAACTTTGGCTGCTGTGCCCAAAAACAGGCAGACAGAAAGCAAATGACTACTCACCAATAATACCTGTGGTCTCTCTGAAGCTGATACTCCCTAAATACTAACTTATAATGCTTTGTTTTGCACTGTGTCCCTGTATGGAGGCAGCCATCTTGGTAGAGGCAGGGCTTTACTTCCTCATGTCAGAACCTCCTGCAAGGAGAACAGTGAGCAGCACAGCAGTGACATCACCAAATCTCCAAATCTTCTGAGATTATCAGTCAGAGGCAGCCGTGCCCTACCTCTCACTTTGCAGATATACAGCTATGAGGCTGTAGGTACAGGAGATCTTAGGCATACTCACATACTAGAATTTGACTGCTATTTTTCAGGAGGAATTTAAGACAAAATGTAAATGTTTTATGGCACAATTAAGATATCTAGATTTTATCTATAACATGCAGCAGCAAACCTTCACTTTTTGTGTTCAAGTTTATTTTAAGGTGATGATTGTAAAGTTTTGTGCTTATTGTTTTGTTCTACAATGTACAATAGCTAAACACAAAAACACACAAATTTAAGCCCCTTACATACTATGTGATGATCTCTGTGCCACTGACTTTTTTGTAATAAACTGCAGCTACTGATATTCAGGCTTCTCCTTCTTCTGGTTGTGGTATCTCGCATTGCCACTGATGGCAAGAATAAAGCTAGGTACACACAGAGTTTTTCTTCGTTAAAACAGAGGGCTGAATGAGAAAAAGAACCAGCCAAATTTTGGTCCATGTGTACAAAGCTTCAAGCTAGCCATAGATGTATCGGTTTTTTGGATCAGCCAGTTGGCTGATCAAAAACAAAAAGTGAATGGATTCCCCACTCCAAGCAAGCAAGGTACTGTAGAGGGAGAAATCCTCCCTACTGTGTTATTGTATTCTAATAAGCAAGGACTCCTTCACGTCCGAATACACTGATTAGCACTGCAATTATTCAAGCAAACGTTTTCCAACAAGCCCATTCGTGAAAACTTGATTATTATAGCAACTTCTCATGTATGTGAATGGTCAAAGATGGATCAAAATTTGCCCAGTAACTGCGGAATTTTGATCCATCCATGGCCAGCTTTACATGAGATGGGCCTGGCGGCCAGTAAGCACTGCTATGGAAATATTATTTACAGTGGGGAAAATAATTATTGGATCCCCTGCAGATTTTGTAACTTTGCCCACTTACAAAGAAATGAAGGGTCTATAATTTTTATCATAGGTATATTTTAAATGATAGAAAACACATGATACAAATCGCCTTGTTTGGAGGAAGAAAAATGCTGACTATGATCCTAAGAACACCATCCCTAGAGTCAAGCACGCAGGTGGAAATATGGTACTTTGGGGCTGTTTCTCTACTAAAGGTATAGGTTGACTTTGCCACATTGAGGGGCCAATGGACGGGGCCATATATTGTAAAATCTTGGATGAGAACCTTGTTCCCTCAGCCAGAAAACTGAAGATGGGTCGTGAATGGGCCTTCCACCATGACAATGACCCAAAACATACTGCCAAGGCAACAAAGGAGTGGCTCAAGAAGAAGCACATTAAGGTCCTGACCTTAGTCCTATAGAAAATTTATGGAGGGAGCTGAAAATTCGAGTTGGCAGGAGACAGCCAAGAAACCTTTAGGATTTAGAAGATCTGTAAAGAAGAGTGCAATTTGATGCAGTATGCAGCGTATGGTGTGATCACTGTCAGGCTGATCCCCACCCCTTCAACCTCTGCAGCACTCATACGTCTATTTCCCAAAGACAACTTCTGGATATGATGCTGAGCATGTGCACTGGACTTCTTTGGTCGACCATGGCGAGGCCTGTTTTGAGTGGAACTTGTCCTGTTAAACCACTGTATGGTCTTGGCCACCGTGCTGCAGCTCAGTTTCAGGGTCTTGACAGTCTTCTTATAGCCTAGGCCATCTTTATGTAGAGCAACAATAATTTTTTTCAGATCTTTAGAGAGTTCTTTGCCATTAGGTGAGAGCGATAACGCCTGCTTCCCATTCACACCTGAGACCTTGTAATACTAACGAGTCACATGACACCGGGGAGGGAAAATGGCTAATTGGGCAGACAATTAGTTTAGACATTAATGGCTGTGTGTTGAGTTATTTTGAGGGGACAGCAATATTACACTGTTATACAAGCTGTACACTCACTACTTTACATTGTAGCAAAGTGTCATTTCTTCAGTGTTGTCACATGAAAAGATATAATAAAATATTTACAAAAATGTGAGGGGTGAACTCACTTTTGTGAGATACTGTAGCTATTTAAAAACTTTAAAAAATAGGTGCCTATACTGTCTCACTCTGTTCTGCATATGCTCAGTTGCTCTCCATTTTTGGCATTGTGCCAAAACTTTTTTTCAAGTTGTTATAGGTAAAGCTCCACTTTAAGGCTTAAAATGAAAAAAAAACACACTAATGTCCTAGTGCAGGGGTCTCAAACCGGTGGCCCGCCAGCTGTTGCGAAACTACCTGTGGGAGTCATACTTGTAACTGTAAAGCCTCATACACACGATAGGACTTTGTACAAACTTTCCCGTGGATTTTTGTACAAAGGGCATTGGCCATAAGTTTGTATTGCATACACACGGCATAACTTTTTCAGCCAACTTTCACCAAATCATGTGGTTTTTCAGCTCTTTACCACCACCCTTTGGTCAACTTCTGTATTGTCTGATATTGTGTCAATCTCGTCGCTTTTATCGGCGAGATTGACACCTTGCGAGCCGGGTTCACACTGGTGCGGGGATCTTACTTGGATTCCCGCCAATGCCAGGTACTGTGTTTGGTATGAATCATGAGGGGGAACTCCACGCCAAATTTTAAATAAAAAACCAGCATGGGTTCCCCTCAAGGGGCATACCAGGCCCTTAGGTCTGGTATGCATTTTAAGGGGAACCCCCTAAGTCATTGCACAGCGCTCACACAGCATTACAGCGGGAGAGAGCGTCGTGTCAATCTCGTAAGAAGAGAAGAGGGAAGAAGACAACGCAAAAGACCAGGCCACCGCTAGCAAAAGAGCGGCAAAAAAGCAGAAGATATCAGAGGAGCCCGGCAGAAGAACCAGAGAACGGGAGAAGAGGCCGAACACCGGGAGAAGAGGCCGAACACTGGGAGAAGAGGCGGGAGAAGAACTGGACACCGGGAGAAGAGGCCACAGAGAGCGGAGAAGAACCGGCCACCAGGAGAAGGGGCCGGAGAGACCCCCGAAGTCGGAAGAAGACCCCCAAAGTCGGAAGAAGACCCCCGGAGCTGCCTAATAAATTACTTTAAAAACCTGTGTAGTGTGTTTTTTTATTGACACTTTTTTCCCTAGGTGAATGGGTAGGGGTACGATGTACCCCATACTCATTCACATAGGGTGGGGGGCCGGGATCTGGGGGCCCCCTTATTAAAGGGGACTCCCGGATTCCGATAAGCCCCTCGCCTGCAGACCCCGACAACCAACGGTCAGGGATGTCGGGAACAGGTCCTTGTCCTCATCAACATGGGCGCCCCCTCCCCCAAAGCACCCACCCCTATGTTGAGGGCATGCGGCCTGGTACGGTTCAGGAGGGGGAGGGGGCGCTCACTCGTTCCCACCCCCTTTCTGACCGGCCGGGCTGCGTGCTCGGATAAGGGTCTGGTATGGATTTTGGGGTGACCCGCACGCCGTTTTTTCGGCGTAGGGGGTTCCCCTTAAAATTCATACCAGACCTAAGGGCCTGGTATGCCCCCAGAGGGGAATTCCCTCTCGCGCTCGCCGCAATAGGAAAATGTGTTTTTCCTATTGCAGCCAGCGCAAGATTACAGCACCCTGTCGCCGAGAACCAGCGCGATGGGATCGCGCTGGAAACATTCTCGCGGCTGCGTACTGTAGTTTGTACAAAAGTCAGATGGTTTTGTGTACACACGATCGGACTTTGCTCCATCTGACTTTTGTTGCCAGAAAGTTTGTGCGTTCGCACAGCCAACAAAAGTCAGATGGAAACAGAAAAAGTTTGTCTGATGGAGCGTACACACGGTCAGCTAATTTGCATGTTTGTTGTCAAAAAGTCCGATCGTGTGTACGGGCCTTTAGCCTCGCAATGCCTCATGAGACTTGTAGTTTTGCAACAGCTGGAGGGCCACCAGTTTGAGACCCCTGTCCTATGTACTAGACGCTGGCATGTGGAACTAGATCACACAATGGAGGGTGCAGACATATGACAAACACAATCTAAATTACAGAAAAAGAAAGAAACAGACATTCACAAGCTTACACATCTACATGACATTCCTAGGTTGTCCAATGAGGCTAGACCAAAATGTATCTAGAAATTTTTTTTAGGGTACATATAGCAAACCAAAACAAAGAACCCGGATGGCAGAAAACTAAAAAGAAAGAAAATTAACCCCCAGTCAAGTCACATATCAAACTCAAAGCAACTCTGATTACTAACCACAAAAAGACCATACTGGCAAAGTGTGTGTATAGCATCTGCAGAAGGAAGTTCCAGGCAAACACTCCTAAGGGTAAACCCTGACATAGGGTAGAAAAAAAGGGGGGGAGGAGGGTAAGGTGGTGAGAAGAAGAGCCAGAAAGGAAAGACGAAATGCTAAGAAGTCAGGCAAAGTGGAATCCCCAAATAGGGATAGCGAGCAACAATTGCCCTCAACTAGTTTGCCCCAGCAATGGGTAGGGTGTGAGAACATGACCGCTGCTGCCATTTAGTCCAGACATCTAACTCCTAACCAGTCCTTTCAGGGCGGGCCTCTACATGAATGCCCATTATACCTCCAGCATTTCATCCCTGACTGAGAAGATTTTTGTATTCCTCTGTGGTTTTAAAGTGAAACCAACATGCCCAGATATTTGTGAATGCTAAGATTCTGTCCTGCGCTACAGAAACCAACTCCTCCATTTCTTCCAATCTATTTAAACAAAGAAGCCACTCTCATAATGTAGATGGGGTGGTGTCTCTCCAATGAGCTGGAATACACAGCCTAGCAGCATTGATTCCGTGTAATAGTAGAGATCTACTGTATCGTCTCACTGAGAGTTTTGTATGATGCAATGAGTACTGAGCTGCAGTAAAAGAAAAAATTGGATGACTCGCGCTATATAGGTGGATGTATGTGTGGCCAAATTCGTCACACAAAAAGCACTAAATACACAGTATCAGTGAATATATAAACCATCTGTGTGGTGATAAATCACAATCAGTGCAAACAAATCACAAAAATACTCAGTAAAAACATAAATCATCAGTGCAATGATATATCGCAATCAGTGCAAACAATTGAAAAAATAATAAATAAAGTCCAAACAAAATATACTGAAAAAAACATGTGGAAGAATCAAAAGTAGTCCATAAAAGGAACCCAAGACAAGGTGAGTTGGCAATCACAGGTCTTTCAACCGCATGGAACCTCAAATGTGTAGAACCACCACCAAAAGTAAGAGCCTGGCCGCTTACCAGAACCCCATGACCCCCCGTTACAGAGGGTCTAAAAGGGCTTTTGAGATCCTAGTAGTCCGGACTTCCCAGGAACGGAGATGGAACGGAGATGGGAGTGAAAACTGGAAAAGGGCATCAGGTGCTGGAGTGGGGATGGATGGATCCACAAGAAGGGGGCTCAACCCTCAGCATAGTGGTGTCATCATAGGAGAGAAGAAAGGGAGGGCTCCCATAGTGTAAAATCAGATGGTAATTTATTGTAGAAAAAAACATAAACACTCACATGTAGGTAAGACAATCAACATCATCAATTGGAAAAACGAACTGTGGCACCGGCTGGATAACCACAGATAGCTCGTCCTGTTGAAAATACAGCGACAGTGGGAGGTGGCGCGATGATGCCGCTCAGCCCTACGCTGCGTTTCGCAAAAGAATTGCGCCTTCAAGGGGCACGAGCTGCTCATCGCAACACCTCCCTTAAATAGTAAGTAATAAGCCTCACCTTGGAATCCCCCATACCAGACTTCCGCATTAGCCTCGAGCGCATAAATTGCTAGTGCGCATGTGCGGAAGAGATCTAAACTTCCTAGGGAGCCTAGAGCGTCCCTAGCCTCATCGCTACCGCGCATGTGCAGCCCTGAGCTGCAGTGGGGTCAACAGCACATCCCGTAACTCGGGTCATGACATTGTGAACCAACATTTAGAATGAAGCAATGCGTGGGTAAGTCCACCATATATGGAGGAACATACCTTCCTACGCTGAACATCTCCAGCATCAGTCAGTAACCACAGGATATATTCTATGGAGCATAGAGTAAAAAAAAAAACTTTATGTAGCCACTGCTTAATAGGGTTCAGGCCTAATGGCAAAAAAAATTAAAGAGAACTAATATCTACTTACAATATATCTGAACAATAGCAGCTGCTCATATCAATGCTAAAAAAGTAGGTAAGGCACACGCTGGCAATATATAAAGCATTGCAAATATTTCCTAGTGCACTTTCCAGCTAAAGACACTCTGCCAGGTTAAGGCACCTCTGTAAAGTGTGTTCTCTTAAATTAATGTTCCGGTTCCCAACTCTGGCACATATATCAATGCATAAATTGTGAGTAGATATGGCTGGGAGGTAGCAACTTCCTCCCTAAGGGTACAGCAACATACAAGAAGCTCAACATTGCTCAAGGCAGCTGAAGACCTCTGGTATATGTGAACCAAATACAACAAAGCAATAAAGGCAGATGCTGAGATCAATTTAAAACCAGCAAGAAGGGAAAGGTACACATGGGCAGGACAATATACAAAGGAATACAAAAAATTACCATAGCATGCACATGTAAAAGTGTTTCAGCACAGCTGCTAATTCTCAGTCTTTTGTAGGTATTACAGATCCCTGTACATCTATGATGGTATTTAGATAACATGATTGTCAGCACTTTATGACCCGCACATCATTCTCATGCTTGACTGATATCTTTTGTATGGTAGTTTTGCAATGAATCTTTGCTAAAGGTCAAACAGCACAGTTTTCAAACCTTCCAAGTGTCCATGTTATACTGTACAATATATACAGTGCCTTGAAAAAGTATTCCTACTCCTTGAAATTTTCCACATTTTGTCATGTTACAAACAAAAGAGATTTTATGTGATAGACCAACACAAAGTGGCACATAATTGTGAAGTGGAAGGAAAATGATAAATGGTTTTCAAAATTGTTTACACAAATTTCTGAGAAGTGCGGCGTGCATTTCTATTCAGCCCCCCTGAGTCAATACTTTGTAGAACTACCTTTCACTGCAAGCTGCAAGTCTTTTTGGGTATGTCTCTACCAGCTTTGACCAGCTAGAGAGTGACATTTTTGCCCATTTTTCTTTGCAAAATAGCTCAAGCTTTGTCAGATTGGATGAAGAGCGTCTGTGAAGAGCAATTTGAAAGTCTTGCCACAGATTCTCAATTGGATTTAGGTCTGGACTTTGACTGGGCCATGCTAATGCCGCATACACGCGATCGCACATTTTGACAACAAAATCCGTGTTTTTTTTCCCACGGATGTTGGCTCAAACTTGTCTTGCATACACACGGTCACACAAATCTTATCGGAAATTCTGATCGCCAAGAATATGGTGACGTACAACACGTACGACGAGCCGAGAAAAAATGAAGTTCAATAGCTAGTGTGGCTCTTCTGCTTGATTCCGAGCATGCGTGGAACTTTGTGCGTTGGAATTGTGTACACACAATCGGAATTCAGACAACGGATTTTGTTGTCGGAAAATTTGAGATCCAGATCTCAAATTTTGTTTGTCGGAAATTCCGATGCAAAAAAAACGATGGAGCCTACACACGGTCGGAATTTCTGACAACAAGCTCCCATCGAACATTTCAATCCAACCGTGTGTACGCGGCATAACACATGAATATGCTTTGATCTAAACTATTCCATTGTAGCTCTGGCTGTATGTTTAGGGTCGTTGTTCGGCTGGAAGGCGAACCTCAGGCCCAGTCTCAGGTATTTTGCAGACTCTAAGGCTGGGTTCACACCTATGTGAATTGGATGCGGATTTTCACCGCATCCAATTCGCATATCAGGAGAATATGACTGTCTCTCAATGGAGTCGGTTCACATGTCTCTGGGGCAGCTGCAGAGCGCACTGTGCATCTTTGCCTCCGTTTCAGGGTCGAATTCAGGCAAAGATTCTGCCCTGATTTGTCCCTGAAACGGAGAACAGGGACAGACAGCGTTGCTGTGCGATCCACGGCCGGGTTAGCTCCATCCATCTTCCCATCAACTCTGATCAGCTTCCCTGTCCCTGCTGAAGAAAAGCATCCCCACAACATGATACTGCCACCACCATGTTTTATGGTGGGGATGGTGTGTTCAGGGTGATGTGCAGTGTTAGTTTTCCGCCTCACATAGCGCTTTGCTTTTAGACCAAAAAGTTACATTTTGGTCTCATCTGACCAGAGCACCTTCTTCCACGTTTGCTGTGTCCCCAACATGGCTTCTCACAAACTGCAAACGGGACTTCTTGTAGCTTACTTTCAACAATGGCTTTCTTCTTGCCACTCTTCCATAAAGCCCAGATTTGTGGACTACACGAATAATAGTTGTCCTGTGGACAGATTCTCCCACCTGAGCTGTGGATCTCTGCAGCTCCTCCAGAGTTACCATGGTCCTCATGGCTGCTTCTCTGAGTAATGCTCTCCTTGCCTTGCCTGTCAGTTTAGGTGGATGGCCATGTCTTGGTAGGTTTACAGTTACTCTTACTGCCATACTCTTGCAGTTACTCTTTCCATTTTCGGAATGATGGATTGAACAGTGCTGCATGAGATGTTCAAAGCTTGGGATTTTTTTTATAACCTAACCCTGCTTTAAACTTCTCCACAACTTTATCCCTGACCTGTCTGGTGTGTTCCTTGGCCTTCATAAAGCTGTTTGTTCATTAAGATTCTGTAACAAACCTCTGAGGGATTCACAGAACATGCCACACTTTTCAGATATTTATTTGTCAAAAATTTCGAAAACCATTTATCATTTTCCTTCCACTTAACAATTCTGTGCCACTTTGTGTTGCTTTATCACAAAACATCCCAATAAAATACATTTACTTTTTTGGTTTTAACATGACAAAATGTGGAAAATATCAAGGGGAATGAATACTTTTTCAAGGCACTGTACATTAAGCGTATTTATTTATTCAAGGGTGAAATCCACAATCTCTGAGCGATGCATCCCTTTTGTTTGAATTACTGAAATCCACTATCTGTTATTGTCCGGATTAGCAATAGGATATCTTTATCTATTAACGAAGGGCTGTAACTAAAGTGGACCCAAAATTCTATAATATGGCTTTGGGTGACAATGGCATTTGTTGTATGGGATTGCAACAGTTATAACCTGAATGAAATCTTACTCTTTTTAGCTCTTTATAGTTCTGAATCCCCACATGTTATGATTTGTCAATATATTTAGCCTTAAAATGCTTTAAATACATTTTTCTCTCAGTACAATAGATGATACTTGTTCTCCTGCTGCAGTGCTCTGTGCTGGCAGAGCTGAGTAACAGCTACACCCTGCAGCACAGGTGTCTTCAGTCACATAGACTTGTACTGCAAAGGAGGGGAGGGGTGTGTCAGACCAGATCTTTTACTGAATATTGATCCCTTGGAGCGCTGGATCCGTTGCCCATTAGACTGCATATTTAGAGATCCTGCGCAGCTGCTGTAAAAGGAACAAAACAGTGATTGTTAGTACAGTGTTTACCTTTGTTATTATTTCTGTGCATTTAGTTGGGCTTTAAATGACAACTTTCTTTTTAATTTGAAAAAAGGAAAGGTTACAACCTTTGTTAGATTTTTTAACATTTTGTTTGTGTCCCTGTTGGGGAGATTTGCTTCCGCTTCCTGTCCTGGTGACACCTTGTCACACCTTGACACCTTGACACACAATGAGTCACCAACACTGGTAGAGAGTGTTAAACTCCCCCAATGGGGATGCAGAAAAAAACCTGACAGAGGATCTGTTCTTTTTACTAGACAAGTGGCAAAAATAATGCAGACAAAATATCAATAAAAAAAGGAAACCTGCAATATTTAAACTACAAATGACATGTTAAAAGGGATGATCACAATAATTATAAAACAACTATAATCTATGATGACAAAATACAATGGGGTGAATTTACTAAAGGCAACTGGACCGTGCACTTTGCAGAGCTTAGTAAATGAAGTGAGAGTTTACTTTGCAAAGAATACCCAATCATAGGAAAAACAGCATTTTTGTTTGCACATGATTAGATGATGGAAGTCAGCAGAACTTCCCCTCATTTACCAAGTTCTGAAGCAACTACACTTACAAAGTGCAGAGTCTTTTTGCCTTTAGTAAATCCACTCCAATGAAGTAAGATATTATAAATATACAAAATAGCAAACATCAACTAATACAATGGGGTTGTTTTATTAAAGGCAAAAAGACTGTGCACTCTGCATGGGCATTTACTCCAGAGCTTAGTAAATAAGGTGAGGCTTCACTTTGCAAAGAATACCCAATCACAGAAAAAACAGCATTTTTGCTTGCACATGATTGGATTATGGGAGTCAGTAGAGCTTCCCCTCATATACCAAGCTGTAGAGCAAATGAACTTGCAACTGCACTTGCAAATACATAGACTATTTGCCTTTAGTAAACCAACCCCAATGAACACCAATAACACAAAACTAACAGAAACACCAAAAAAAGAAAAAAGTCTACCAGTCAAATCTGGACCAATCAAAAAAAAGTGCTGGATATATTATGCCGGTAGGATTGCTGATCTTTTTTTCAAGATGGGATGGCTGTATATTTTACAGTAGTATAACGGTAAGCGGACAAACCTATACTCAAAAATCTCCTAGAGACACTGTTACCTTTTTCACACAATTTATACTGATCATGTGGGAGAAGAGATTGCTTCAAATCGAGTACAGATTCATTTATTTGCTTGACAAAACCACCCCTTCCTTGCATCCTCCAAATAATCTACTGGCTTTGTATTCCTGATGATGATTGTTCATAACTTTTACATTTTTTTGTATTTGTCATATTTTATTGTATGTACATTATTTTTTTACACCAAAGGAAAGGAAGTGTAAAGCTGACCATTTTTTTAAAATTAGGCAACAATCTCTATGACAGTAGTAGAAGCCACCCAGCAGCCAACACCCTTTGGGAAACAATTTATAGTATGGGTTTGAAACCCTGTGGAGGCAAATGAGGAGCACTGTAAATAAAAGTCTTCAGTTGGTTACGGGATAACATTGTGTTTATTGGTATATAAAAGTACAACGTAAAAGTGCCAACGTATTCGGGGGGATTAGAGCACCCCCTTATTCAGGTAAAATATGGTGAATAAAAAGGTTTGATACCTTTTCTGATACCTTATTTCCCCTCATGATGAAAGCCAACAGAAAGGTGTCCAGGTGGTCAAACATTTTTTCTATATCTGAGTTAGGAAGCATTAGAACCTCTCTTAGGTTTTTCTAGCTGTCTATGTTGTTAGCCATATTTATATATTTATTTTCTCTTTAAATGACATGCTATTGTAGCGCCCTGCTCCTAACGAGCAGACACTATTTTCTTTTGAAATTTAAATTAGTTGAAGCTACAGTTTTGGCTCAACTTATTATTGCCTAAATTTAATGGTTTCTGTGCCAGATTGGCTGGACTGTGCAGATTTCTAACCATGCCCTTCAGGTCTGGTATGGATATTAAGGGGAACCCCGGCTAAAATTAAAGAAAAAAAATGGCGCGGGGGTCCCCCTCAAAATCTATACCAGACCCTTCAGATCTGGTATAGATTTTAAGGGGAACCCCGTGCCAAAATTTTTTAAAAAAGGCGTGGGGTCCCCCCAAAAATCCATACCAGACCCTTATCCGAGCACGCAACCTGGCAGGCTGCAGGAAAAGAAGGGGGGACCGGAGAGCGCCCCCCCTCCTGAACCGTACCAGGCCACATGCCCTCAACATTGGGAGGGTGCTAGGATTCTTTGGGGTAGCCCCCCAAAGCACCTTGTCCCCATGTTGATGGGGACAAGGGCCTCATCTCCACAGCCCTTGCCTGGTGGTTGTGGGGGTCTGCGGGAAGGGGGCTTATCAGAATCTGGAAGCCCCCTTTAACAAGGGGACCCCCAGATCACGCCCCCCCATGTGAAATGGTAATGATCCCGGCCCACCCCCTGTGTGAAATGGTTACCATTTCACAAAAAAAGTGTCAAAAATGTTAAAAATGACAAGAGACAGTTTTTGACAATTCCTTTATTTAAATGCTTCTTCTTTCTTCTATCTTCCTTCGGTTTCTTCCTCCATCTTCTTCTTCTTCTGGTTCTTCCTCCAAGTGGCCTGGTACGGTTCAGGAGGGGGGCCCCCCTCTTTTCCTGTGGCCTGCCAGGTTGCGTTCTCGGATAAGGGTCTGGTATGGATTTTTGGGGGGACCCCACGCCATTTTTAAAAAAAAAATTGGTGCGGGGTTCCCCTAAAATCTATACCTGGCCTGAAGGGCCTGGTAAGGAATTTAGGGGGACCCCCCACGCCATTTTTAAAAAAATTGTGGTTCGAGGTTCCCCTGGGGGGGAATTCCGATGCCGTTTTTATCAATGAACTTTTAAGAGTATTGTCGGACTGGCAATTCATTAATAGCTGCGAGTCTTTTTAAATGACTTTTTTTCCTTTGAAATGTCATTTTGCTGTCAGACTGTTCTAAACACGGGAAACATGTGCCCCTTTACAGGCATACTATAGACACCCCCCAGGTACGAAATTTAAAGGAATATTACACTTTTAATGTTTCACTTTAAGCATTATTAAAATCACTGCTCCCGAAAAAACTGACGTTTTTAAAACTTTTTTTTGCATTGATCCATGTTCCCTGGGGCAGGACCCATGTCCCCAAACACTTTTTATGACAATAACTTGCATATAAGCCTTTAAAATGATCACTTTTAAATATTCATGTTCGTGTCCCATAGACTTTAACGGTGTTCGCGTGTTTGAACAAATTTTTTGCCTGTTCGCATGTTCTGGTGCGAACCAAACAGGGGGGTGTTCGGCTCATCCCTAGTCATTACTCTACTATTCTATTTATCATATTGCTAGGTGTGCCAGTAGGGGCTGAGACGCTTCTTGGGGTTGAGAGGCCGAGTAACGGACTGAACAAACTTAAGCAGCTCCTACGTGCGTATCGTTACACTAGAGAGATGAAAGGAAAGGTTGGGACATCACACTTATATGAGCTTATTTTAAATCCATTTGCAAAACCATGAGCATTAATATGAAGTTGTTCCCCATTTGTGGCTATAACAGCATACACTCTTCTGGGAAGGTTTTTCACAAGATTTTGGAGTGTGTTTGTGGAAATTTGTGACCTTTCAGCTTATAAGGTTAAATGCTGAAGCTGGGCGAGAAGAACTCTCTTTGCAGCCAATCAAGTTTTTTTCTACCAAACGCATCAAATCATGTCCTTTCCACAAAGTCTTGCTGAAACAAAAAAGCACCTACTCCAAACTGTTGCCACAAGTAACCAGATGACACAACTCTCATCAGGTCTATGCACATTATATGGCCAAAAGTATGTGGATAGTTTCCAAGTTCATGTGTTTCCAATGAAGATTGTCTAAAATTTCTTTGTGTACCAAAGCATAAGTACTCTTCACAAGAAGCACCTGAACGTAATTGTCATGCTTATAGCACAGGTGGCCAGTCACTATAGCTAGTTTCTGTTTTCCTAACCTATAGCAGCCCCCTTTCCCATAAGGCAAGCAGACCCACTGGTACTTGGTTGCCCCCAGGACTTATACACAATGCTATAGTGCCTGGCTACCATGCCAGGGCAGGCACGAACTGAGCAGAGCAAACAGGTACTTGCGATTGGCAAAAAGGCAAAGTGGTCAGTGACAGTCTAGGTTCAGTGTAGGCTGAGTTCTGAGCATATTGAATATCTGATCTGAGGTTGTCAACAAGGGAATTTAAACTAGCAGGCTGGGCAGACAAACAGGGAGCTTGGAACATGTGTTGCAAACACTATCACAAGGATGAGACTGCAGGCTTGGCTGGCTTAAATCAGGTTTGGTCTCCACCCAGAGACTGGCCACATCAATCACCTTGCAGGTGGACAGGCAGACAGGGAGAATGTATCACAGCCAAAACCAGGATGCTGGAATGAGACCAGCAGCTGTTATGGAACAGGAGCGTTTCCATGCTCCTGAAAGTAATCACATGGAGGGGTGGTTACATATTTTGGGCCATAAAGTAGGTGTGCACAAACCTTTTACACATATAATATGCATAGATGTAAGGAGAGCTCCATAATCTGTTCCCCTGTCAGAACACACTGATCAGCGCTCGCAGTCACTGGCTGCCAGTGCTGATCACATGTGAGTCAGATGCTGCTTTTCCAGCATGCCGTTTAACAGAAGCCAGTCATAAGAGCGGCTTCTGTAGAATAGACAGCTGTAAACACGGACCACAATTGTCCGGTTCCTGGCAAAGCGACAGTTTTTGGACGATTTTCGCCCGTGTATACAAGTCTTAAGGGATTCAATAGGTTATTGAATTCCTATTGTTTCCTATGAGATAAGCTTAGGTTTCAGGTTTCTACATTTGCCTTCTTATTCTCTCAGCCATAAACAAGATTTTTCAACCAAGCCGAGCATCCATGTTTATGGTACTGTGGCCATCCAAAGTGCCACTTGCATTGTGCTTGTATGGGCAGCACTAGCCTCTTTTAAAATAAAGTCCTTTGTGAGCTGCTTAGTTATAAATTCATAAAAACTTTACAAGCTTCCCCAGTGAAAAGACACCGGGAAGTGACTGGCAGCTATTAAAAGCTACAAGTTAATCCAACCTATATCTACTTGACTTGGTTCACGTAGGTAAGGGGATATCAGAGCAGGATGTTTGCTTAAGCTGGAGGCTGCAAAATAAATATTGGTTTTCCAAACAGGGTCAACAAAGGATAGATTTGATCTGCAAGGCTAAATAAGTCAGTGTGTTTTGATTGCCTCCAGTATACACCGACTTGTTCAAGGACACACGTAGACTAACTTAAAGGCTGACATCCGACACACTGTTAATTTGAGAATGATGGTTCAATTGCTTTCCAAGAATTTTCCTTTGATACCAGTGACACTGAGAGGATGCTGTCACATGGCAGTCTACAGACCTCTGGTTCCAAGGCCTTGATGCAGAGATGATGTCATCACTCTGTGCCTACAACCCAAGGCAATTTTTCAAGGGTCAGTTCAAGCAAAACTAATATACTAGTTTTGCAGCAATGCAGGTGGGCTCATTAGCTTCAGAAAGTTCTCTTGTGTTGAGATACCTCCACTCGACTCTAGCAGAGGCAGTTTGTTATCAGCTCACTACAAGAAGTTAGGGATTCACTGTATTTTCATCAGCTCAATAAGTATGATTCTGTACTTGTAGCATTTTTGAATATACAAAACATGGGAAAAAGTGCATGAATTTCATTAAAAATACAGGGCAAGGTAACAGGACTGGACACTGTGTGGACACGTGCAATCCATGTGTATTCCACTATGGAACACTGTGATGGTTGAAGAAGGATGCACATCCCTGCTATTGTTGAGCCCTCTTTCTACAGTAAAAATATTGTTCCTTTACAGCTACAACTGCATACCTCCCAACTTTCTGAGATGAGAATGAGGGACACCTATTAGCAAAAGTATGTAGGCATAGGACACCGAGCTTAAAGTATGCCATATGAAATTGACCTAGGAGGCAGTCTTTCCAAGATCTGAAATTTGGAAAAAGTAAGTCATCCCTGTGCCAAGGTCAATGTGAGCAGCTGGGTAAACCTGGGAAAACACAGGCTCCTAATGTCTAACAGAGGCTGCTGGGCCCTTTGTACCATGATAAGTTGACGATTCCATGATACTGAAATAAGAGAAGATATGTAGTCAGGTACAGTGTGAAGAAGAATTGGAGGTTACTCTTACAGCGGAATTAGCCCCTCTTACACCCTTGAAACATTTTTTGTTGCTGTATGTGTCTCTGCTGTGAGATTCATGCTACTGTTAGTCCTGGAGACCACTGTCATGAGAGAAAGGAAGGAAAATCTTAAAAAAATAGAGCTAGAGCTGTCATCAGAGAAAAATGACAAACAAATCCCACGATAGAGACTCTTGTTCCTGTAACTTCTCTATTCCATTTACTACTACAAGTATTATTTTCATTAACATTATTATTGTTATTAGTAACATTTATAATAAAAATGAATTACCTTGTCCATCCACATAAGGCTCCATTCACACCAGAATAAGAATAAGGAAAATTACAGTTAATCAGTATATATAGCCCACATAATTCTTGGTTGTATATTTAAAGCCCAACAGCAGGCAAATTTTTTTGTCAACTCATTTTTTTTCTAGGGGTGAGCACAAAGTTCATACTCACCTGGTCTTCCAGAAAATCGCGCTCCCCCACAGTCCAGCAGTGGACTGTTCCTGTCTATAGCGCATGCTGACATCAGTAACAGTCCATTTTCAAGACCACGGTTTTCAGGTGTTTTAGCGCTAGAAATAGCGCCTGTAAGGCGCCTGAAAATCGCCTCCCATTCATTTCAGTGTGACTTTTCACACTGGGGCGGTGCGCTTGCGGGACATTAGGAAAAGTCCTGCAAGCAGCATCTTTGGACGGTTTGGGAGCGATGTATACATGAAGAGAACAAAAGCACATTGACATTGGCCTTTAAGGTCCAACTAAAGCATTTTTTTTTTAGTTTTGTGCAGAGGGAGGAAGCATTAAAATACCCATCAAGTCCTTATTACTTCCTATGTCCCTTGTGGGAAGATTTAACCTCACTTCCTCTCCCAACATCACACGTACTAGAACTGATGTGATGTCTCTCTAATGGGGACAGAGACTGTAACAAAAATATATTGAAACAGTAAACTAAGGGCAACCCTAAGAAATGCTTTCTCATTTCAGTGGTTACCTTCTTTGCCTTATCTGGGGATTGGGTTTACTCCGACATATGCAGGACTCTATCAGGCCAATTTCCCTCCTTTGTTTAGGAAGTTATCAGATATGCTGTCCTCTTGGACCCATCTCCCGTTATCTTGGTTTGGGAGAATTATGGCGGTGCGTATGACCTACATTCCAAAACTGCTTTATTTTTTCCGTGTTTTGCCGGTCCCGGTCCCATCACATATTCTGCGTATACACCATTGCAAAATTCTGAAGTCTGTCTGGGGCTCCTCTAGAGCCAGATTTAATAAACAAGTTCTATACGCCTGAAAGATCAATGGTGGCCTCCCGGTCCCCAATTTACAAGCCTATTATACTGCAGCGAATATAACTCCATTATCTCACCTTCACGAGAACTATAAAATGGCGTTATGGGCCACTATTCGTTTAGTGGACTCCTACCTGATTCCGATCGCCTTCCTGCCCTGTCTCCCCCGTATACATCGCCCTGACACGATTGTACCTTGCTTGGCACATTCCCTTCGATTAAATACTCGGCGGGCCTGATCTCTCTTCCTCTTCCCTTACTTTGCCTCCTTCATTGTCCATTGTTTCCGTGAGGGTGTGATAACCCACAACAGACAATGGACTGATGATGACTTTGTTGATATCCACTCTCTGTTTACCTCTACTAGGATAATTGCTTTTGCTGCTCTACGTTCCTCACACGATATTCCCCTCCGAGAACACTATAGCTACCTACAAGTTTGGCACTTTCTCCAGCAGTTTATAAAGTCTCAACCTAATCCATACACCTTGACCCCCTTTGAAAGCCTATGTAGATCTCAACCTCAATCCTCCAGCTTAATCTCATTAATCTACTCAGCAATAATCTCCTCCAAAAAAACACTGCTGAGACCTTACCACCTCCAGTGGGAGGCGGAGCTGGGGAGGCAGCTAGAGGACTGGCAGGTCATGACTATAGCATTGTCCAAATGCTCCAAAAATGTTCTTTTTTAGGAAAATGCCTATAAAATACTCTACAGGTGGTATTACACTCCGGCTCAGTTGGCAAGGTTTGTTTCCGTGGTTGTTCTCAAGAGGGTACTATGGCGCACATTTGGTGGACATGTCTGAAGCTATGCAGATTATGGGTCAGAGTCTACTCTCTTCTTCGCAACTTATTCCATACCAACTTAAAGAGGGATCCCTATGAGGCTCTTTTGTGTAAGCCAATTGCGGAACTGCTTTGTCTGGAGCGCCAGTTGGCGTTGCACCTCTTTACTGCAACTAAACTGATTATTGCAGAGGCATGGAAGACACCAGTACACAGCTTTGAGGCGGTTAAAAACAGTATGAATAATTTTATGGTAAACGAAAAGCTGACGGCTATACTTTCAGACACCCATGACAAATTTCTTCGGGTCTGGCAGCCTTGGGTTGCCTACATTCAAACTTCTAGATTTGATTCTACGCTTCTCTGGATTTAATATGTTTATGCCCCCCACCCCGTGGACTCTCCTTCCTTCTTACTGCTCTTTCCTCTCATATTCCTAGTCTACTACCCCTCTCTTCTTTTTCTTTTCTTTCGTCTCCTTTCCTATTTCTTTCTATCAGCTCATCCGACCCCCAGGTATAGGCCTGGGGTGGATGGTTACGTGGTAAACTTCTAACATTGCTATATAGTACACCCTTGGTAATATACTTGTTGACTATTTGGTTTGATAACTAGCTGCACTCATAATTCTATTAGGACATTTCTACCTTTATTTGGTGCAGCGTGTTCCAGAATACCGAGGTTCCGGATGGTGTTATTAATCTCTCAAATGTTATGCATAACCATTCTTGGAATCTCTAGAACTTGAGCATATCTTATTTTTATTTTTTCTCGTTTTGTACTATTATATGTTTATTCGCTATGTGTCCATCAATGTGATGTGCTGTTATGTTGGAGTGAATATTAATAAACCCCCTTGTAAAAGAAACAGTAAACTGAGAAAAGGTTAGAGCACACGTGTCAAACACTAGGCCTGTGGGCTTAACCCGGCCCATGAGGCCATTTTATGTGGCCCTCCCAGCTATTTCCCAGCTCCTTCCCAACAGCAAATCAAGGTGGTGGTGGTGGTGGGGGGGGGGGTGCATAGTGATGTAAAGGAGGGTGGGGGGACTCTTGACATCTAATGTAAGGGAGGTCCTCTGGACATCTGCTTATAATTATTATGAGAATAATATAATCCTATGCCAGTTGAAAAGGAGGGTCATATGCTGCTGGTATCATCCACAGGAAAGTTACTGGAGACTGCTCAGACAGAACACCATGGCAGGACCATGTCCTGTCTCAGCAGTCTCCAATAAAGTTTTGTGTGGATGATACCGGTGGTGTGCGACCCTCCTTTTCAGACTTGCATCATCTGCTACAGGAGTGTGAGTGGTCTCCATGCCGGTCAGCACCTGCCCTTCACAGTGTAAGTCTTAAGTTATTACTAAAAGCAGTAATTTAGTATGATAAAGAGCAGATACATTTATATAGTCTTACAGATACAACCGGCCCTTTGAAGACAACCATAATGCTGATGCAGGCCTCAATGAAATGGAGTTAGAGACCCCTGGGTTAGAGCATCTGTCAGGTTTTGTTTTCCTGTCCCACTGACACCTGGACCTTCTCCTTCCTCATCCTAGTACAATAAAGACATGCGATGGGAGAAATCCTGCCAAGTGCAAGCACAGACAGCAATAAAAATTTGACAGAAGGCCCGACTGTTGCCCACTGAATCACAACTAAAAAAAAAAACTGGAGTTGGGATTTAATATTTGCTGCCAGTGATTTCCCAGTTTTTTTGCATATGGGCGGGACTTAGTGCCCAATACAAGGACCCTTGAGCTCAAACTAAGGCGGCCCCCAACTTAGAAGCCGTTCACCTTGCACCGTTCAACTGTAAGGCTTAGACATTCCACGTTTTAAGCACTCTTCCCATGACACTGTATACTTTCACTCCAAATGCATTAGTTAGGAGGGGGACAAAGTGGAGCTTATGTCCCACTCACCAGCACAGCTGTAGCTTGCCACCTCACTCCCAGGAAAAATAGTAGCTCCCACCAGTCCCTTAGTGCAGAACTCTGTTGTTTCTGAGCTTGACTTGGATTCTTCCTTCTGTACCCTTGTTTTCCATACCTTTAGGCTAGGTCCCTGGGTCCCCCATGCCATGATGTCAGTCCCATGCATCAGGGCACTGATCGCTAGGGAGGGGTTCAAGCTTACCAACCCCCCCCCCACTACTAGGGAAACCATCTCCCATGCCAGGTACCGATCTTTTACTGGCTGGTTGCTATAGCATTCACGTCACTGCATTCGTTACCTGTAGCAAAGGCAATACTCGTTACCTGTATACTCGTTACCTGTAGCAATGGCAATATAGCTGCACCCCCCACCAACTTTGCTGTGAATTTAAACCTTGCATGGTGGCCTTCTTACATCTCCTCTTTATCCCTTTTGTACAAGCCCTGATCAAGATATGCCCTGCATGCACTCCTTTGTATGAAGAACTTCAGACCAGCCACTGAGACAGTTAAAGGAACTTTTTACTGAATAACTTTGCAGCAAGTATATGCATTTCAACACAGTTTCTTACAGGTAATATATGGCATACTCTCTCTCCTCTACTACCCCAGGTTGCCAGTCCATACCTCTAATGCCCCGTAAACACGGTTGGATTCTCCGACGGAAAATGTTCGATGGGAGCTTTTTGTCGGAAATTCCAACCGTGTAGGCTCCATCGGACATTTTCCATCGGAATTTCCGTCACACAAAATTTGAGAGCTGGTTCTCAAATTTTGCGACGGAAATTCCGATCGTGTGTACACAATTCTGACTCACAAAGTTTTTTATCGGCTCGTCATACGCGTTGTACGTCACCGCGTTCTTGACGTTCGGAATTTCCGTCCAACTTTGTGTGACCGTGTGTATGCAAGATAAGTTTGAGCCAACATTCATCGGAAAAAAAACATTGATTTTGTTGTCGGAATGTGCGATCGTGTCCACTTTATCTTCTGTGGGACCCACCCTGGGTCCCCACAAAGCGGGTTGTTCTCCTTGAGAGTGTCAGCTACATCATTCCATAGCCCAGCTTACTCTCTTTTCTATGTGTTCCAGCTGGCTTCAGAGCAGAGCCCTTGCCCATTTTGTAGCAACCCAGGGTAGAGAGCAGAACCTGAAAAAGCCAGCAAAACACAGAGCCTATGTTAACCCTTTACTCAGCCCGTGGCGGCCTGCTAGCTGAAGCACAATATACATAGCCCAAAGTAACCATGAGTCAGCAATAAACAGTGGTTTATCAAAATTACAAAACGTTGCTTTATTTTGCCCTACACTGTAAGCAGCACCCTACAACATTCAAGCCTTTGAACATCTCTTTCTGCCAGAGTCTGGTGTCCAGGCTGCAGACAACATGACAGTTCCATGACAACTAATTCTCATCTAGGGATAATATCACACAAGTGATCCTGTCACTGGTGACATTTCACAAGTTACAGGATTACTAACTTATCATACACCTCTGTTCTTTAGTAGTGGGGAAAGCGAGTAGTCACTCTCTTGCTAGAGATGCTAGAGAGGGAGATTCAGCAGGCTTGCAGACCAGCAAGGCAGCGATTCCATAGAGGTAGAACAAGGGCAGAACATACAGGGCTAGAGAACAAGGGTTCTGTGGAAACCTAGGTTTCCTCCAGAGGTTGCTAGGAGTTCCTTCAGGGGTTGCTAATTTACCCCTCCATTAAATGGTGGCTGCAAAGTTTCAGGGCCCAATGTCACTTGGCTAAGCCAGTTGCATGACACTAAAGATCTTTATAGCTGTCTGTAAGGGGCATTCTTCCCACTGTTCACCAATGTAAGGGGCATTTGTCTACTGACCCCTAATGAATTAGTATTAGCAAGGGTTCTCTGACACCTGAAAATTATGTCAAGGGTTCGGCTGGGGTAAAAAGGTTAAGAAAGGCTGCTCTACTAGTTGATTCTGTTGCTGGTGATTTTTTGCCAGTAGCAGAATTGCCCATGTGACATCAGCCTTAGGTCTACTTAGTTTTATTTTCTTTGCAACGTGTGTGTGTGTGCCAATATCTTCATTTAGTGCTTTTGGAATTATTGAAGCATTGGAATTCCCCTATAACATTATTTTCAGAATATGTCAAGGTCAAGCCTTTCAGTAACTCCCAACATTTACTTATGCTGACTTTAGATTGATTTTTAGGTGATGGATGGCAGTATCCAGCGGGATTTGGCAATCTATGGGACAGTGCTGCTGTCCCTAGTACATTTTATCATTACAAGGATCAGAGGACTCTGCAGTTTTGCAAACTCATGATGTGAAGTGGAGGTGGTACACGTGTGATCCGAGGACTTTGTGTGACTCTCAGAGATTGCAATCTCTGCTCGGCATGTCACTCAATCCCGGTGTTAAATAACCATTACACAGATGTCATATCCACTGACCTGACAAAACCAATCTACGGGCACTTTTATTGAGAGATAAATGTGTTCCCGATAGGTGCAATAGAGTATGTGTGTTATACAAGTGATCATATATTCACCAGTTATTGATACCTTTAAATATTTCAAAGAACTGTAGTACTGACTATTTCACATTTGTTAAATACTTGCCTCTAAATTAGATGTAATCCATAACTGAATGATATTTAATTTGCTAAAGTGTTGGGTATCATAAACAACTGCCTTTTATGCATATTTACATTGGTCCAGCTTGGACGAGGTGGAGAGGAGGAGCGGTGATGTCATAATCTCCTCCACATCCAATTAGAGAAAACTTGTATTCATTGAATAAAATACAAGGCTTTCTCTGAATGCAGTTGGGAAAGTTACTTGGCACAGGACTTGAAAGATCACTGCATTACTGCACAGCTGTGGAAGGGATCTACAACTAGGGCTAGCCAAGGGACCAGAAAGTATAAAGTCAGACCTAGGCCAGTGAAAAAACTTTACACTACAAATAGTATAAAGTAAGGCAGGTAAACCCTGCCAGATATAACATACCCGTAGCTAGGACAATCCCTTTATGTAGACCTGACTGGTAGGTGATTGAGTCACACACTAACCTGGGCAGTGTTAAAGTATATTAAAAACAAAAAACAAACATGTAATATATTTCAGCCTAACAGTCCTTAGGTGTGATGGCCCCATTATTTTTTATTCCGTAGACAACTTTTTCCCTTTTTTTTTAACTGGTGATCCGGCCAATAACACCTGTTTTAGGGTGGTTTTGCTCTAACCTCCACTGTACCAATTGAGGTGCAACATAGCCACCCTTGGACAGCAGCATTCTGTCAAACATCAACCTGTGGAGAGGGTAGTGTTAGATGGCCAAGTAGATTTGGATATACTTTATATTGTAAGTAACTAACAAATTAAAAATGAATGTCAGCTAAGCGTTTTTTAAGCAGGTACAGCAAGTTTTTTGTTCTCCTTTTAGTGGCACAAGTGGCTATAAAACTCCAAGCTGGCGGTTGGCAACCCATCGACCATGATCTACCCACCACACTGAGACATTCCTCTTGCCAGAAACCATGACAATATGAAAAACCGTTAGCAATAAACACAAAATACTGATGTGCAGTTATCCTGTGGACCATGTGGGTGGAAAGTTTGTCTACAAAGAAATAGCTATGATTGAAATGTATTTAGAAGGTCAAGGTCTAAATGATGGACAACATACCAGTACGTGTGACCTGACCCATATGTGTTTGTTTTTTAAAGTGTTTTTTCCACACTCTGCTTATCATCAAGGTTGACATAGATGTGCTACATCTAAAAACAGCCGGCGCATTTGCAATGCATTGATTCTGTACGTCACCCCCTGTGTGTGCGTGTATCTTTGCTCGTAAAGTAAGAATTATTGCCATGAACAGAACAGGTTGCACAAAAGGTAAGCAAAGTTTATTCAACTTTTCAGTCTCTGTTTTTTTTCTCCATTTTTACAACATTTAGTTGATCAGTAATCAGACTAACACCATGCCAGTTCATGGTAATCGACAAAATGTGTCTAGTTTTAGGCTTAAGCAAGTGCAAATTTACTTGCAGAGTAGCATTGTGGAATTCTCTAAGCATTTTTATTTAGATTAGTTATTAGCAGATTCATTGTAATTTTAAATGAGACTGGACTGATTTTGAAAATATTGGATAACTATGGACATTGGACAAGATGAACCTCTTGAACTTTCAGTGGATTTTCACATGATGAATGCTGTGGAAACTACTTGAATCCGGAAATGACTGGTTTAGACAGTAAGTGTTTTTGATGCTCGAACATTTTCTTTAATATTTGTTGATCCTTGGTGCCATTATCATGTCTGTTGGCTTATAGATTGGGGTGATTAGTTTAAAAGGAGCAAAGGTGCCCAAAGGTATGAGATGACAGAATACCAACCACTAAACCTTTAGTTTGGTCTTTAACACACACGGCATTATCTAATAAGTCTGCATTTTTCAGGTACAGGTGTCCATAGTGTTGGTCTAATCTCAGTGGAAAATTATTTTATTTGGTTTGGAAAATCTCATCTGTCCAATTAATCCTTCCCCATAGTTCAGTTGGCCAAAAAGTGTCTGTAAAGGTCACAGAGTGGCTTTAGTAAAGTAGTTGTCTTCTGGCCCAACAATAATTGGCCATCCTGGTTATTTCACACCTGTGGGACATTTAAAGAGAACCTGTCTGCCCATATAGGCAGGTGACACAAGACATTGTTTATTATCTTTATTAACTAGAAAACCCTTCTCTATGTGCCCACCTTTAAAGCTAGTTTCACTTTGTTACTATGGGAAGGACTTCCAAAATTTTAGGACTAAGACCCATTCTTCGTCCACTGCCCATTTCAATTAATTTGCCAGTTTTGGCCACTGAGGCACTCACATTTGACAGGGGTGACAGATATCTCAAAGTCAGGAAAGTCAAGTTCATAGTAACATGATGGAACCAAGATAAAAGATAATAGGTATTAGTAAGGACCTTGTAAAGCTCCTAGGAGCTCTACGAAAACATGTAATAAGTTTATAGTGGCTGACAGGTCTGCTTTAGGTTTTCTGCCAGACCAGTGTGTGGTTCAAAAAGCTGATCAATTTAGAGGAAAATGTTTTTCTATATGTTTACATATGTTTCCTTAACTTAGTTGGGTCTTTAAAACCAGAATATGCAGGTAGTCAATCATGTACAGCAGTTAATCACCACTATGATCTACTAAAAAATTAGATTTTTTAAAATTGAAAGTACGCACTTCATGGCAGATATATGGTGTCCTTATGAAATCCTAGTTGTCTGGTTTCAAGCCTTCTGAGTCACACACCTGAACCATGCAACAACATTCACCTACAGACAGGCAGCCAATATTCAGTTAACATGTTCAGATCAGGTCGGCAGTGGTAGCCCACATATTTCTATCATGACAGGAGCACTTTAACATTCATTCATATCATTTAAAAGGAAACTTTACAAAAAACTAACGTTCCAATTTTAGACAGTTGTTGCCAGGTTGAACCATACACTTGTTGCCTAAATTATGCATTGGACTTTTGGTGGAGAAATAGCTGTATATGAATTCCAAGCTTTACCTGCCTTCATTGGCCATTTTTAGATGTTTCATTTAGTCTTACACTTACATTTTTTACATTTGGTTATATAAAGTGCACAAGGAGCGCTGAGCCTCCATTTTCAGTAGATGTAAAGAGGAAAGAGGCTGACTCAATTTTATGTAGCCTGTTGCATTAAACGTTCTAGGCATTTTATTGTGATAATCTCAATTTAGTTTCCAATATTTCATTGAAGGGTATAAGCAAATAAGCTTGTACATCTTGTTTCCCATGCAGAGAGCTACAATGTTTGCCCATTATAACATTATATTGAAATACTAATTCTGAAAGAATTTTGGTAGGTTTTAAATACCCACAGCATAAATTAAATGTTACCAATAAACTAATTGGTGAAAGGTCTTTCTGTCTCTGACTCACCTTTTTTTTTTGGTAGGGGGGCGATAGCCTAATGCCCTGTATGCACGGGCGGACTTTTTGGCAACAAAGGTCCGACAGTCTTTCTGACGGACTTTCAACTGACTTTTGACGAACTTCCGATGGACATTCGAACGAACGGACTTGCCTACACACGATCACACCAAAGTCCAACGGATTTGTACGTAATGACGTACGACCGGACTAAAATAAGGAAGTTCATAGCCAGTAGCCAATAGTTGCCCTAGTGTCGGTTTTCGTCCGTCGGACTAGCATACAGACGAGTGGATTTTTCGATAGGAACTGGGTTCGGCGGAGTTCTGATGTAAAGATTTGAAACATGTTCCAAATCTAAAGTCCGTCAGATTTTCGACAGAAACAGTCCACTGAAAGTCCGATGAAGCCCACACACGGTCGGATTGTCCGCCGGATTCGGTCTGTCGGACCAGTTCGGTCGAAAAGTCCGCTCGTATGTACAGGGCATTTGAGCCAAAAAATTCCAACCTGGCTCAGAAGCCAGACAGCCTCACTGTTATCCAATCAATAGGTGCAAGATACAAAAATGCCTTTGTACATTTGTGTTGATTGATCCAGAAGGAAGCTTATCTACTTCAGCACATATGAAACCTGGACAATTCTGTTGTAAATTTGTATAAGACTTTGGATAAAGAGCAGCCGAACATTCTCAAACTGGTGGCCCTCCAGCTGTTGCAGAACTACAATTCCCATGAGGCATTGCAAGACTGACAGTTACAAGCATGACTCCCATTGGCAGAGGAATGATGGGACTTGTAGTTCCGCAACAGCTGGAGGGCCACCAGTTTGAGACCCCTGCGTTTAAACTGACCCTTGAAATACATAATAATAAAATTAGAATTTACCTTTGGAGTTCTTGTTTTCTTTATATCTTCTGGCTGACCTGGGGTATCCCAGTTGGTCTTCTTGAGTTTACAAGGTTCCGCTTATGGCAAAAGAAGAAGAGACTGGTGAGTTCACTACTGCGGTTGGAGAGGCCAGCTAAGGCTGGAGGCAAATGTGGCCTATAAGCTTGTTAAAGTGGGTGGGGCTAAATAACAGAGGTGCAATTCAAGGCAAAGGTAATTTTTTCTTCTTTATATTCAGTAGATTTACTGATTGGTTAATTTTACTTCTTCATCTGGTCATTACTTATGCAACAAAATATAACAATGTGAACTGGCAATCACTAAGTTTTTGCCATTAGGAAATGCAAAATATTAGGGAGCTTCTGTATAAAAACATGTGCTAAAAAGAAAATGTCTTACTGCCCATAGCAATCAATGAGCTTTTAACAGTAAATTGTAAATTGTCATGCTTTTCTAATGGTTGCTGAAAGCTAAAATACATTTACTTGGTAGCACACTGTTCCTAAATAAGACAAACATGAGTATGCAGATTTTGCATTCTATAGTTGCTTAATTAAACTTAAATATAATTAGGAGCATTTTTGCATAGCCCAGTGCCCCAAGTAATAGTAGAGCAGATATATAATAAATTATGCATCAAACCTACCTTGGCATTGCGACAAATTATTGCTGCATGTAGGAACAGCTTCAACATACTGTATATATATATATATATATATATATATATATATATATATATATATATATATATATATATGTATGTATATACACTTACTGGCCACTTTATTAGGTACACCTGTCCAATGGCATCTAGATGTGGTGAAGACAACTTGCTGGAGATTAAACCGAGCATCAGAATGGGGAAGAAATAGGATTTAAGTGACTTTGAACGTGGCATGGTTGTTGGTGCCAGACAGGGCTGGTCTGAGTATTTAAAAAACTGCTGATCTGCTGGGATTTTCACGCACAGCCAGCTCTAGGGTTTACAGAGAATAGTCCGAAAAAGAGAAAATATCCAGTGTGCGGAAGTTGTGTGGACAAAAATGCCTTGTTGATGTCAGAGGAGAATGGGCAGACTGGTTGGAGATGATAGAAAGGCAACAGTAACTCAAATAACCGCTCGTTACAACCAAGGTATGCAGAATACCATCTCTGAATGCACAACACTTTAAATCTTGAACATGAAACTGAGGCTACAATTCGCAAAGGCTCACCAAAATTGGACAATAGAAGATTGGAAAAACGTTGCCTGGTCTGATAAGTCTTGATTTCAGCTGCGACATTCAGATGGTAGGGTCAGAATTTGGCGTAAACTTCATTAAAGCATGGATCCATCCTGCCTTGTATCAACGGTTCAGTCTGGTGGTGGTGGTGTAATGGTGTGGGGGATATTTTCTTGGCACACTTTTTCATTTAAACACAACGGCCTACCTTAGTATTGTTGCTGACCATGTCCATCCATTTATGACTACAGTGTACCCATTTTCTGATGGCTACTTCCAGCAGGAAAATGCACCATGTCACAAAGCTCAAATCATCTCACCACTGGTTTCATGATAATGAGGTCACTGTACTCCAATGGCCCCCACAGTGACCAGATATCAATCCAATAGAACACCTTTGGGATATGGTGGAACGGGAGATTCGCATCATGGATGTGCAGCCGACAAATCTGCAGCAACTGCGTGATGCTATCATTTCAGTTCTGAAGGCAAAAGGGGGTCCAACCCAGTAGTAGCAAGGTGTACCTAATAAAGTGGCCGGTGAGTGTGTAGATAGATAGATGGACTTTAAATGATGAGTAAAGCATTGTAATTGTCCTCTGAAAATCTGTAAGAAATCCATTTGTATTATCTATAAAAGATGT
The DNA here is from genome assembly GCA_037952925.1 of Lithobates clamitans. NCBI lineage: Eukaryota > Metazoa > Chordata > Amphibia > Anura > Ranidae > Lithobates > Lithobates clamitans. The sequence continues at coordinate 3,058,873 of JBBGZY010000252.1, read as the reverse complement.
CTATTAAAGCGAATAAAATTCTAATGAAGATTTTAGATAGATAGATAGATAGATAGATAGATAGATAGATAGATAGATAGATAGATAGATAGATAGATAGATAGATAGATAGATAGATAGATAGATAGAGCAGAATAAAAAAATTGTAATTTGACATAATTTAAACATTTTAGTTGAACAGGGTTTTTTTTTTTTATTACCATTGGTTATTACGGCATTGCTGTACATAAGGGTCATAAGGGCTCTTGGGAATAACACTGCAACTACATTGTAATCTTGTGCTTTACAAGTGGATAATCTTTGAAAGGTTTCATTTTCTGTCAAGTGACTGCCCTCTAGATGTTAAAAACAAAACTGGAGCATTTTGCTCTCACTTTGAATTTTAACCATATTTAAACTCTATGTTCTATCAGAAAAGTAAAGTTAAGAAAAAAAGGAAAATAAATCTAGAAATTTTTTTTAAAAATGAACACTAACTGCCGTTTTTAAGTTCTACTATCCAAGATCATTTGATGAAACCAATTGTAGAGTTTTGTGGAATAAGAGATTGTGGAATAATAATCCATTTTGTCTAGTACTTAATATAGAACAGTAAAAATGCTAAATCTCCACCAAAGACAAGATAAAGCAAAAAAAAAAAAATATATATATATATATAAATGATAGATGAAAACATGTTATATGTACACATAAAAAAGCATACATCCATATAAAATTACATTAAAAAATTAACATTTTTTGGTATCTTTCTATATTTTAGTTTTATTTGACAATAAGAACTTTATAATAATAGTGGCTATAATCAGAATTAAGTTTTTACATTTTAATATATTTTATACAAACTTATATCTTATGTTGATACATTTTTGTTTATATAAACAATAGTTTTAAAGAAGTTATACTATTTTTGTGTAAATTAATATTCATTTTATAGAAATTTCAAATATTTTATTGAAAAATAATTTAGTAGGAAAATCTAACATTTATTTGGTAATAACATTATAAAACTGGATATAATAGTAAAAAAAACGTGATTGAGAAGTAATAAAGAGTAATAAAAAAAAGTAACAATGATCTTTATTCCCCAAGGGCATACACGTGAATTCCCTTTCCTTAAGTATTTTATGTCTCAGGGCTCTCTTAAATTTCTGCTGTTAAGACAAAAAAAGGATGTTCTTAATAAGCTTTTCCTGTGTGATGTCACGGAGTTGTTAGCCTTTATATATAGTGCAAAAAAGTTGGGAAGCATCTGAATCTCAGAGCAAGAGGACAGAAGTCAGATCAGATTTCACTAGCATCTCCCCCAAGCAAGACAAAAAAGAGGCATGTCCAGCACCAGACTAGGCAATAGGTTGGGGCTTTTCATATTTGCCCTGTCTAGTCTAAAGGTCAGTCTTGCCTTTCCTAACTCCTCTCCAGTAATCAATTCCGGATGGGGAACTCCAGACAGACTAATGCACCTGTACACAGCGACAGAATGGAACAGCTTCCACCTGCAGATCAATCACGATGGGCGAATTGATGGATCCCCGCATCAAACCATATACAGTAAGTTTGATTGTGACAAAATATGTGACGTGGAAAAAAATTGTGACTCAATAATTGCAATAATTTTCATAAGAGACAATATCAGAAATTTTAAGAAAACCAGTAATGTAAAAATATGTAGGCTGCCAATAATGACCACTCCTGACAATGCTGTTTGACTGGCTGTCATAACTGCTGCTCCGGTTTTGCTACATTGGGGTTCATTTTCTGAAAGCAAATAGGCTGTGCACTTTGCAAAGACATTTTCTCTTAGCTTAATGAATGAAGTGAAGACCTGCTGACTTTCAACATCCAATTGTGTGCAAGCAAAAGCACAGTTTTTTGTATTATCCTTGCATACGATTGGGTATTCTTTGTGAACATTCAACAAATCCACTTAGTAGCTAAGTGAAAATTCTCTTGCAAATTGAAAGTTCTCTTGCAAAGTGAACAGCCTTTTTCCCTTTAGTAAATCAATTTAAAAATCATCAATAAATCGCTACAAAGATTAGAAATTTTGATTTTTGTCTGTCGTTCTCATTTGTTGTATGTGTGTTCTGTGACTCTGCTGTACTGAAGCTCAAGACAGCATTTTTAGAAGGAGCCCAGCCTTGGCAACACACATATTTTTCTCCAGTGAAAGCTGAAATTTATTGCAAAACTGAAGACAAAAACAGTTAAAAAAAGTTTAAATTGCTGCTAACATTTTTTTTTTGCAACTTTTTTTTGAAACTTTAAAACTGTAACCGAGCAATTACAATTTTGACATTTTAAGGTAGCTTAGATAGGGCTTCAATTTTTTAAACTATTTTTTACTAACTGTGCTATTAAATTAGGGTTGTAGAGAATTTATCAAGAACTCATTTATGATGATTGAGCTCATTGAAACTAGATTTGTTTCAATCATTTAATCGAGTGGAAAAGAAATATATTTATTTTAAGTTTCTCTGCCCATGATTGGGTATTAAAAATGAACACAGGCATACCAGAATAAATAAAAAATGTACTCCAAATTAACTCCACTACACCCAAAGGGAGATTTTGCATGTTGCAGAGTGTGTATTGTAAATCTCTGGAATACTGTGTCTATGTGAATCTACATATTTCACTGACAGCTGTAAATCCCATGGTCAGATATAGATACCTATAGTAAGGAGAATATAAATAATACATACACAAAGATTAAGTACATTGAGTACATAGTTGAAAATCCTGTGCAAGAATATATGATAATATAGAATATTGTTTACAAAGTTTAATATGTCTCTGCCCTGTTTTAAAAAAAAAAAGTCAATGAGGTTGATTTTTAAAGGAGTTAGTTGCTTATTTAATCATCTTTGTAGGGAAATAAAAAAAAATTAACTAAAAGACCTAAAAAATTTAAAGGAAATGTTGAACAATAATTTTAAAGCACGTGAGGCTCAGAACATGGCAGTTTAAAAATCAACAATTTAAAAAAAATTGTTTGTTAATATTGGAAAATACAGCTACAAAAATATTTAAAAAAAAAACTTTAAATTGTACCAGAAAATAAGATTTTCTTTCTTTCTTTCATCATGACTTCTTTTCTCCTAAAGGTGCATTAATGATTAAATCAGAATCTGCTGGTAAAGTTGTCATCACTGGTGTCAAAAGTGGCCGATACTTATGTATGGACAGTTTCGGAAATGCTTTTGGATCTGTAAGTATTAAAGCAATAGTCATATACTATAAAATGGACAATGTGTCAATGCTAACCATATAGACACAATGATTTTTTTAATTGTCTTTTTTTATGGAAGAAAATATGTTATAAGCATTGTTACAGCACCATGGACAGTTGCTGTAATTATAGAAACAACAATGTAGTTGGTAGGTAACTTCAGTACCACAAAAAGAAGTCCAGCGAACACAACCTTCATGGCATCGTAACTTAGTGACATTAAAACCCTCAGCTCTGGACCAGGTTCTAGCAGTTTATGGTATAAACATATATAGGGTACATTCTAATATTCTTGTGCACAAAAGTTTAGAAATGTAACCATTTAGATTGCCTGGTCTCATGCATTTTCTTACCAACCATACTGCTTGATTAATGATTAAAAATAATTAGACTTCTGTACTTGCAACAGGAAAGTTTACATACATTTTACTACATACATATCAACTATTCCCACATTATGGAGACTATCACGCCATCTCTTACCATCTGAATCCAAAAAAACAACCATAACTAACATGGCCTAGACCACAAAGAAGGGGCAGAATATGATGGTCATCTTTCCCAATCCCCTTCTCCTGTCAAGCTTAAATGAATCAGCTACAGGAATGGAAAGGGGCAGGATACATATTCAGATACAAACTGAGCACTTAATTATTAGTAGCCAAATACCAGCATGTAGGTATGTTCTGGAGCTATTTACAATTAATTCTGCTGTGAGTGAATAAGGGGCTAATAAGTACTCATTAATGACAGCCTGTTGGTCTATTGCTTGGATTGACAGGGTGTGTACGTAATGTGATGGGTGTATGTATTTATGTATTTAGTGTATTAGGTTGTATGGTGGGGTATCTTCTCTGTACATTGTGCTGTATATGACATAGTTCAGAGTATCCCAGGGCTGCTGTTAGAAACTACGGGGCATCATATAGTCTACATGCCCCCCCCCCCCCCGAAATATCAAAAAGATATTTTAATTAAAAATAAAATAATATAACGTGCAAAATTCCTGCTAAATGTAAAAGATCAAATTGTATTGAGTTAATAAATAAAGTTCTGTGTTGCTTCCGATATGAATGAACACAATACTAATCACTCACTGTGTTAATTCAGAAAAGGAAGGGGCTGGTAAATGAAATATTTACCAGCCCCTTCTCTCACGCCCAATCCTGAACACCTCCACCCCTGTGATCCTGCAGCAGCCAACAGGAAAGGTAAGCTGGCAGCGCTGGGGGGCACACAGCAGGGGGAATCAGATGAGGACAGGACAGAAAGGATGATGGGTCTGGCGGGGGGTGCAATTACAGGATGCTCTGTGTGTCTTTCCCTGCAGCAGCTGAAAGCAGGCTGGGGGGGGGGGGGGAAACTGTCTTTCAACTGCTGCAGGGAGAGACACAAGGGGCATTGTTCCTGTAATTGCCCCCCACCGCACTGATCAGCTTCCTGGTCTTGCCCACATATGATTCCCCCTGCTGCCAGGGCCCCCCTGTGTGCCCAGGCCTTATACAGGAGGACTGGTGGTACACCCTTATCAATGGCCCTAAGCACATTATATATTCCACACTGCTCCACTCTTTGTGCTGGGCTGTTTATTTTATACTGCTTATTATCACTCTTACCATATTATTAGTCATAAATTATTTGTACCACTGGGACTTCCACATTATTTAACAAATGGCCAAACTTTTATTAGTTTGATTAAAAAGTATTTTAAAAGAAAGTATTGTAAGTATTTGAAAGTCTCTTCATAGCTGCCTACAAATCCCTCGTCAATGCTCAGACAGGGAGGGGCAGTACTGAGCTCTGCAGAAGTGTACATGTGTCAGCAAAAAATATGCTGGCAGCTAAATATATTGTCCAATCAGCAAGCTGGAGATATGTCAGAGTACTGCAGCAGGTGCAATGAAGGTCTCAGACCTGGTTATGCTTTGTAGTAGGGGTGGGTGGATCGCAACCAACCACCCAGTATTATAAATCTTTTAGCAGGTAGACAGTCCACATATTTGTATTTCAGGGTCATCCTTATCTGTTTGCCTGTTTGCCTGAAGTTTAGCCTTAAAGGGTGATTTTTAGAGATAATCAATATCTGAATTTCTAATATGAATTAAATTACTTTGTAGAAAGCTTAACATAATCAAAAACATATCCTGAAAAAAAAAAACCCTGATTAATATTAATTGATGTATACTGTTTACCAGTACTACTTTAGCTACGACGACTGCGTATTCAAGCATGAAACTTTGGAGAATCGTCATGATGTCTACCATTCCCCAAAACACAACTATCTGCTGAGCCTCAAAAAGCCAAAACAGTTTTTCCGCCCAGGAATGGACTTGCCACCTTATTCTCAGTTTTTATCCATGGAGAACACGATTCCTATTACCCGATTTATCACTCCTGAGCCAGTCCGACACACCAGAAGCGCTGAGCTATATCCAGACCCCTGGAGTATTGGTCGAGAAAAGAAGACAACCCTGAATTTTCCAACACCAAAAAATGAACAAGATGTCAGGGCGCATTTCAATCAAGAACCAGTAAGACATAATCAACATGACAAGGTGGACCCTGATGACCCAATAGGTGTCATCAACACTAGGAAGGGCCACCCACGTCAGCCTTACAAAAAAAGATAATATCTTTACCAGCACAAGACCTTCAACCTGTTTCTGAATAGACAAGAACTTGAAGTAAGTATGTCACAGGTTATACTTTGCAGACTGAATATGTCATTAGAGTGCATAAAAGTGACAACTGTTATCCTGTTAAGTCGTTTTCCTGTTTGTAAATTTAAACAGCTCTGAAGTGTCTTCATCCTCCAACACTGGGTTTTGCACAAGCTGTGTCAGAGATTGAAGATAACTTCTGAGCGTCAGTAAGTGCTACCTACATTCATGCATTCTAGAGGCATATTGAGTCTGCAAAGTGTAACCTGTTGTCAGGGTCACTTTAGTCAATACCTGCATTAGGTACTATAGTTTAGGAAAAAGCAAAGGGACTAGGTCTGATTGAAGAAGACATTCTCTGACTCAAATGTCACAAACTGGACTTATAGATTTAGCTTCACTGCCTTTAAACAAGCCAGGGAATGGCTATCTTCGTTAGAGTCTAATTGCAGTTTGGCTTAGTGGCAAAGATCAAAAAAAAAAATCTATATATATATATTCAAGGTGGGACACCTCTGCCGTGTCTTTCACTTCCTTTAGCGATTCACATCCAATGTGGTACTCCTGCTTCCACCAGATATGTAACAAACAAAAAATTGGAGATGCAATCTCTGTTTCTGTTCAAAAAAATGTTACTTCAATCTTCATGCGTATACAAGACTGCACAATTTTGGACAGAAACTCTGTCCTTCATCAACTTGCAACTTGATAAAGAATAAAGTTACTGTCCGAAACTGTGCAGCCTTGTATATGCATGAAGATTGAAGTAAAATTCTTTTGAACAGAAACTGAAACTGCATCTCCAATTTTTTGTTTTTTATATATATATATATATATATATATATATATATATATATATATTCATTGGATGGTAAAATGATCAAAGCGCTTTGTTATTTTCTGTGCCTTGTAGGTAAAATAGGGGAAAAAAAGTAGAATGTAATGCAACATGCCAGGCTAGGAAGTAAACATTTTATCCATTTCCAAATAATAAAATAAGACCTATACTAGTGAAAGCAAAGATATGTTAACATTTTTGCTTTAAAGCAAACCTGTCCTTTTACCATGCAAGGCAGCAACAGGCTCAATTAAACATGGCCACATCAGCAGCACGTAATCAACTTCTTATTGCTCCAAGCCTGCTATGTTTTGCCAATAGGAGCAAAGAAAAATATCCAGTACTTCTTGGTATAGAAGCTTGTGGCTGGCATTGGTCAGCTGACTAGCCACCAGAAGAAACCCAACTTATTTTAGCTTTCAAAGCTAAAAGGTAAATATTTAAAATCTCAGCTACTACATACTAATTTTGTGCAGCAGAACTGTTAGTCCACCTTTGCTTTCATTTCTTAGTATGGCTCCACTTTAAAAGAAACAAGTAGTGAGGAAAAAAAAAATATAGGCTACCATTGCTGACCTTTCCAGAAAGTGCTAGTTGCCCGGCAGTCATGCTGACTCTGGCTTCAGTACTTTCTGAGCCATTGACTCAAAAGTATGCAGATCAAGAAATCTGACTTTGAACTGGCTTTATGTTCTGTATGTTTGTTTTGGGCAAGTGACCCAAAAAGTATTATTCAGAGGGAATTTAAAATGGCAGCCTCCACGTTTCTCTACCAACAGGCTTCCTTTAAGGTGTATGCATAGATGAAACTTTTTTCTTTTCTTTTTTTTTAACTATGGATAGTGTGGTGAAAGATTAGAACCTGTTAAATTTGTATTGTCATCTGTGTTCCTGCGAGGTAGTTTTACTTTCTCTGTTTGTCCAGGTAACAACTGTCAGACAGACAGGAAGACAGAAAGTTTTTAGAAAACCAAACTGTAGAGTTATCCGTGGGACAAGAGATAGGAGTAAATCTGCCAATGGGGATACCTGTCAAGTGACGACTCTCTAAGAGGGAAACCCATATACTGTAGAGATTTTTTCTCACTTGCTGTTACATGTCCAGTTATGGGGACACCTGTCCAGTGAGGACTCTCTAAGAGGGAAACCCATATACTGTAGAGATTTTTTCTCACTTGCTGTTACATGTCCAGTTATGGGGACACCTGTCCAGTGAGGACTCTCTAAGAGGGAAACCCATATACTGTAGAGATTTTTTCTCACTTGCTGTTACATGTCCAGGACAGGAAGTGAAGAAAAATCACACCAAAGGAACACAGACAGGATTTTAACCTTCTTCTACTAAATTAAAAAATAAAGGAAAGATTCTGGGCCACACATACACTGAACAACGTTTTGGCAGAGATCTGGTATCACAAAACAGTTTAGATACTGTATATTTTATTCACAATTTGATATATGTAAAGTGCAAAACCAACACAGACTGGTTTTGCTACTTACACAAAATAAATACTATACAGAGAATCTGAAATTGTGAAATCCATTGTTTAATGGAAGCAAATTGCATGGAGGAAAAATATTTGGGTGCTGCTTTTGGCTCTGCCTGAGCCACTCAAGGGATCTTATGCATAACATTTCTGAAAGGAATAAAGGTATTTAAAAAAAGCAACATATCAGATCCTTCTTTTCACTTACAACATAAAAGAAACAGTCTGATTGGTCAATGTGGGTGAAAAGAACTGCTTTCTTTAGACATCTTTATGCAAGAGTCCAAAAAATAGATCCAAATAGTTAGAAGTCAGCCCTCATATTACTCTTGGCTAGTGGGGTGGGGTGGGGGGGTTATTTTACTTTGGAACGTTGCACTAGTTTAAAATAAAGGACCACTGGGTCCTTTGTCGCTAACTCAAATGGTGTATTTATTTAATATTTATCTGTGAGTTTAGGAATGTATTACGGGACGAATGATTATGTCAGGTGAAGATGAAAATCTAAACTGTATATACATTTGTATTTAATCAAAAATGTTCAAAATGTATTTCCAAGGTTAGGGTTTTGGTGAAATTATTTTTAGAGGTGTTGCCATTATACTTAGATTTGTCAATGGGTTCATAGAACTTAGGGAAGTATTACCCAAAATAGCAACTTAATGTTGTCTTTAGGGCTAGTTCACACCATAGTGCATGCAATAATGCCATGGTTGCTACAGGGGGTGATTGCCACTTGGGGCTGCCATTTTTATACCAACTGTTGTTGGTTGATGGACACTGGTGGCTCAGGCCACACAATGTCACTGGTTAATGGACACTGCAGGCCCACACAGCATCATTGGTTGCTTGGCCACTAGTAGCTAAGGTGCAGGTTAGATATTGGTTGTTATTATGTACCAAAACAACCAATGACGCTGAGTGGCCCAGGGGTGAATATGCACAGGTATGGATACCTCAGTCTTACGTGCATGAGCACCCCTGTTTTTATAGCGTGTTACCAGAACAGAGGGTAGTCCACTGCATATAATGCACTGCAGTTCCTTGGCATTAATTCCTAATTGCACGCCAGTACACAGTAAAAGTGAATGCACCTATTACTATGTACAGACACAAATGTGTACACAAGTGTGTTTCATTGCCAAAAATAATGCAGATCCAATTTTCCACGTGTTGAGATGTGTTCACAGCATTTTCAAAATAAGGGTCTATTCATACTAGCAATGTTGGGCCTCAATAGGCTGCACTGCCCAATGCATTCCCAAAGCATGAAATAGGCAATTCACCTTATGTCCTATTGCTTCCTTAAGGCCCCTTTCACACTGGAGCGGTAGGGGGCGTCGGCGGTAAAACAGCGCTATTTTTAGCGCTGTTTTACCGCGGTATTCGGCCGCTAGCGGTGCACTTTTAACCCTCGGCCGAAAAAGGGTTAAAACCCCTTGCATAGCGCGGCTATAGCCGCGGTATTACCGCGGTATAGCTGCGCTGTCCCATTGATTTCAATGGGCAGGAGCGGTTTAGGAACGGTGAATCCTTCACCGCTCCAAAGATGCGGCTTGCAGGAGATTTTTTCTTCTCCTGCCAGCGCACCGCTTCAGTGTCAAAGCCTGAGGGCTTTGACACTGAACAAACAGCGGAGGCTGTTTAGGGGCGGTTTTCAGGCGCTATTTTTAGTGCAATAACGCCTGCAAACCGCCCCAGTGTGAAAGGGGCCTAATGGGCTGCCCTAATGTAGCATGCTTCAATGCATGCCAACATTTGTCCTTATATGCATGCATTATGGTGTTAATAAGCCCTCACTGTCTGACCATCACCAGATAATGACAGCGGTGGTTTTGCAATCTCGCTAGGATTTTCATGGATTGAATCTTAAAGATTGTCAGGAACGCCTCTGCTTTTCTATTCTCTATTTCACAAATATCCACCAATGTACAATGTACAGGACCAAAGTTTAACTAAAATTTTTCTCTTTTGTATTTGCCTTTTGAAACAAGTGCGGGTGGTCTCCTGAGAAGTTTTTTCACTCTTCAATTGCCTCTTTTGTGATTGGCTCTCTAAGCTGTCTATCAGGTGGGACAGCCAATCACTAGACCGTAACACAACTGTAATAAAGTGGTTGTGCAGGAATAACATCCTTGCACCTTTTTCAAGAGGTGACATGGGTGAAAGCTACAAATATGTTTAAAAGCAACATTCTAAATATATTGTTACCTTTTTATTTTTGATCAGATGTCTAAATTGAATGAGCAATCATGTCAGTGCTTTGTTTGTGTGAACTCTATTTTGTGGAGCAGCGGAAGCTGCTAATATTGATTGCAAATCAACATACTTTGCACTATTAATGTATGTATTGATTTTTAACATCTGTGTTGTTATATACTATTTGTGGTTTAAATTGGTGCCCAAGTGCCTTACAATGTTATATTAAGAATATTTTTATTAGCTTGTGTCAAATTTACACAGTTTTATTGTTTTACTTTACATGACAAAATTAAAAGGGTTGTGACAAGCTGGATACACAACTTGGGTTTTATATGACAATGAGGGTGAGCATGAAGGCCAGAATGAACAGGCAGTATATAGGAGCCCTGGCAGATACATGAACATGTTGTTTTTTACCAGCCGCTCCATACAACAGAACACTGCAGTTTAGTGAAGTGAGTTCTAAGAGAAACAAACACAATAAACTAGCTGCGTGCTCACGAAGAGGTAGCAGTCAACTGCGAGCCTTCCCCCTACTCTCCTTTGATTGTGTTACAGTATATTATTGGATAGGAGGATTGGAGCCCAGTGGATGACAAGACTGGATACCCTGTAAAAAAAGATAAAAGAACAACTACTACTAAAATTAAAAAAAATATATATATTTTTGGCATTTAACAGTAACACAACTGTAAAAGTGGTTGTCTAGGACTAACATCCTTGCACCTTTTTCAACCCCCATCAACCCTTTAAAAACCCTATAATATTCTGCCAAAAAAACCACAAGTCACATTAATTTTTGATGATGGACAACTGTGCTGCCACCTACAAGAAAGGAGGTCTTCATGTCTCATCCCAGCCTAATGTGTTACATTGTTATATTGTTGTTATTGTCTATTTGCAAGGATTGTCATTTTCACTGTATGCAATTTAGAGTCTATAAGCTTTAACACTTTTCAGATAAGCTCTGGTTATTGGACACGGCCCCGGAGTCAATTTTGTGGAAGGGTGCCAGGTGTCTTGCAGCCTTTAGGTGACCTTTGCATTTTGTTTGGGGAGGTTTGCTTATTTATTTATTTATTTAGTAGTGTTGCAAAGAAGACAAATCCTAGATGTATTTATAGATATTTATGTTGTACGCCACAAGAAAGATGCTTTGGGTCTATGCAAATAAATATATTATCTTCACAATAAAGACTGCGAGTTTTCTATTTTTTTTTTAAATAAGAAAATTACAAAAAAAAGGGCTCACTTAGTCACTTTGCTGCTGTCTTTGATTTACCCCAACTATGATCTTGCCAGGTATTTGGCTTGAGTAGATCTTCCTTGTTTGCCTCACTATAGTACATTCTACATAATGTCTCAGTGACACCAGCATCCTGCACTCCAAAGATGGGAACCAGAAACCAAGCCCTCGTGCAAAGGCAGTGGAAGAGGTAGTGTTGGGGCCTTTACTGGAGTCAAGGATAGCATTAATTACTTGACAGTGTTCTGAATCCTTGCTCGCCCTATTCACTCCAGTGCTGCACTGTCCTTGAGGTCCTTTTTAGCCGGCCTGCTTACATCTTCAGGGGGGTCTTCTTCTGGGTACTGATCTTTGGCTGTTTTCATTGGTTTGGGCCGAAATGTCCTCACTCCCACTCATGAACAAGAGTTTGCTCATCTCAGCGTTGCCTAATTTGTACACTGAGCTGTGCGTGCTCAGCTCAGTGTATGGGGCAAACAGGCCAATAAGCCACATTAATGCAGAAGAGACATAGCATGTATCCTATCATGCTTGTCTGTCATTTTTTTCCCTCTAACTTTAAAATGTACCTGTGTGTGGTTTGGGATGGTAAGCTGGCTACTCCTCAGGGTAGCAGGCACCTTCAGGTATCTAAACCTTCCCCACTCTATCCAACGCTAAATTAAAAAAAAATGGATGGAGTTCAATTTTAAGCACACACCCTGACCGTATAATGCACTTGATGGAAGAGCTGAAATGATCAAAGACTCCCAAGTACTCAGTAGCAGAAGTCCAGATGCTTTTTTTTCTGTAAATTAAAAACAGGGCCATGTAGGAAGAAATTGTATTTTTTTATTAAAAATGAACTCCAGGAAAACAGCTAAATAGACAGATGAAATACATAGAAAAATACATAGAAAATAGCTGTTTATCAGTCAACATTTTCAAGGAAAATATTTTTCACAATCTTACATCTTTCACACATCTTATAACCAATATGAGCCATTGTTCTGCTAACAGGTAATACCACTACAAATACCAACAGGTAATACCACTACTAGCTTATCAGCATATAAATCCATAAAGTCTTCCCATATGGAGAAAACCCTCTAAAAAGAAAAAAGGAAAAGAGGGAAAAAAAAACACATTATCTATCTATCTATCTATCTATCTATCTATCTATCTATCTATCTATCTATCTATCTATCTATCTATCTATCTATCTATCTATCTATCCATCTATCCATCTATCCATCCATCCATTCATCCATCCATCCATCCATCCATCCATCCATCCATCCATCCATCCATCCATCTATCTATTTCTGGAGATATACAGAGCTCTGTCACACAGCACATCCTTTTCTTTGCAGCACTTAAAGGAAAATTACAGCCAAAGCTTGTTTGGCTGTACCTCTCCTGTGGATCAACAGATCCTGTGAGTCAGTTTCAGCGGACAGCGGGGTGTCGCCTGATGTCACAGAGCCAGTCCAGGCTGGGAAAGATCGTGGCCATACAGCTGGATCCACCCAGGCACCTGGACCAGCACTTGGCTCAGCCTCTCGCCTCTGAGAGTCTGAGCCAGCCACTTCCTCCCCTCCATAGCCCAGCACTTCAGTAAGAGTAGGGGGGGTGGGGGGAGATCAGAGAATGGTGACAGCAGTCTTTGATCACTCAGTTCTCACATACAGTTCTCAGTCTTAGAGCCGACGGGGGACCAATGCTGCATTCACCTAGGTAAGTATGATACAAAAAAACCTAAAAAAACCCCCCCACTTGTCTCTGTGCACATAAAAATCATAAACCAATAAAGTCATCAAAATTCTAGTCTGTGAACGGTGTCTTAATAATACTTTGGTGTCTTCCACCTTAGTGGCTGTACCACATGTGGATATACAGTGCCTTGAAAAAGTACTCATACCCCTTTAAATTTTCCACATTTTGTCATGTTACAACCAAAAACGTAAATATTACAGTTTTTTGTGCTTTGGGAGGGTCTTATGATGTTATCCTAAATAAACGCTCCTAGACGCGAACGCGGCAAAGCGCCACTAAACACGGCAAAGCGCCACTAAACGGAACTAAACACAGCATGCAAACGTGGCTAAACGGGCATTTTTAAACACCGGTTTCAAGTAGGGCTGTTACTGATTAAGATTTTCATGTTCGATTAATCGTTTTCTCTTTTAATTGATTAATTGACTAATTTCGATTAATTATAACGCACATACAGATCCAACTACTTTTAGCAGACGTCATGCGTAGCTCCTCCCCCGTAATCATGCGTAGCTCCTCCCCCATCAATCAGAACTTCCTCAGTGGGGCGGGGCTATGGCGTCACCCTACAGTCTATTTAAATAGCACTGTTGTGCTTCAGGGGACCGATGGAGAGCCAGAGACATCCATCACCTGCTGAGACAGCAAAGTGTCAGCTCTTTGGAAAAAAAGTGCCCTCATCATAAATGTTTCTTTATTGCTGGATAACTAATCAATTTTAGTTCATCGTCAAACTGACTTACAGCCAGGAAAGCCCTCAGATATGTTGATTTTTCAAGTCCAGGATTTACATAGACGTTTATCTGAATACTTTGACCAGTGAGATCAATCAAATCGTTAGGATCTGTCTTCCTCAAATTATGATTTCACGGACATTGACGTCACCGGACTCCTCCCCCCTTCCCTTCGTTAGCAGACAGAGGCACTTGGGGAAGGGCGGAGGAGTCCGGTGATGTTGATGTCCGTGACGTCACCGGATCTCCAACGGAACTCCCTGAAGACCCGGAAGCTGACGGAGAGGTGAGTACCGATCAAAAGAATTTTGATCGATCAAAAAAATTAACGATTAATCGATGAATTAATCGTTAATTTCCCCAGCTCTAGTTTCAAGCTCTCAAAAAAAATGTTCAGGAGAGGTTACCTCAGCGTCCCGTGTACATTAGGCCTAAGAAGTCCTGTTTGCAGTCTGCGAGAAGCCATGTGGGGGACACAAAAGTAAAAACGCTATGTGTGGAAGAAAACTAACACTGAACATCACCCTGGACACACCATCCTCACAGTGAAACATGGTGGTGGCAGCATCATGTTGTGGGGATGCTTTTCTTCAGCAGGGACAGGGAAGATGGTCAAAGTTGATGGGAAGATGGATGAAGCCAAATACAGGGCAATCTTAGAAGAAAACTTGTTTGAGTCTACAAAAGACTTGAGACTGGGGCGAAGGTTCACCCTCCAGCAGGACAACGACCCTAAACATACAGCCAAAGCTACAATGGAATGGTTTACATCAAAGCATATCCATGTGTTAGAATGGCCCAAAGTCTAGACCAAATGTCCTGAATCCAAACGAGAATCTGTGGAAAGAGTCGAAAATTGCTGTTCACAGACGCTCTCCATCGAATCTGACAGAGCTTGAGCTATTTGGCAAAGAAGACTGGGCAAAAATGTCACTCTCTAGATTTGCAAAGCTGGTAGAGACATCCCCAAAAAGACTTGCAGCTGTAATTGCAGTGAACTTTTCAGATATTTGTAAAAAAGGTTGAAAACCATTTATAATTTTCTTTCCACTTCACAATTATGTGCCACTTTACGTTGGTCTATCACATAACATCCCAATAAAATACATTTTGGTTGTAACATGACAAAAAGTGGAACATTTCAAGGGGTATGAATACTTATTCAAGGCACTGTAATCGTTGGTGCCACTTCTCCTCCACCAATATGAACCCAGACAATAAGCTGCAGGTAAAGGCAGCAGAGACAGCATGTGATATAAATCAGCTATAAGCTCACTATGGCATTCACCATCAGTTTTCACTCCTCACCACAAGGGGGCGACCAACTGGGCAGGATCCTGTATAAAAAATAGCTCACCAAATAGAGCTGCAAAGATATCATATATAGTGTAGTATTTATCATATTATATTATATAAAAAATTATAAAGGTCAGATGACTCACAAAAATGCCACAGAAATAATCCAGCATTGACAGAGAATAGGCTGAACTTGCTGGTAAGGCTGCCATCCTGAAAATCAGAAGTGACAGCGTGACGTCAACACGTAGGCACCACCCTACGTTGTTCTGTGCAAAAGCATGTCTTCAGAGGACTCTCCTAAAAGGGGCTGTTGAGAAAATGCCCAGATCTCCCTTGCTAGTACAAAGGCTGCCTGCCACGAACACTCTCCCCAAGAGCAGACTTAGTCTATTCAGTTACCTCTGGAACTCAATTCCCTCGATTACATGCAAACCTGAGAATCCAAAACCATGTCTTACAATGTCCTAGGACGGCTGCTGTCACTGAGTCTCCAAGTGACACTCCAGAGAAGGAGAGAAGGGGTCCTTCTCCAGACTAGTGTTCCAAGGTGATGCCCTCCAGCATACTTGTTTTGTCAAAGGCTTCTTTAGCCCCAGGGCAAGAACAGGCCTCCCAAACATTTATCACCTTCTGAGCACCCCCTTCCAAGTGATTGGGTCTGATAAACATTCGTAAATCGGTGGTTGACCCTCCTATTCTATATTCTGGAACCCTCCACCATAAGCAGACAGGAACAATCAACCACTGACCTTAGGGAAACCCTGACCAGACCAAAAAAACTGATAATGTCTCCACTAAGTACAGTAAAGCCGAAAACGAAATTTAGTCTATTTTTTTGGTAGGGCGCTACCATATTTTTTTTGCAGAAAATAGAATATACCAGGCAGATATAAAATATGGTAAATAATATAGCTCTTTATTCATTAACACAATCCATTAAAGTGCTTCTAAAACCTGAAGTTTTTTTGAGTTAATGTATTCTCTGCATTGGGGACACTTGGCAGAGGGGAGGAGCAGGCGGGGGACCTGAGAAGAGGAGGTTCAGGGCTGCTCTGTGCAAAACATTTGCAAAGAGCAGGTAAGTATGACGTGTTTGCTATTTTAAAAAAACATAAATTATAAAGCTATAATAACACATTCAATATATTATGTAAACGCAAAACAGTAAGTACCTGAATCTAACGTGGCATCAACCTTTTGCCATCCACTGTGCAGCAAATCTGAGACTGGGAGAGGAAGAGCAGCACAAGGAGCCAGCCAGCTGTTCTGTAGTGCTCTTGCACTAACAAGAAGCATGCTGATAGAAGAAGAGAGCAGAGTGACAGAGAGATAAGTTCATCAGTCTGTTGCTTCTCCTTTCTCTTTCCTGTCTGGGGAAGGCACAAAACCTGTAATGCCGCGTACACACGAGCGGACATTCCGATCGTGTGTGGGCTTCATCGGACCTTTTCTGTCTAAAAATCTGATGGACAGATATAGAAATAGAACATGTTTCAAATCTTTCCAACGGACTCGATTCCTATTGAAAAAATTGTTCCTCGGTATGCTAGTCCGACGGACCGAAAACAACGCAAGGGCAGCTATTGGCTACTAGCTATTGAACTTCCTTTTCTAGTCCGGTCGTACATCATCACGTTCGAAACGATCGGACTCTGAATCCTTTGGCAGGTATAACAGCTCCCGAGTAGGGATGAGCTTCGTGTTCGAGTCGAACCCATGTTCGACTCGAACATCGGCTGTTCGACCGTCCGTCGAATTGCGAACGATATGGGCCGTTCGCGCCAAATTCGTGTGGCGCGTCACGGCCCATAATTCACTGCGGCATCGCAGTGCATTGCTGGCTGATGATTGGCCAAGCATGCACTATGACCCGCATGCTTGGCCAATCACAGCGCCGCCTGAACAGAGAGCCGTAATTGGCCAAAGCCAAGGAGGCTTTGGCCAATTATGGCTCAGGGGATTTAGTACACGCCCCACACTATATAAGGCCGCCTGCACGGCGGCCCTGTGTAGTGTGTGTTCCGGCGTTGAAAGAGATAGACAGAGAGACAGTGTTTGATTTGAGTTAGATAGATTAGGCAGAACAGTCAGTCAGTTAGCTGCACTTACAGTGTATTGTGTATATATATGCATCCCAGGTGTTGCATATATATATATACACTGTATTCAGTTTAGCTAGATCCGTTCCTGTTATCTTCTATCTAGACTATTTACATTCAGTGCAGTGTGTCCTGCTCACAGTGTTCAGCTAGATCCGTTCCTGCTATTTACATTCAGTACAGTGCTTCCTGCTCACAGTGTTCAGCTAGATCCGTTCCTGCTATTTACATTCAGTGCAGTGCGTGCTGCTCACAGTGTTCAGCTAGATCCGTTCCTGCTATTTACATTCAGTGCAGTGCGTGCTGCTCACAGTGTTCAGCTAGATCCGTTCCTGCTATTTACATTCAGTGCAGTGCGTCCTGCTCACAGTGTTCAGCTAGATCCGTTCCTGCTATTTACATTCAGTGCAGTGCGTCCTGCTCACAGTGTTCAGCTAGATCCGTTCCTGCTATTTACATTCAGTGCAGTGCGTGCTGCTCACAGTGTTCAGCTAGATCCGTTCCTGCTATTTACATTCAGTGCAGTGCGTCCTGCTCACAGTGTTCAGCTAGATCCGTTCCTGTTATCTTCCTACTGACAGGCAGGCTTGTCTGGTTACAGTATATAAAGCTACCTGAAGAAAATTACAGGTGTTCTTTTTGATCCTATTAGTACCACGGTCAGGCAGCTAGACTATTTACATTTAGTACAGTGTGTCCTGCTCACAGTGTTCAGCTAGATCCGTTCCTGTTATTTACATTCAGTGCAGTGTGTCCTGCTCACAGTGTTCAGCTAGATCCGTTCCTGCTATTTACATTCAGTACAGTGCGTGCTGCTCACAGTGTTCAGCTAGATCCGTTCCTGCTATATACATTTAGTGCAGTACGTCCTGCTCACAGTGTTCAGCTAGATCCGTTCCTGTTATCTTCCTACTGACAGGCAGGCTTGTCTGGTTACAGTATATAAAGCTACCTGAAGAAAATTACAGGTGTTCTTTTTGATCCTATTAGTACCACGGTCAGGCAGCTAGACTATTTACATTTAGTACAGTGTGTCCTGCTCACAGTGTTCAGCTAGATCCGTTCCTGTTATTTACATTCAGTGCAGTGTGTCCTGCTCACAGTGTTCAGCTAGATCCGTTCCTGCTATTTACATTCAGTACAGTGCGTCCTGCTCACAGTGTTCAGCTAGATCCGTTCCTGCTATTTACATTCAGTGCAGTGCGTGCTGCTCACAGTGTTCAGCTAGATCCGTTCCTGCTATATACATTTAGTGCAGTACGTCCTGCTCACAGTGTTCAGCTAGATCCGTTCCTGTTATCTTCCTACTGACAGGCAGGCTTGTCTGGTTACAGTATATAAAGCTACCTGAAGAAAATTACAGGTGTTCTATCCCAGCTTAGTGCAGCTACAGGCCATTAGTATGTCTGGAAGGCCAAGAAGGAGAGGCAGACAGTCACAAGCCAATAAGAGAGGGCAAGCAGGCTCTGTGTCTAGTGCTGGTCGTGGAGACGGTGCATCCTCATCAGCACGTGGCCATGGGACACGCTTGGCCTTTTTTTCGGCAGCTGGCCGTGTTGAGCCGCAACATGCGGAAGACTTGGTCGAGTGGATGACCAAGCCGTCCTCATCCTCCTCATCCTCTCTCACCCATGCCCAGGGTGCTTTGTCTGGCAAAGCAGCGGCCTCTTCCCTCAGCTCAATGTCATCAGTGACTCCTTCCCTAGCCCCACCATGTCCTCCTGAGGATTCCCTCGAACTGTTTGACCACAGTGTTGGGTACATGCTCCAGGAGGATGCCCAGCGTTTGGAAGGCTCTGATGATGATACTGAGCTCAATGAAGGCAGTAACATGAGCACGGACAGAGGGGGTGCCCAAGAAGGACAGCAATCTGGCAGTCATGCTCCCCCTGCTGCAGCATACTGCCAGGTTTGCTCCAGTGATGAGGAGGGAGGGGATGATGAGGTCACTGACTCAACGTGGGTGCCTGATAGGAGAGAGGAGGAGGAGGAGGAGGAGGAGGAGGAGGAGGAGGAGGTGGCACATCACCAACTAGGCAGGATGCCCTCCAGGGGCCAGCCTAAGGGCAGCACATTGACTGCATCACACCCCAAAGCTCCACATGTGCAGGGCGCTGCAGTCTCTGCGCGTTATTCAAAAAGTTCTTTGGTGTGGGCCTTTTTTGAGACGAGTGCATCAGATCGCACCGCTGCTATTTGCAATATATGTCTCAAGCGTATCTCGCGTGGCCAAAACATCTCCCGCTTGGGTACCACATGCTTGACCAGACATATGTTGACCTGCCATGCAGTTCGTTGGCAAGCGTATCTAAAAGACCCACACCAAAGAACAAAGACGATCTCTCCTTGCTCCTCATCAGCTGAGATTTCCAACCCCACTAGACCTTCAGTCCTCTCTGCGACCTGCAGTGAGAGGAATGAAGGTGTAGAATTAGGTGTGTCACAGCCAAGTACTTATGGGCAATCTGCTTTTGGTACACCGACGTCAGATTGTACCAGGCAAATTTCCCTGCCCCAGCTGCTGCACCGCCGAAAGAAGTTTGCTCCCAGCCATCCACATGCCCAGCGGTTGAATGCTAGCTTGGCAAAATTGCTAGCACTTCAACTGCTGCCTTTTCAGTTGGTAGACTCTGCCCCCTTCCGTGAGTTTGTGGAATGTGCGGTTCCTCAGTGGCAGGTACCCAAACGCCACTTTTTCTCACGGAAGGCGATTCCGGCTCTCTACCGGCATGTGGAAGGCAATGTCCATGCCTCGCTGGACAGGGCGGTCAGCGGTAAGGTGCATATTACCGCTGACTCATGGTCCAGCAGGCATGGACAGGGACGTTACTTAAGTTTCACGGCGCATTGGGTGACTCTGCTGGCAGCTGGGAAGGATGCAGGACAAGGTGCAGTAGTGTTGGAGGTTGTTCCGCCACCACGCCTCCAAAATGCTGATTGTGACACACCTCTCTCCTCCACCCCCTCCTCTTCTTCTTCCTCCATGGCCTCTTCCTCGGAACCAGCGGTGCTCCGTAGGCGTTCAAGGGGCTACGCAAGTACGCAGGCCAAAAGATGCCATGCGGTGCTTGAGCTGGTGTGCTTGGGGGACAGGAGCCACACTGGGGCAGAGGTTCTGTCAGCTCTGCAGGGGCAGGTTCAGAGGTGGTTGACGCCACGCCAACTTAAGGCAGGAATGGTGGTTTGCGACAATGGCACCAACCTCCTCTCTGCCCTCCGACAGGGACAACTGACCCATGTGCCCTGTTTGGCTCACGTCCTTAACTTGGTGGTGCAGCGGTTCTTGGGCAGGTACCCGGGCTTACAGGATGTCCTGAGGCAGGCCAGGAAAGTCTGTGTGCATTTCCGCCGGTCATATAATGCCAGTGCTCGGCTGACGGACCTCCAAAAGGAGTTTAACCTGCCCAAGAACCGCCTAATCTGTGACATGCCCACCAGGTGGAACTCGACGTTGGCCATGCTGCAGCGGCTGCACACGCAGCAGAGGGCCATCAATGAGTACCTGTGCGACTATGGCACCAGGACAGGGTCAGGGGACCTTGGTTTTTTTTCCCCACGCCAGTGGGCCATGATCAGGGATGCATGCACTGTCCTGTCACCATTCGAGGAGGCCACGAGGATGGTGAGCACTGACAGTGCATGCATCAGTGACACTGTCCCCCTTGTCCACCTGTTGGAGCACACGCTGCGTGGGATAATGGACAGGGCACTTGAGGCAGAACAGAGGCAGGAAGAGGAGGACTTCCTTAGCTCTCAAGGCCCCCTTTATCCAGACAGTGTTCCTGCGTGCCCGCCGATCACACAGGAAGAGGACGAGGAGGAGGAGGAGGAGGAGGAGGAAGATTGTGTCAGTATGGAGGTGGAGCCTGGCACTCAGCATCAGCAGTCTTTAAGGGATCAGTCCCAAGGAACACATGGACTTGTACGTGGCTGGGAGGAGGTGGCTGCGGACGTTGTTGTCCTTAGTGACCCAGAGGACTCCGGACCGAATGCCTCAGCAAACCTACGCTGCATGGCCTCCCTGATCCTGCAAAGCCTGCGTAAGGATCCTCGTATTCGTGGTATCAAGGAGAAGGACCAATACTGGCTGGCAACCCTCCTTGATCCACGTTACAAGGGTAAGGTTGCGGACCTTATCTTGCCATCGCAGAGGGAGCAGAGGATGAAACATCTTCGGGAGGCCTTGCAGAAAGGTCTGTGCAACGCGTTCCCAGAGACTGGGAGGTTACAAACTCCTGTTTCTGGACAACGTGTTGCTGAGGCTTCGGTCAGTCAAAGAAGGAGCGGTGGAGAAGGTGGCCGTCTGACCGATGCGTTCAGACAATTTTTTGGTCCGCAGCCCCAAGGTATGATCGGTTCCAGCAACCATCGCCAGCGTCTGTTTTACATGGTGCAGGAATACCTAGGGGCAAGATCAGACTTGGACACCTTTCCCACCGAAAATCCTCTGGGTTACTGGGTCTTGAGGATGGATCACTGGCCAGAGCTTGCACAGTATGCAATTGAGCTACTGGCCTGTCCTGCATCCAGCGTTCTTTCGGAACGCACATTCAGTGCTGCTGGAGGCGTGGTAACCGATCACAGGGTGCGTCTGTCCACCGACTCGGTCGATCGGCTGACCTTCATAAAAATGAATCAGTCTTGGATCACCACCAGCTACCAAGCACCTGATGCAGATGTAACCGAATAATTTTTTTTGAAATCTCAGATCCCTTCAAAGACTGCCTATGCTGATGCTGAGTGACTATCCCTGAGTAATTATCCTCTTCCTCCTCAATCATCACGCTGATAGCTTGTAAGAACATTTTTGGTTCTGGGCGCCACCACCAGTGCCTAAGGCACAATTTTTCAGCCCCTGTTTAACAGGGGCGTGTAATTACAATTTTTGATGTAATACTTTGCAGCAGGGCTCGTTCCTGCATTCCAACTAGAGTGTCTGTGAGGGGTTGCAGTGTTGTGGCACCAGCACCAGTGCCTAAGACCCAATTTTTCTGCCCCTGTCTAACAGGGGCGTGTAATTACAATTTTTGATGCAATACTTTGCAGCAGGGCTTGTTCCTGCATTCCAACTAGAGTGTCTGTGAGGGGTTGCAGTGTTGTGGCACCAGCACCAGTGCCTAAGACCCAATTTTTCAGCCCCTGTCTAACAGGGGCGTGTAATTACAATTTTTGATGCAATACTTTGCAGCAGGGCTTGTTCCTGCGTTTCAACTAGAGTGTCTGTGAGGGGTTGCAGTGTTGTGGCACCAGCACCAGTGCCTAAGACCCAATTTTTCAGCCCCTGTCTAACAGGGGCGTGTAATTACAATTTTTGATGCAATACTTTGCAGCTGGGCTTGTTCCTGCGTTTCAACTAGAGTGTCTGTGAGGGGTTGCAGTGTTGTGGCACCAGCACCAGTGCCTAAGGCCTAATTTTTCAGCTCCTGTTCAACAGGGGCATGTAATTACAATTCTTGATCTAATATTTCACAGCAGGGCCCTGTGAGGGCTTACAGTGTTTTGGCCACAGCAACACCTAAGGCCCAAATTTCTGCTGAGTATATAGGGCAGGACCCTACTTTCAAACATCTAACTTACAAACGACTCCTACTTGCAAACGGAAGGAGACAACAGGAAGTGAGATGAAATCTACCCCTAAGGAAGGGAAATTCTCTCCTGTAAGAGTTAATATGGGAAAACAATTTTTCCTTTCCACTGATGCTTTCCAATCCTTGTTCCACAAAAAAACCCAAATTTTCAAAAAACATTTTTCATTGGGACAAAAAAGTGAGGTGAAATCTTCTGAAGAGGAGGAAAGACGCAAAACAAATGTCACAGGGGTGATAACCCTTCCCTATGTTTTCCAAAAAGCTTAGAAAAGATTTTTTGGCTGGAGCTAAACACATTAAAAATGTTCAAAATTACAAACAGATTCTACTTAACAACAAACCTACAGTCCCTGTCTTGTTTGCACCGCCTGTATACTGCTGTTCAGAGTATATAGGGACCTTTCCTTATTTTAATTTGGGTGCGGGGTTCCCCTTAATATCCATACAAGACCCAAAGGGCCTGGTAATGGACTGGGGGGTACCCATGCCGTTTGTCTCACTGATTTTCATCCATATTGCCATGACCCGACATGACATTAAACCCGCAAGCAGTTTTAAATGAGATTTTTTCCTTTAAAAATGACATTTGGTGCAGGGACTGTTCTAAACATGGGAAACACGCGTCACTTTACAGGCATACTATAGACACCCCCCAGGTACGATATTTAAAGGAATATTTCACTTTTTTTTTTTTACTTTAAGCATCATTAAAATCACTGCTCCCGAAAAAACGGCCGTTTTTAAAAGTTTTTTTTGCATTGATACATGTCCCCTGGGGTAGGACCCGGGTCCCCAAACCCTTTTTAGGACAATACCATGCAAATTAGCCTTTAAAATGAGCACTTTTGATTTCGAACGTTCGAGTCCCATAGACGTCAATGGGGTTCTAACGTTCGTGCGAACTTGCGGTCCGTTCGCGGGTTCTGGTGCGAACCGAACCGGGGGGTGTTCGGCTCATCCCTACTCCCGAGTATGTATTTCATCTGTGGATTTAGCTGTTTTCCTGGGGTTCAGCTGTAACACTTTTTTATGCAGTGAGTATAGGCTGCCCTCTTGTGGTATACTTAAGCAATGCATTATCTTTTTTTATTTAAAAAAATTACCTATATTGATTTATAGGAATGAAATAATGTTTCCCCATACATTTATAATATATGTAATATGTTTAGCAGGAAAAATGCTGTTAATTGTTTTTGGTTAGGTAAATATGAAATACTGCAGGAAAACATTCCATATCTTATCATATGTTGTTAGCTGTACAGTTGCCACCATTTTTTTAAGCCAAACCCAAACACTAACGGCCTGGGACACCTTTGGGTGCCCCAAGGAGAGTAGTAATGTGGTGTGTACAGCATGCCACAGCAAACTGTGGATGTGGCCAAATTGCTCTTGCTGACATTATCGCCCTGCCCCCCCGCTGTGATGCCAAACCTGCCCCCAGACAGCCGTCCGCAGCTCCCAGGGGGTAACAGATTTGTGTGTTACTTTGGGAGTTACAGCCCTGTCTGAATAATGTGTCCAGGTTTCAGCCTGTCGAAAGCCAGACACATGATTCAAAACCCGGGCTGTTCAGGGGAATCCTGGACAGGTGGCAACTCTAGTTAGCTGGAGCAGTGTACATAGGGTTGCCACTTTTTCTTCAAGCCAAACCTGAAGACTTAAGGGGCACAAAGTATTTTTTTTTTGAAGCATAGATTAAAGGATTGTGGCAGACCTGGGACACTTTTGGGCACTCCAAAGACAACAGTACCCTCCTGTCAGGCCCTATTCTAAGCCACATTCCTATCTGAATAATGTGCCTGGGTTTTAGGTGAACTTAAACCTGGACATATGATTCAAAATCCAGACTGTCCGGGTAAATCCCAGACAGGTGGCAACCCTAAGTGTACAGGGGGCACCGGAGAGCCAGGATGGTGCTTTGTGTGAGAGAGCCGTAGTCCGATTCTCCTATGTGCTGGCAGCACAGGATACTTTTACTATTGCTGTAGCAGTTACCAATGTAAAACAAAAAGTAAAAGATCCCCCAGATGTACTACTGTCTATGTATATAGCCTGGTTGCATTACAGTAATAAATATGGAGGGTTCTATTGCGCTTTAAGGTAGGAAGGCTAGGAAGGTAGCAATGTGTAAAGTCACTGCACAATTTATTTCTGGCATTTTATTTTAATTTTCTTTTTAATTTGCCCCATGTGATCCTGCTCACATTTCCTGTAGCATATCGTGTTTCATGCATAGCTGACGGAAGTGGAACCTGTCATACAATCCTCACCGGGCCAAATATATTTCCTGTGAATTACTGCCAGGGACACGGATTTATTAATACTGCTCTCATAATTACACAGGCCGCAGTAATAGGATACGGCTTAACAGCATTTAAAGAGGGACTAAATAGGACTTAAAGATACTTTTTAGTCAAATGTGAAACTTTACACTAAAAGGAAACCTGTCATTCAGTATTTTCTGAGAAACTGACCTGGAACAAGTATGCTGCCAGTGAAGTCAAGACCCCCTGATTTGCTGGCACACTCAGTGACTCAGAAAGCATCAAAGCCACAGAACCAACATAAAGCAAGGTAACTAGCATTTTCCACAAATGAAGCCCATGTTTTGCTCTTGGTACAGGTTTGTGTTGCAGGTTAATAAAATGTAAAGATTATTTTTGTATATTTGCTTTGCTTTTGGTCTGCAAGCATCAAAAACATTTTTTATTTTACAATAAATTTTATTGAGTTTCATTAAAGAGTAGAAAAAAGGAAAAAAAAAAAAAAACAAGTACAATTTTTAAATCAGTAGAATGACACAGAGCACAATACCTGTCAAGAAGTTATACAGCATTAAATCTATCATACATTTTTGTGAATAAGAACAATTAGTACATAACAAAAATAAAAATGTAAAACGGATAGGAAAAGATCCAAGTCAAATAAGTCAAGTGAATTAGAAACGTAAAAATATATAAGTAAATAAAGGGGGAAAAAATTAGTGTCGGTTACCACTGGGGCGACCTGTCAGGCAACTTAGCCGCCTGACAAGTCGCACCCCATGCAGTGGCATGCATGAAACCATTCTAATTGGAGCAACTCAAGTTGCTCCGACTTAGAAAAAAGGTTCCTGTATTACATGGGGGCGACTTCGGAGCAGCTTGCATTGATTTCTATCAACCTCCCTGGCGGTATGATTATGTCGGATTTTAGGTGCTGAAAGCGGTACAATTATTTTGCATGGAAATTTGGCGTTTTTTATTGTAGGCCTGTAATTCTTAGCAATAACTCACTTATATCTGTCCAAACCAGAGTCTAGTAGACATCTCGGGTATGATAAAATTTGAAACACAAAATCATAAATTATAATATAATAAATAACTATAAATAATTATACCAAATAATAATATAATAATAATAATAAATATTCAATAATGTAATCAAATCAAAAACACTGAAATTTGCTCAGTTGCGGAATTGTCGCTGTCATTACTTTTCAGTGTTTGATGACGGATCTCTCCACAAATCGCTATCGCTCAATTCTGCAAGTGATTCTAATTTATTATAGCTGTTTTCTAGCTGCTCTAAAACCCCTTTTGATGTAAAGGGACGGTTTTGGTTGCTATGGACAATCTCCAGTTTCCAGGCAAAAAGAACAGTTTTTATAATATAAAACTGCATGCAGGGCACTGGAGAAACCACTAGGGACAAAAGGGATGTGAAATAATTACATACAGTAATGTAATCTGTAAGATTACAGTGTACTGTATGTATTGTGTGTGTTTCACTTTTTGAATTTGGTGCCGTTCTCCGTCCCCGTACGTCGCAACGCTCGCAGGGAACGGAGCCCGGCTCCATGCTAGATTGAGTGGAGGACGAGCCGCTCACACTGCGGGGAGACATTGCAGGATCCAGGGAACAAGGTAAGTAACCTCTTCCTGGAAACTGTGATGCGATCCCGAGTCTGGTTCGGGGATACCGCTCTTGGTACCGAAATTCCACCCCAAGCCCCGAGACTCGGGATTACCGCCAGGGAGGTTAAAGAAGTCATTTGCAAGCTGTGCTGAGGTCACACTGTGCGGGGTGTCTTCAGAGTCGGGCGATTTTGAAGCCGCCCCAGTGTGAACCGGCACTAAGGCTCCATTCACACTAGCGCGTTTTTTGATGCATTTTGCATTTTGCAGAAATGCATGGGAATTTTTTAACATGGGTTCCAATGGAACATGTTCACATCAATTCCTTTTTGTTTCTCTGCATTTTTGGAAAGGGTCAGGGACTTTTTTTCATGCAAAATGCAGCGTTTTGCATGTAATAGAATTCAATGGACAAGCATCAAAAACGCAAGTGCACCGTTTTTGATGCGTTTTTGGTGCGTTTTTGATGCGTTTTTGCCGTTTGTTTTTTTTTAATTTTTTTTTTTTTTTAATTTTTTTTTAAGACTGTAAAAAAAAATGTAAAAAAACCCCCGCAAAACGCAAATCGCGGCAAAATCGCGGCAAAAACGCTGCTCAAAAACGTGGCAAGCATGAAAAAAAAACCTCCAAAAACGCTCAAAAGCAACATGCATAGGTGTGAATCAAGCCTTAGTTTGGGACAAGAAGGAGGTAATCCCATGTGGAATCAATATTGGTGATGACGGTAGTTGTCAAAGAAGTGAATGATCAATATTCAATTGTTTGATATAATTAAGCCACGGTTCCCATATTTTTAGGAGTTTAGTGTGACTATCGTTGAGGATAGAAGTCAATTTTTTGTGAACCATAGTGCCCAAAAGGCATTGTTTGACATCAGAGAAGGGCATCGATATCTATTTCCAGGCTGTGGCTAATGTTTATCGGGCCACCAAGAAGACAAATCTTACCAGCTTTCACTTACATTTATATAGATGGGGGACAAGTTTGTGTATCAGAGCTGCCCAAGGGTTTTTAGAGAGAGTGATATGAAGGATTGAACATAGTAGATCATATGTTTTGATCTAGAAATGAGAGGCCACAGGACAAGTCCACCAAATGTGTAATAAAGTGCCTCGGTCAGTACAGCCATGGAAGCATTGTGTCGAAATATCCGGATTAAATGTGGAAAGGCGATCCGGGGTCATGTACCAACGAGACATTAATTTATAGGCATTTTCTTGAACAAGTATATTAAGTGAACATCTAGAGGTAGCTAGCCACATAGACTCCCATTCCCGTATATCCAAATTGATCCAAGATCACGTTCCCATTTTTCCATGTAAGCAAGTTTATGTGGACCTAGGGAGTTTGTAAAGGATGCGTAGGGAGCAGACACTAGGCCTTTAGGCCCCTTTCACACTTATACGACTTGTCCCACGATTTTGTACTGCAAAATCTTAAGTCGTGCCGACTTCAAAGTAGTCCCTGCACTACTTTGGTCCAACTTCCATACGATTTCTACTCCATAGACCTCAATGCTAAACCCTCAAGTAGCATGCAAATCGTACCTGAATAATATAGACACGATTTCAGCACTACTTTGGTCCAACTTCCATACGATTTGTACTCCATAGACCTCAATGTTAAACCCTTAAGTAGCATGCAAATCTTACCTGAATAATTCAGCACTACTTTGTAAGCACAAGCTGAGAATGGTTAATGCCAAAGTTGTGGCAAAGTCGTACAAAGTAGTACTGCTCCCAAATCGTGGCAAAATCGCAGCAAAATCGTGGTAAAATCGTGGCAAAATAGCAGCCCCGAAATCGCGGTAAAATCGCGCCACTTTGAAGTTGTATAAGTGTGAAAGGGGCCTTAGAGTGTGGATTTGACCTACACCAATTCTCATAAGGGGTCAAGTGTTTTGGTGTAGAAATGCAATGAGTGACAAGGGTAGAGAGGTAATGATGAATTTGAGTGTAATGAAAGTGTTCCTTTTCCGCTAGATTCCAGTGTTCTTGAAGAAAAGTAAAGGATTTAATACCATCGAAACAGAAAAAATCATATAAATATTTAATTCCTTTGAGACACCACCAGCGAAATGAAATGGAAGAGGATTTTCATAGGAAAAAAAACATTTTGTTATATCTGTTCAATAAGTGCAGAAAAATGCAATTGATTATGATAGAAATATTGCACACTGATAACTTATTTTGCCTGTGCTGACTGTTATCCATTACATTGTTCTCAGCTATCTCTGTGGACCCCAACAGCTCCCTCTATTTTATGGAGATGGAGAGGGGTAAACTGTAGTTCTAACACGCTTCCTGTCCAGGTATGACAACACTGCTTCTCAGTGTATTTTTAACTGCTTTTAATAAATATGGAATTACACTATTAGAGACTGTCTTGGGTCTCTCCTCTATTCTCTTATATGCATTCACATGGAGAACAACCATATATACAGGCAGGGCCGGCCCTACCATGGGACCCAGTGGACCCATGGTCCCATTTGGCATTTTAAGAGGGGCAGCAGCCGGCAGTGACAAGTTGTACCCGTACCCATAGGTGCGCGCAAGGGGTGTGCCGAGTGTGCCTGGGCACACCCTAATCACCTGTGCTGGCTGTCTCCCGAGATCTGCATGTGGGACTGTTGTGAAAGGCTGCATCCAATGAGTGTGCAGCCCATGCTGTCTGTGAGACAGTTTCACACTGAGCCGATATTGACGCTTGCCAGAGCCGCTGAGTGTGTGAAACTATCATGTAATCTAAATGAATTCAGAGAGAGACCAGCTGTCAAACTGAGCGTTGATGTCGGGCGTGGGCAGGACCCAGCAGCTATCAAACCAGCCAATGGAATGGGGTCTGGGTGGGCCGCTACGTGTATGTGGCCCTGCCCCCTTTCTTAAACAGCCCAATCATTAGCTGGTGTTTGATAGCTGCTGGGTCCCACCCACCCCCGACATCACCACTGAATTTTGACAGCTGGTCTCTCTTTGCATGCATTACATGTCAGTTTCACACACAGTTTCACTAAGCGTCAATATCGGCTCAGTGTGAAACTCCCTCTCCTCTGTCAGTGCCAATCAGTGTCACCTGCCAGTGCTTCCAATCAGTGCCACCTGTCAGTGCCAATCAGTGCCACCTGTCAGTGCAAGTGTTTCCAATCAGTGCCAGTGTTTCCAATCAGTGTCTCCTGTCAGCGTCAGTGATTACAATCAGTGCCAACTAATATCAGTGCCAACCAATGCCACCTCTCAGTGCCAGTGTTTCTAATCAGTGCCACCTACTAGTGCCAATCAGTGCCAACTATCAGTGACCATCAGTGCTGCCAATCAATGCCCATGAATGCCACCTATCAGCGCCCATCAGTGCCGCCAATTAGTGCCAATCATTGCTGCCAATCAACGAGTGCAGGGATGGGGCGATGAACTCAGCAGCCAGGCACATTATACATGGGGGGCTGGCCTGGTGGGGCCGATCGTTTTTTTTTTTTTTTAAATCAGAAAGGTTTTTATTGAGCTTGTCAAGAATTAACAAAATCCAACAGTACATGTATATAAACGATTCTTCAGGCAATAACTTATGCACACGTATGTTCTCCTTACCACTGCTACATAACAAAGTATCCTGGCACTCTACTTTCATTACTCCATTCCTCCACCAACACAGCCAGCATCTTTTATGGTTTACTTGGGGAATCCCCCCCCCCCCCTTTAGAGAGGGGCCGATCTTTAGTACAATAGGTAATCACCACACTACTATTTACAATAAACTACTGGAGGTAAAATAAAAAAAGTGCCAGTAAAAGGCCTGCCGCTAAGCACTGTTATGTGCTCCCAC
The DNA here is from genome assembly GCA_037952925.1 of Lithobates clamitans. Lineage (NCBI taxonomy): Eukaryota > Metazoa > Chordata > Amphibia > Anura > Ranidae > Lithobates > Lithobates clamitans. Next base: position 3,028,021 of record JBBGZY010000252.1, on the reverse strand, counting down.
ACCACAAAAAAAAAAAAAAAAAGTGCAGCGCTAACTTACTGATCAATAATGGTGGAATCCACTAATATATGGAAATCTCAATAGACTTCAATATTACGACAATACCGGTCTCTGATACGCAACTTCACATATAATACACATCAAACTGAAAATAAGACATACTGTATAAAACTTAGCAGGGATGGTGGAAAGCCCTCCTATAGATATTGGCTATACAGATTTACCTCAAGTGCAACAACTTTTTCGTTGGGAGGTTCACACCATTATAGCACTTTGGAATTTTTATTTTTTAGAATGTTACACTTAATTTGATATGTTTTAGTTACTATTATAATGTGAATGTTTGCACTTGAAGTACATTTTTCACCACCCTTGCTAAGTCCATGTCTTTATGGACCTTGTTTGTGCACTGGTGCGCAGTCATGTCGGAACAGGAAGGGGTCATCCCCAAACTGTTCCCACAAAGTTGGGAGCATGAAATTGTCCAAAATGTCTTGGTATGCCGACGCCTTAAGTGAAACTAATGGGTCAAGCCCAGCCCCTGAAAAACAACCCCACACCATAATCCCCCTTCCACCAAATGATTTGGACCAGTGCACATAAAGACATGGATGAGTTAGTTTGGGGTGGAGGAACTTGACTGGTCTGCACAGTCCTGACCTCAACCCGATAGAACACCTTTGGGATGAATTAGCAGACTGCGAGCCAGGCCTTCTTGTCCAACATCCTGACCTCACAAATGCGCTTCTGGAAGAATGGTCAAACATTTCCATAGACACAATCCTAAACCTTGTGGACAGCCTTCCTAGAAGAGTTGAAGCTGTTATAGCTGCAAAGGGTGGGCCAGCTCAATATTGAACCCTACGGACTAAGACTGGAATGCCATGTAAGTTCATGTCCATGTAAAGGAAGGCGTCCCAATACTTTTGACAACAGTATATATACACACACACACAAAGTGTTTGAGCTTTGGAGTGCAAACCTTAATGCAATTGGCTGTGCACGCCTATACCCATACCTTAGTAACCGCCCGTCATACTCTACCTGTCAGGAGGAGGTCAGATCAGTCAGCAGGAGCAGGGCCAATCCTGGTCAGCTGTGCACTGCACTGGTTGCTGCCACCCGGCGTCTAGCAACCAGTGATGTCAGAGGCCGCGGCTGCCCCAGCATTCAGAGCGCTCAGCCTCCGCACCTAGTCAATTAGCTCCACCTCCATCCACCCACCTCTTCCATCTTCAGCGTGGCTCAGAGCCTGAGGGAAGGGAGCACTGCCTGTGCCTGAGTGTGAGCTGAGCAGCTATCCACAGTCCAACTGCACAGCACCTGCCGCTGCCTGAGGTGTTGCAGCCTGTCGCTGTGTCCATGTTCTGGAGGCTTGGCATTGACCCTCACCTTGTCCATTCTGCCACCAGTGAGTAGCATACCAGCATAGCACCATAGCATAGTACCATAGCAGCATTGTCTGCAGGAGTCCGAATCTGAGTACTGTAAGTACACTGTCACACATCATACAAGTTGTATGAGACATGAGAGCCTGAGAGGGGCTTGCCTTGCCTAGCCCCGATTAACCACTTCAGCCCCAGAAGATTTGTCCCCTTAATGACCAGGCCATTTTTTTTTTTGCACTATGGCACTGCGTTACTTTAACTGACAATTGTGCGGTTGTGCGACGCTGTACCCAAACAAAATTGATGTCCTTTTTTTCCCCCCACAAATAGAGCTTTCTTTTGGTGGTATTTGATCACCTCTGCGGTTTTTATTTTTTGCGCTATAAACAAAAAAAGAGCGTCAATTTTGAAAAAAAACACAAAATATTTTTTTACTTTTTGCTATAATAAATATCCCCCCAAAAAAAGTCTTCATCAGTTTAGGCCAATATGTATTCTGCTACATATTTTTTTTTTATCAAAAAGAATAATCGCAATAAGCGTATATTGATTGGTTTGCGTAAAAGTTATATCGTCTACAAAATAAGGAATAGATTTATGGCATTTTTAATCTGATTTTCTGATAAATTCAATTTTAGTTATCATGATATAAAATAATGAATGCGGGGGCCTTTTGGTGGGCGTGATTATTTTTTAGGGGGGGGGGGGGCAGAATTTCATTCTTGGGCTGACCCTGTATAGAGGGATCCTAAAAGAGCAAATATCTTGTCCCCAGAGTGGATGGACATTCATCCAAACGCCCTTATGACCTGCTTTTGAGAATAAGAGGTCATTTTCTTCCGATGAGTGAGGTGAAAAGAGGGAATGCAATGAGTGGAGCATGTTTAAAAGTTAAAAGACAGCACTGAGCACTTAAATTTTGTGTGTTACACGAGTTGAGGATTTAAAGAAAAATAGACACTAAGCACTTTTCATTGAGCACTACGAGGATTCACTATAAGGATATATGAAATGGGACTTTTATATATTTTAAATATGCTGTATGTATTATTTATATTTATCTTTTGTTGTTTTCACTAGCACTTTATATTTGATTTAGCTTGAACACCAATTTATTTATAATCAATTATACATATTGATATAAGGTTTAAACACATTAGTATTCTGAAACATTAGGTATACAGTGGGGCAAAAAAATATTTAGTTAGCCACCAATTGTGCAAGTTCTCCCACCTAAAAAGATGAGAGGCCTGTAATTGTCATCATAGGTATACCTCAACTATGAGAGACAAAAAGGCGTCCAGACGAAGCTACACATCTTGGTTTGTGAAACGCGTTGACGTCACTGCGCCCGGACGTCACGCCTGCTGTCATCCCCCGTTGGGGCTAGCCGGCTCGCCGACTGAGAGAACGTTCCGCTCGTTCGCGTGGAACAGCCGCTGGAGTGACCAGAGGCGCACATAGATGGCCGGCCATCCGTACACTTGAGCATATACCCGTGGGGCTGCCAGGATCGCCCAGGAAGTATCCAATATTGTGCATGGTGAACAGTGGTGCAGTCCACAGCACAGGGGACATCACACTTCGGAAGTACCTGTGGATCTCCGAACAGGACCCGGCAGTGGTAAAGTACTTAGCCGCCTGCACTGTGTGTTGCTGCTCATATTAAACCACAGTTTGATTCACCCCCCCCACAGCACGCATCTGTTTACACTCTACACACCAGCCTGCTTATCACAGCAATTGTTCCATACCATCCTGGACTTCCGCCACCCCAGCTCCATTCTCATATACCATGGCCCTATCATTTATCTCCATCTAACGGTCATTGATATCTGATCTCTGATCGTGTAACAGCGCCCCACTCCACGGCTCTTATCTCTCTCCACTGTCCCCTCCCCGTCCTTCATCCCACCTTTCCCTCACCTCACTCCCCTTCACCACCTCCCCTTCCTCGTTTCCTTCCCTACCTTTTCCCATTTTGAGCCGCCCCCCCGGGGGGATTGATCTCTGTTGCACAACCCTATTCAGTTAAACTGAACACTCCTCATTGTAGCAGGTTGTGCAGACATCAATAGCCCAGACGTCCGGACGCATATGTTTGTTTTACATGTTGTTTTGTCCCCCCTGTCTGTGTATCAGCATTGATCGATCTGATGCCACCGATCAATCAGTTTTATTTAGGCAATGTAATTTGTGATAAATGCTAGCTTATCTCCACGTGTATGTTTTTGTACCTGATTAAACACTTAATTGACCTTCATACATTCATCCGCATTGTCTTTCCTTTGAGCCCCACTTTTCTTTTTTGGTCCCCTCCTGATTGGGACAATTTGTGGGTATAGTTGTATAGGGGCTGAAGGGCAATCAGAGATTAAAGGTACAGACCAATAACGTTGCTAAACAAGCTTCATTATTTTCCACTTGATTTAAGTATGAGAGACAAAATGTGGAAACAAATCCAGACAATTTTCCACCGTAATTTGCAAATAAATTCTTTCAAAAATCAGACAATGTGATTGTCTGAATTTATGTCTACATTTTGTCTATCATAGTTGAGGTATACCTATGATAACAATTACAGGCCTCTCTCATCTTTTTAAGTGGGAGAACTTGCACAATTGGTGGCTGACTAAATACTTTTTTGCCCCACTGTACATTTCATTTGCATATAGTGTTGCATGATCACGCAAATGGATGATATACCTGGGACCTCGTATCGGAAGCACGATGCCTGTAATGCCTCTCTTAGTAGGGCTGGACCCCAGGAACCCAGGGCTTAGGTCTTGTTACATTACCTCAAACTTCCTGATGTGGGGTGCTATACAAGGCCCAAGGCAGTTGGACCTCGTTTTAATGGGCCCAGTCCTTGAAGGTTTGTTAAACGTAACCCGCCGTGATGGGTAAAAGCTGGATTTTCCGTTAAATCAGCAAAATCTTGCGGCGAGGACCAGGTAAGGAAAGAGAGACTTAGATATTAAAAACATCTATACATTTCTTTCATTTAAGGAAAGATGTTGTCATGCCTTAAAATCTCCACTAGATGGAGTCTATGCACATACCTTACTTGGTTGTCTTTCACTGTTTGCTCAGTTCCGTGTCTGGCTGTACAGCGCGTGGAAGCAGATTTTTTGCAAGGTTTTCTTACCCTGATGGGACCAGAGGGTTAGGGGGACAGCAGCACTGTACCCCCCTTACATTACCCCCTCCCCCCGCCGTGTGGGAGATGGGTGGTCCCGCTATTATACCGCTGAAAGTTTGTTACTGTGGCTGTATTTTTTTTACACGTCTGTGCCTAACTGCAGGAGGCTCTGCCGCCTCTCCCCCCACCCTAATGTTGGGTCTGGGACCCGAAAAACGCCGCACTCAGGCGCCAGAAACATTTTAAATAAAAAAGGGGGCAGGATTTTTTCGGAGGGGGCGGGGCCTAACGCAGATGCCGTGAAATGTCCACGGACGAATGGCAGGCTAATAGCAGATAAATACAGCTGTGTCAGTCTCTCCTCTGCTGACGAGGAGGAAACAAGCTGCTTGCACACAGGGACACGTATGGGTTGCAAAACTGGCATTTCCTGATTCAGCAAGGTCACCCTTTTCCAGCACTAAGCTGAACTGTATAGCAATTTTAAAAGTATTGACTTTTTTCAGCGATTTAGTGCAATGTGTATAGCGCCTCTGTTTTTGTACTTAGGACTATGCCTGCCAGACACCACAAAAGCCAAAAGAGTAAGGGTTTCACCCCCAGGCATTGGGATTTCAAGCTGTATTTCCACGCTATCTTCCTCGCCTGAATTACCAATTATGGAAACTCAGGGTGAGCCATTAGAGCAAATTGTTGGTGTAGCTGCCTCTCACATCTCAGCACCTGCATATGTGACTGAAGAAACCCTTTCCTCCTCACTCCAGGGTCTGGAAAAAAGACTAGCGATTTTAATCGCATGCTCCATTCAGATGGATAGGAAACGTACTAGGTGCCCCTCCCCCCGCTTCAGTTTTACAAGGGGAACAGTGGGCACACAATGAGGTTTTACCCTCCATCAATCAATGATGATTCTTCTACTGAGGAAACAACGGTAGATGAACCTTTTCCAGCGTCTCAATCTGAAAAATTGCTGCTACAAACTCTTACAGAGATGGTTCATTCCTCTTTCATGCTGCCTCTAACAAGAGTCTCATGAAAACATGGCCTCTTCCTTAGGTTCCTTAAAACCTTCCCATCCTTTGCATGCATTTCCTGCGCATGCATTACTTGAAAGACTTATTTTTTCGGAATGGGATAAACCAGATAAACATTTTCTCCCTCCTAAGAGGTTCTCAATTTCCAATGTGAATAATAACTTAACTTGTCCTGTAGACAATGCACAGATGCTTAAAAGATCCAACAGATAAGAAGTTGTAATCCCTGCTAAAGTCTGCTTTTTCCCTAGCAGGCGCCGTCACCCAGCCTGCAGTCACTGCAATAGGCTTCTGCCAATCCCTAAAGGACCAATTCAAACAGGCCCTTAGAGAGCTTACTATACAACTAGCTCAAGATTTCAGGCATTAGACCAATTAATATCTCAAGGGGTGATCATACAGATTCCCACCAAGGAGCAAGGTCGGGGTTTTTATTCAAATCTTTTCATGGTACCAAAACCAAATGGAGATCTCAGACCCATACTAGATCTAAGAAAGCTAAATCAATTCCTGAAGATCTGCTTCTTTCGCATGGAGACAATCAGGTCGTTAATTTCTATTCTTCTAGGAAGAGAACATCTCGGATGTCAATCGACATCAGTGATGCATATCTCCCTATTTCCCTATATTTCCTGCTCATCAAAAATTTCTGCGGTTCGAGTTAGAACAGCATTTTCAATGTGTAGCCCTCCCCTTCGGGCTAGCCACAGCACCTCGGGTGTTCACAAAATGCTGGCCCCACCTTTAGCCAGGTTAAGGGCACAGGGCATAACAGTCGTAGCGTACCTAAACGAAGAGTTTGGGTTGGATTCTCAACCTAGAGAAATCTACCTTAATACCGCTAAAAAGGCTGTACTTGGGTCTAATCATAGACACAGCCCAGGAAAGAGTGTTCTTGCCTCAAGCAAAAATCAACTCCATAAAAGGAACTGGTGTGGAAGGTCAGGTCAAATGGCAATCCATCCATTCGCCTCTGCATGAGGTTGCTAGGAACCATGGTAGCTTCATTCAAAGCTGTTCCCTATGCCCAGTTCCATTCAAGCTTTAGACTTGCCAATGCGGCTGTCCCCAAGAGTGGCCCAAAGCCTCACTTGGTGGTCATTAACCCAGAATCTGCTGAAAGGAAAATCCTTCAGATCAGTCATCTGGAAAGTGGTGACGGATGCCAGCCTTTCAGGCTGGGGAGCAGTACTAGAAAAGACAGCTGTCCAGGGACAGTGGTCAAGAACTGAAAGAACCTTGCCCATCAATATCCCAGAGATTCAGGCAGTACGTCTGGCTCTAAAGGCCTGGACTTTCAGGTTACGGGATTGTCCTGTCAGGATTCAATCTGACAATGTCACAGCTGTGGCCTAGATCAATCACCAAGGGGGCACCAAAAGTCTCTCAGCGCAGAGAGAGGAGAACCATATTCTAACTTGGGCAGAAGGGAATGTTCCATGCCTTTCTGAAATCTTCTTTCCGGGAGTAGAGAATTGGCAGGCGGACTACTTAAGTCACCAGCAGTTATTCCCAGGGGAATGGTCTCTTCACCCCGACATATTTCGGGCACTTTGTCAAAGAAGGGGGACTCCGGACGTGGCTCTTCTAGCATCCAGGTTCAATATGAAGTTAGTCAACTTTGTGACCAGGACAAGGGATCCATTCGCATGCGGAATGGATGCGTTAGTGACTCCATGGGATCAGTTCTCACTGATCTATGCATTCCCCCCTATTCAGTTGCAGCCTCGACTTCTTTGCAGGATCAAGCTGGAAAGAAAGCCGATAATTCTGGTGGCACCAGCATGGCCCAGAAGGTCGTGGTACGCAGAAATCGTAAAGATGTGAGTGGAGGGCCCATGGTCCCTCCCACTACGGCCAGATCTGCTCTCTCAGGGACCGATATTCCCATCCTTCCTTACGGTCTCTAAATTTAACGGCTTGGCTATTGAAACCCACATTCTAAGGAAACGTCAGTTATCTATACCCTGATTAATGCTAGGAAGCCAGCTTCAAGGACTATATATTATAGAGTCCAGAATGCTTGTATTTCCTGGTGGGAATCCAAGGGCCAACACCCTCGGAGGTATATCATAGGCAGAATTCTTGCCTTTCTACAATTAGGGGTAGAAATGAAATTGGCCTTAAGTACTATTTCAAAGACCACTTGCTACTCATTCTTTAGTCCGGGGCTTTATACAAGGGGTGACGCGGCCTAAACCGCCCATCAAACCTCCCTTGAACCCTTGGGACTTAAACTTAGTTTTGTCTGTGTTACAAAAACCGCCATTTGAACCAATACAAGATTCCCCTAGTTCTTCTGACAAGGAAGTTGGTATTTTTGGTTGCTATATCCTCAGCAAGGAGAGTTTCAGAATTGGCTGCTCTTTCTTGTAAAGAGCCATATTTAATTTTTATGAGGATAGAGTGGTGTTACGCCCTCATCCAGGCTTTTTGCCAAAAGTAATTTCAGATTTTCACCGGAACCAAGATATTATCCTGCCGTTTTACCCAAAACCATGTTCCAGGGAAAAAAGGTCACTACATTGTCCTGATGTGGTGAGAGCAGTGAAAATCTATTTAAAGAAAACTGCTCAGAATTGTAAGACTGATGTCTTATTTATTCTGCCGGAAGGTCCTAAGGAAGGACAGGCAGCGTCGAAATACACTGTTGCTAAGTGAATTCGGCAAGTGATAAGTCAAACTTATGATTTAAGGGGTAAGATTCCCCCATTTCAAGTTAAGGTGCACTCTACCAGGTCGGTTAGTGCTTCTTGGGCAGTGTGTCATCAGGCCTCCATGGCTCAGATCTGTAAGGCCGCAACTTGGTCTTCAGTGCATACATTCACAAAATTTTATCAGGTGGAAGTAAGGAGGTATGAGGATATCGCCTTTAGGCGCAGTGTGCTGCAAGCAGCAGTATAAGTCCACAAGTCTGGGTGTACCCTGCGGGTTGTTTTCTCCCACCCCTCATGTGGCATTGCTATGGGATGTCCCATTAAGTAAATACTTAAGGCTCTGTGTCCCATGATGTACGATAAAGAAAATAGGATTTTTATTACAACTTACCTGTAAAATCCTTTTCTTGAAGTACATCATGGGACACAGAGGTCCCGCCCCTCTTTTGGGATACAAGTATATTGCTTTTCTACAAAAACTGATGTGCTCCTGGAAGGAGGAGGGGTTATATAGGGGAGTAAACTTCCTTAATTAGGGTTTACCAGTGTCAACACCTGACGGTAGGCTATAACCCATTAAGTAAATACTTAAGGCTCTGTGTCCCATGATGTACTCCAAGAAAAGGATTTTACAGGTAAGCTGTAATAAAAATCCTATTTTTTCACAGAAATAGAGCTTTCTATTTTTTCACACAAAGAGAGCTTTTATTTGATTACCACTGGGGCTTTTATTATATAAAAAAAAAAAAAAAAAAAAAATTTGGGAAAAAAAAACAATCGTTTTTACTTTGTTATAAAACATTTCCAAAAAAAAAAAAAAAAAAAAAAAAAAAAAAAAAGGTAAAAAATCTAATTTCTTCATAATATTTAGGCCAAAATGTATTCTGCTACATATTGTTGGTAAAATCCCAATAAGTGAATATGAACTGGTTTGTGTGATATAAGTTATAGCGTCTACAAACTATGGTATATATACTGGAATTTATGCAGGTTTAGATGCTATAGTATATTGGATTGGTGGTGATCAACTTAAGAGCCGGTTCACACTAGAAGCGGCACGACTTGCAGGTCGCCTCACCGAGGTGCCCTGCACACGACTGCCAGGGCGACTTGCAAGACGACTTCTGTATAGAAGTCTATGCAAGTCGCCCCCAAAGTAGTACAGGAACCTTTCTTCTAAGTCGGAGCGACTTGCGTCGCTCCGATTAGAACGGTTCCATTGTACAGAACGGGAGGCGACTTGTCAGGCGGCTAGGTCACCTGACAAGTCGCCCCCGTGTGAACCGGCTCTTAGTGTGCCTGTGATAGTGTGGTGAGCAATCTGGTGCTACACAGACACTGGCTGGGAGGGTCACTAACTGACCGACACTGATGTCTCTAGTGGCACGAATACAGTGATCAGTGATAATACTGTACACTGTACTAATTATACTGGCTGGGAAGGGGTTAACATCTAGGAGGAATCAAGAGGTTAACAGTTTGCCTAATAAGTGTAACGTGTTACCCTTTTACTTGCTAATCTGGCTGTTTTAACTCCCGGCTTTTCAGGGAGAAGAAACAGCCAGATCGCTGCTCTCTGTACACAGAGTTCTGTGTGTTTGAAAGAACTCTGTGTGTGATTGGACACAGCCAATCAGCATTCAAGCAAAATCATTCGCTGAAACATGCAGACAAACGCGTGCTGTGTGCAATCACAGCACAGGTCAGCAGGGGGCGTGCGCCCCAAACCCGGAAGTAGGCTAGAATGTACATGTATGTTGCAGAGCCTGCACCTGCCGCCCGCTTGCAGTAAATTTTACTGTGAGTGGTTGGCAGGTGGTTAATACACTTCCTGTTCCAGAAAAACAACAGGGAGGTAAATGGGGAAATTCACTCTGAGACAGTTGCCATTTCACTTCTATATCCAAAAATGTGTTAAAAAACAAAAACAAAAATTCAGATACACTTTAACATGGGATTGTCAGCATGGAGTTGACAGAATACACAGGAGCCAATTAATCATTTAAAGTATGTTCTTTAATTGTAATAAATTAAATATCATACAAAAACCAACAACATGCAATACAGTACAGTCAAACAAATGTATATGAAAATTTGCAGATCATATTTAGTAATACATCTTGGAGATGGAGCCAACTAAAGACCAGTAGGTGACTGATTCAAGCCAAAACAGTCTAATCTACAATATATTATCTGAGTATATTGTATTATGAATACTGTAGATTATGAATACTGTGGATTATGTTCAGGATTAGGGCTGCCTATGTTTGGATACTATATGAAGTGGAAGGGTTTCTTTTGGCCCAGGTAGCAATCGGAGTAAATGGCCCTATGCTATGGTCACAGAGGATTATGGGAAAAAATACAGAGCTTTCAGCCAGTAGCATTCCTCTGGTGGCACAGCCATGCCACTAACAGTCCAGACTCCATGTTTACAATAAAGGCCCCAATCAGCTCAAAGTTCCTTACTTCCTGTCTGGTGGAAATGTTTTCAGCAGGACAGGAAGTAAAGGCAAATCTCTCTAACAGAGCCTCAGATAGCAGTGGGAACCAGACAGAGGTTCTATTTCTTCCCCACTGTATCCAAAACTGAGAAAAAAAGGTTTTGGCTTGACATAACACCCCTCGGCTCCTCATCCTTGATAAACTCCCCACACGCTAAATAAATGTATTTAGGGAAACCAATAAACTTGCAAATAGGAACAGGCTTCTTTCTTTATTAGGCTGCCCCTTTCCCACAGTTCCTACAGGCCTGGGCTCCATGATCATCTGGTGCATGCACAATGAGAAGTACCTCAGCTTATTGATCAATAGGTACCATACAGTGCATACATCGTATTGGGGAACAGCCCCCTGGAAGGTCCTGGTGATGTAGCCTTCCAGGGGACAAATGTGAGGCACTGGCTACATCACCAGAACTTACTGAAAAGTAGGAAGTGGAAAAAATGTAAGTTAAACAACAGTTGATTGTACAAATGAATTTAAGGATGTGCATGCACCATGGATTTTTGCAGGGGTTAAAGGTCCACTTTAAGCCCATTAAAAGTAGTAGCACTTGATTCCCCGCATTTGGGTACCAAGAAAACTAGATAAAATGTTTTTGGCTTAAATAAATTTTAGTCATTTTTTTTCAAGGGCTGTTCATAAATATCTACAAAATTAGCTATGTACAGTGACCATATAAACCCAGCACTGCAGGAGAACCTCAGGCCCGGATCAGGCAAAGCACAGGTTTGCTTTAAGCCAGAACTAATTTGCCAACAGTCTTGGCATGGGCCCACTGCCACTAACATCTCCTCTCAGCCGATGTCTAATTGGATACCAGTCAGTCAGCATGGAAAATCCCTTGGGAGCCGCAATGAATTGTATGTGTATTTATTGTTCAAGCATTCTTTTGTCTCCTCAAATACCCTGCTGTTTGATAGGGGGTGCTGCAATATGCAGATCTGGCCATACATACATTTTTAACTGATGTGTGCATGTATGCCAGCTTTGCTTCTTATCGCTCTGTATACACATAGCAATAAAGTAGATCTAAACCCAAGAACAAAAATGTAATATATCGCAGCTTATCAGTCCCTAAATGCAGTTGCTGCATTCATTTTCTTTCTTCAAGCCAACTACATTTTCTGCAGAAGTACAGAAAGCACCAGTTGATCCTGGTAGAAATCCAGTGTTCTTGTAACTTCCTGCACATTGAACTGAAACCTCAAACTATGTTATCAGCTTTCCCAGCTATAAAATACAGAACAACCTCATAAAATGGAAATGGGAAGGTATTTGTAGTTCATATAAGGAGTGTAACCTAAGGTGGCAACTGTATGCCTAGATTCACACCTTCGCGTGTTTGCGGTCTGAGTTTGCACGGGCACGGCAGCCCATTCATTTGAATGGGCTACTGTGCCTGTGTTGCCAGAAGAAAAAAAAAAAAGTATATGCATCTTTTTCAAAATGCGGCCTGCAGGGAAATCGCATAATAATTTTGACCATGCAATTTCCCTGTGGTTCCTGCACCCGCAAAACACACTATGTTTTTACATGCATGGGGGTGCCATTCAGAATGAACGGCAGCCTCATGTGTTTTCTCACAGCAGCGCATTTTCACTGCGGATGGGGGTGGTCGCGGGAACCCGCACCCACAGCCACATGCATAGGTGTGAACCAAGCCTAAGTGAGCATTGTCACCCAAGGACAGGAAGGGTTACTGGCAGGATCACTAGGTGAAAATAAAAACCCTCTACCTACCTTTTAGCTCATTTTAACCAAAAGGAACCTTGATTTTGAGGTTAAGTTTGCTTTAAAGTGTGTGTAAACCCTGACAATAAACTTCTCTTATTTGTGTGCTTTTGGTCTGTTTAATACACCATTGGAAGAATTTCATTATATCTCTTTAATAAGCTAAAAAAAAAAAAAAAAGTTGACTGTCCTGTGTTCCACCTCGCTTCCTGTGTCATCTCAAAGAATTCTCTTAGTTCCTATCTTAGGCTAGAGACATTAGCCTTTTTGTGTTAGGGATCTTAGAGTGGGAGTGGATGAGTAGTTTAGCAAAAGACACTGGCCAGGGCTGACACCACTCAGTTCACAAACATGCTGTTGTCAGCCCACAACAGGACTAAAGCCTAGTACACATTCGACCCATGTGTATGGCAGCCGCTTCAGCCAGCTTCTCTCGTAGGGTCCGACGACTAGCTCCTAAACAGCGTTCTCAGCCAATGGCTGAGAGCGCTGACTGGAGTGTTCTGGTGGGGGGGGGCATCCCCCTGTCAGAACACAATAGCGCAGAAGGGGATCGCTATACTAACATATTTTTAGTACAGCGGCTCCAACCTGAGCGGTCAGGTTTTTTGTTCAACCCGCTGGGTCGAATGAGAAAAAAAAAATAGTGTGTACTAGGCTTTAGAAGCGGAGTGCATTTCTTAAAGATCAACAGGTATTTTTTTTTTACCTGCAGGGTCTCTAAGGGGGATAAAACACTTGAAAATGTGCTCGAATTGTTTTGCTTTGAATCAAGTGTAGAGAGATTAGAACACCTGTCAGGTTCTTATTGCTGTCTGTGCCCCACTACGGAGATTCATCCTCTCAATGTATCCAGGTTACCATTATCACCAAGAGTCGAAATGAAAGAAAACCCCAAATTTTGGGTTGTCACCAGAACAGAAGAGGGGAAATCTTCCAATAGAGATACTAGTTCTGTTGACCATGGTGACAACCAGGAATTCCTTCACTTTATAGGGATTTCCTTTCACTTCCCATTTTGGTTATAGCACAGGAAGTAAAGGCAAAACTCCTCAATGAGGCAACACAGATGGCAAGGAAAAAAAAAAAAAAAAAACTCACCCTCCCCTTACTCTATCCAAAATGATAGTAATGACAGAGTTCTACTTTAAGTGTGGAAATTCCCTGGCTTTCTGCATCCCTGGGTTTACATGTAAAGGGTAACCTTTTCAAGCTAAAACACAAGACACATATGGTTAATGCTTCGTTTCACAGTCATCACCTGCACATCGATAATAAAGTTATTATTAGCCCTTTTAAAGATATTTACATGTACTGTTTCAATAATCAAATTCACGCACTATATGAACAGTGTGAAAAACAAACATCATGAAAATTAAAATATAGACCACTGCAGAACATGGGAGCTTAAAAAGCCCACAAAATCTAAAACAGAAAGTCATCGAATGGAAAGAGATACTGATCCCATCGACAAATACCCAATACTGGGGACGGATAAAAAGTTGTTCTTTAAACATTTATGTACCTTTTCTGTACAGCCTACTGTTCTGTTGGCTGCCATTTTAGGCTATGGAAGGTTTGAACTTGACATTACAATGAGATTGCTAGACTAGAAGTCACTTGTATGGTGTAAAAAATCCTTCCCCTTTCTACGGCCTATATTTTAGGCTGGGTTCACACTAGAGATCGCAGCGGCTCACAGCAGGAGTCTGGTGCATCTTAATTCACCGATTTCAGGTCTGATTTCAGCCCGAATTTTGGGCTGAATTTGGACCAAAATATGCACAAGACCCCTGTGCAATTCACACCAGAGCCACTGCGGAGATGTGTGAACCAGCTCCATAGAGAGCCGGTCACAATCTCCTGCTATGAGAATTGGATGCGGTGAAATTCACAACAGTGTGAACCCAGCCTTAAAGATATCTAGCCTTAATGAGCTCTCTAAAGATTTAATCGTTTAGCATTGTTTCATGGCCAAAAAAATACTGGTCTCATGTGTGACGCAAAAGGTAGCCATGAAGGCCATGCAAATTGACATTTAATGAGTCAATTTGTCATTTAATGAGGTTAATTAGGGCATCAGTGCAGGACAATGCACACATTTCCCATTGGGCTTATGTAACATATGCTCTTTAATAGAGTTACAAGGCAACAATCACCCTTAGTCTGGACCTGCCTGTGCTACAAGAAGAGGAATCAGCATTTTTACTGTTATTTTTTCAAGATGAGAAAAAAACATCTATAATTTTGGCAAAGGCAGTAGGGGTTGGCACTTCAGCCCTGCAGCACTGGGGTCCTCGGTTTGTATCCCAGCCAAAATACTATATTCATATAGTTTGTATGGTCTCCTAGTGCTTGTGTGGGTTTCCTCCAGGTACCCCAATTTCTTTCCAAAGGCATGCTGGTAGAATAATTGGTTCCAGTCTAAATTAGCCCTAGTATGTGTGTGCATATACCGTATGTATGCATATGAGATAGGAACCTTGGATTATAAGCTCCTTGAGGGCAGGGACTGATGTGAATGTACAATATGTACAGTGCGCTGTCTGCACTACTTGTAATATATAAATATAAATATTGCTCAGGCATATTTGCCCATAAAGGGAAAGCCAATCAATTTATACAGGGGCAAACAGCTTTTCTTGTATACGAGTTATTACCTACTACTCTGGACAAAGTGACTAGGGGGTATAGCTACAGAAAAGGGATGGGAGACCATATTTATCTTTCAATATGTCACCTGCAGGGCTCTCTTATTCCTGTACCCGCCCATGAGGTGCTACCCACCCTGCCCCACTCATTGACAGAGACTGTGCCAGGGCAGTGATCTGTGTTTACCAAGTTTCCAGCACTGCAAATGCATTATGGCTTGTGCACCACCCACCAGGTACTCTTGGCCCTGGTTTTGTAAGTTGGGGGGAAAAAAAAAAAGACACTACAGGGAATATAGTCTTGATTACTGCTTATTTGCCTCAAAAAATAGAGTACAGATGACAGGTAAACTATATATTACAGTCCCCAAAATTACATCAATAAGGAGTCTGTTTAATTTGTCCTTCTGAACTTTTTATGTGAAGCTCTGTTCTTTAAGGTCCAGCAAACTCTTATTTTATGTTAAAAAATAAAGGAAGCCCTCAAAAAGGAGGTTGCACACACTAACAGAATAAATATTAAAAACCGTTATTTGTTTCTTTTTTAAATAGAAGCATCAGGCATTAGTAGAGTGCATACCTGGCCATGCTGCGAGTCTACAGCTCCCAGCATGCCCCAGGGAACATGGATGTGAAGGAAAATGGAGTTTGGACAGATCATACAACGTAGTGGCTGGTATCTGCAATATCCACAAGGTGATCATGGCGATTGATACAAATGCAGCGGATGTCAGGAATACTGAGCTCTCCTGGCTTCAGGCTGATAATAAAGTGGCTGATTCCCGTATTGGGACTGACGGAGAGTTCTCGCGATTTCTTTAGGTCAGGAGGAAATGTAAAATGGAGATCTTCAACAAAGTACTTGATCCAGTTTCTCATGTACGCACCGTGGCTCACCAATAGGATGTTAGCGTCCAGCGTGACATCACTGCTATTGGGGGAATCAGGCGTACGCTCACTATCTTGGTTAGCGAAGGGGGAAAGGTCAAAATTTACCATCCTTTCTCTGCCTGCAGCACCTAGTCCCGACTGGTCTGTGGCACTTGCTTCGTCCAATACCAGGTGGCAGAGAAACTCAAAGAAGTCTTTGGCACGGGCTCTAACCTGGTGAAGAAATTCATGAAACTTTTACCATAACAGACAGGGCACAAGACAGTATAGTTATTAGGGTCAGTTTTCTAAAGAAGAACACATTTCATTTTCAATATTTTTTTGTTTTACTTCAAATCACTGAAATGAAAAAAAGCTAACAGGTATACAGTAAAGTGCAGGCACCTAGGTCACATACTTGCAGAAGCTTTTTATTGCCTTCCCCCCACCTTTTTCTAAAGGTGGGTCTATTTTTGAAGGGCAAGGCGTTGGCATTTATAGGTAGTGGTGGAGTTTGTCGCTTCTGTTTAACCCTCCCATTGGCCTATCACCATGATGGGCTGCCACACAGGCCAATGGGAATGCCATGGAGGTGAGAGAGGACAGGCAGGCAGGCCCATTCCTTTAAGAGGGATTGGGCTGCCTCCAGGCTCACCTGCCCCACATCTATCCATTCCATGCACGTGCTTCCATTGTGGAGACACTTATAAATTTGTAGTGTTAGGATTGCAAGCAACACAGGGTGCCGTGACGAGGCCTTGCAGCTTTCACATGCGTTTGCAAATGTGTGCTAACTAAACCCCTGCTTTTAACAGATGGTTAGACAGGTTAATTTGGTTGGTCAGCAGACTGGTTGGCGAGTTGAGCTATGGAATTGTTTTTGTCTTACATGTATATGCCCCTCCATGTGCTCCTTGCTGTGAAGGCCAGTTATAGGTGGGGGCAGTGGCCAGTTTTTTGAGGAAGGCCCATGAGGCAATGAAAGTTGCAAGCACCCCAGGTTGCCTTTACTTGATACCAACTAGTTTTTTTTTTTTTTTTTACATGACCTAATTTCATAGATCAGTTAAATTTACAAGCTACATACTATGTTAATAGCTTTTGCTTTATTTTGTATGTAAATTAATTTACTTAGGTCATGGGTTTTTGCTAATTAAAATCTAGCTAGCTTCTGTCTAAAGTTAAAGCTGAACTCCGGGCACAATAACTTCCATTCAAATACACGTCTCTTATTTAGACAATATGTGCTCATCCCACAGTTTGGATTTAAAGCATATCTGAAGCCAAAACGTTTTGCCTTTGTGGGATTTTAAATTGCCTTCAGTTTTTTGCCATCATTAGGGTGATTTCCTTGCACTTCCTGTAGACTCAACAGAAAGTGAGAGGCTCTTTCTCTAATGTGAAGGAATTCTCCTCTTAGGTTATCATGGGAACAAGTGTCCCTGTTGGAAGATTTCACCTCCATTCCTGTTCTGGTGGCAACTCCAAATTTTGGACTTATTTTTGTTTCTGGTGATATTGGTGGTCAGGACAGTTAGAAAGAGTGAATCCACCTAATGGGGACGCAGAAATCAATAAAAAACTAACAAAGGTTCTAACCCCTCACCGCTCTATAGGAATCAGAAAAAAAAACCCTTTTCTTTTAGTTATATTGAGAGGAGGGATCACCAACAATGGATGGCCCATAGTAAGCCTATGGGTGACATGACCACTCAGGCATTCCAGCCATTGTCAAGCGTTCCCCTCTACCTCCAGTAGCTGGCAATAGCTGACACAAGGGAGCTGATCACGTGACAGGACCAACCCGAGAATAGGTAAGTATACAGATCTTTTTCCCCACAGGGTAGTGAATATAGGTGGGGAAGGGGGTGGGAGCAGTTTTAAGATTATTTAGCTTTAGCCCAGAATTCTACTTTAATGGTGAGGGTAAGAAAACCATGTTTGCATTGATCAATCAAGACAAAAATGGCATGGCTAAGCAATGAGTGACAGACAGTGATGGTTTCCACTGACCCAAGTTGATAGGGTACACAGGAAAAAAAAGTCAATCATTAAGGGTCCATCGGTGGTGTTTTTAATGCCCCTGTGGGTCACATGCAATCAGTCTACATGTGAAAGGGGGCAAAAAAAAAAAAAAAAGGAGCCACAGACTGCCCTGTGCCATCACCATCTGTTGCTCATCGCTCGCTCATGCTCAATCTACGCCCGATTCAATTTCTTTTTTGAATAGACATTGATCGCTCAGTTTTATTGCACTCTGTTTGGCCACCATTGGACACACCAGTCAACAAAATGTATAGTTTACATTAAAACAACATTGTACAACCGTAACATATACAGTGTACTCAATTTTGTAAAAATGTTATTATATCTTTTCATGTGACAACACTGAAGAAATGAAACTTTGCTACAATGTAAAGTAGTGAGTGTACAGTGTAAATTTGCTGTCCCCTCAAAATAACTCAACACACAGCCATTAATGTCTAAACCGCTGGCAACAAAAGTGAGAACACCCAGTGTGCAGTCTATGGTCGGAGCACTGACAGGCTGACTCCCCACCCCTTCAACCTCTGCAGCAATGCTGGCAGCACTCATGTTTATTTCCTAAAGACAACCTCTGGATACGACACTGAGCATGTGCACTCAAGTTCTTTGGTCGACCATGGTGAGGCCTGTTGTGAGTGGAACCTGTCCTGTTAAACTGCTATATGGTCTTGGCCACCGTGCTGCAGCTCAGTTTCAGGGTCTTGGCAATCTTCTTATAGCCTAGGCCAGTGATGGCGAACCTTGGCACTCCAGATGTTTTGGAACTACATTTCCCATGATACTCATTCACACTGCAAAGTGCATGAGCATCATGGGAAATGTAGTTCCAAAACATCTGGGGTGCCAAGGTTTGCCATCACTGCCCTAGGCCATCTTTATGTAGAGCAACAATTCTTTTTTTCAGATATTCATAGAGTTCTTTGCCATGAGGTGCCATGTTGAACGTCCAGTGACCAGTATGAGAGAGAGTGAGAGCGATAACACCAAAATTTAACACACCTGCTCCCCGTTTACACCTGAGACCTTATAACACTAACGAGTCACATGACACTGGGGAGGAAAAATGGCTAATTGGGCCCAATTTGGACAGTTTCACTCAGGGGTGTACTCACTTTTGTTGCCAGCGGTTTAGACATTAATGGCTGTGTGTTATTTTGAGGAGACAGCAAACCTACACTGTTAAAGCTGTACACTCTCTACTTTATATTGTAGCAAAGTGTAATGTCTTCAGTGTTGTCACATGAAAAGATATAATAAAATATTTACAAAAATGTGAGGATGTACTCACTTTTGTGAGATACTGTATGTTTTTTTTTTTCATTAAAAAATTATTTAACTATTACAAGAATGCATTTCTCACAAAACTCCTCCTAAAGTAACAACCATCTCCTGATCTTGTGTATGGCCACCATAAACCTGATAACAGCGAGTGCAACAGTGATGCCTACCCTGTTTCCCCAAAAATAAGACCTAGCGTGATTGTCGGCGATTGCTGCAATATAAGCCCTACCACCCAAATAAGCCCTACCCTGTTTCCCTGAAAATAAGCCCTACCCTGAAAATAAGACCTACAAGGACTTTAACTAGGGCTTATTTGGGGGGTATGGCTTATTTTGCAGCCATCACCGACAATCACGCTAGGTCTTATTTTCGGGGAAACAGGGTAAAGACTGAAAGACGGTAATACAGTAACATTAGGGTAGGAACCATTGTTGAAGTACGTCTTAGCAATACATATCCTTATGTTTTATGCTTTGAAAAATGCTGCAATCTGAATCAGAAAAAAAATGCTTTTATTTATATTGGATAACCAACAAATGAATGGCCCATAGCAAGCCTATGGATGACATGACCACTCATGCATAGAATATATTACGATAAAAAACCTTCTGCCTTTACAATCACTTTAATAATCATTTTACAAAGCTGCACAGACTTGTATTATCTGTTGGGGCCCCTTGACTGCAGAGGGTATTTTCTGCAACAGGTAAACTTGGTCTTCAAACCTCCTTCTGAAAAAGCTGGCTGCCAGGCTAATTACCTGCCTTCAAATACGGTTTTAAAATTACTGGGGTTGGTTTACTAAAAGAGTATTCCAAAGTGATCATTTCACTCTCCCATTATATATTTTTAAACACAGAATGTCAGCAGCATAAACTGGTTGGTCTGTGCTTTTTTACTACCCTCAGGTATGTAGATCGCAGTTTTTAATGCTCAGTGGAATCTCGATCTTCCCTCTCTTCCAGAAAATCCCAGCATGTCTTGAGTCCTTCTAGTATATACTCCTATTCCTCCAAGGTAAACATACCCTCATTTGCTAACGTTGTTTCCATATGACTCATTTTTACCACTCCTTTGCCACCCTATGGTATCATTTTTCTTTCCATCAATATCTGCACCAGTAGGACGATGTTCCACACCATTTGTTTGATATCATGTCCAGTGATCCTTTGTGTAGTACCACTATCTCTAGGATATACTTATGCATTTTTTTTTGTTATACTCATTATGAGCACTTTGATAGCACTTGACTCATTTAAAAGCCAAATTCCATGTTCAATGTCCCAAGCTGGCCCAAACAAACCATTTACTACACTTTACAGAACTTGCTGGGCACGCTGTATTCATTGTAAATAGCCTCAGCTACATACAGTATACAGCGCTATGTTCCAGGAGCAAGATATGAACTTCCCATCCCACTTAAGGAACACAATAAAGTCAGGCCAAACTCGGCTTAGCCATTCAAGGGAAGCTTTGTATTTTATGAATGAATACAAAGCTTCCTCTGATTGGCTGAGGTGGAGAGGCAGGAGTCACGATCTCCGCCTGAGTAGCTCTCCGCCCCGACTCTATGTTGTTCCTTGAGTGAGGCATGGGAAGTTCATGTCTCGCTTCTGGAACACAGCGCTGTATACTGTGTGTAGCTGAGGCTACGTACAGTTATTACTGCGCACCCAGCAAGTGCACCGGTTAGTGCAGTAAATTTAAAGGCACACTAAATATGGAGTTAGGCTTTAATATTACCTGACCTCTTTTTCCAATTTTTTTTATTATGATCATTAAAGTGGTTGTAAACCCCATTTGTGAAATCTGACCTGGGCACATAGATCTGTAGTGTTTACTCATCTCTCTCCAAAGCCCTAAGTCCTGTGTCTTTCTGCTGCTCTGTTCCTGTTATTAGCATGATAACTTATGACACGTTCTCTGACACAGAAGATAAAAAGGAGCTGGAAATTTGTGTCGGGGAGGTAAATTAGAGATAGATAACCAAAGAGTTTGTTTATTCACAGCACAGCTCTGCAAGTTTCTTCATTCCTCTTCCTATGTGGAGGAGGGTGTGTGTCTTTCCTCCAATCAGCTCACACACAGTGTATGCCCAGACTCCCCTCCCACTGCTGGAACAGGATGTGCACTTTCTAAAAAGTCCAGAAAGCTGAATACAGCAGATATACATGTAAAACTTATGTAGGGAGATTTGTTTTATCTCTGTGCATCATCTGAGGCTATTCACTACACTAGGTATAGGAGAGGGTTTACATCCACTTTAAGGTAATGTGCTTCTCATATACAGTATATTGATACACTTCTTAGGATGCTCCAACAATTTATGAACTATTTGAATAGTTTCAACATTCCTTAGGCTACTTTCACACTGGGGCATTTTTCAGGCGCTATAGGGCTAAAAATAGCGCGTGTAAAACGCCTCCCCTGCAGCCCCAGTGTGAGAGCCCGAGTGCTTGGGAGCGCTGAATACACAGGTCCTCCACCGCCCCTGCCATTGGAATCAATGGGCACCGCTGCCGAAGCGCCTGCAAAGCGATTCGGCAGCGATGCAATTAACCCTTTATTCGGCCGCTAGCGGGGGTTAAAAGCACCCCGTGTTAAAAGCACCTCGCTAGTGCTGAAAAGCGTCCTTAAAATTAGCGGCGCTTTTCCGCTAACGCGCCCCTCATCCCCCGGGCGTGAAAGTAGTCTTAATGTTAGTAATATATCATGGTGTGATTGTGACTCAACTTCTCAAATAACTTTGATCTATTTTATAATTATAGTTCAAACAAGTAAATCTTTGTACCTACTATTACAAAACAGTCTTTAGTCATCGTTCTTATGATCACTTAATATTTTTTATTTTAGGTTATGTTGTAGCCACTGATGAAGGGAGGGGTGTTTGACCCCCCGAAACCCCTTGGCTTTTAGGCGCAAATTATACTTAAATTTTTTTTTTTTTTGGACTAGATCTTGTTGTGGCACTTCCATTTCAGAAATGTACGAAATGTTACCTGGTCCAAGGTCTCTCCCCCTGGAGGGGTGTATGAAGGACACTGCTCCCCTGACTTCTTTGCCATAGTTTTCAGCTCACCTAGAGGTCTTCCCTCCGCTATACCATATTTCTAAAACAGATGAAAGTAAAACAGCAAATGTTATACTCCTTTTAAAAAAACTGGCTGTACATTTGTTTTCTAATTATGATCAGGATTACAATATCACATTTTGGAAAATATCTTTCTTTCAAATCAGGAAAACATGAAATACAACTTATGAATATTATGTAGTCTACTATTCTGCCAGCAGGTAGGGATAGGCTCCTTTTAACGTTTTCCAGTTTCTCTCCACCTTTGCATGTAAAGAACCCATAGTTTATAGTCCCAATAGCACATTCTGTAATTTACATACAAAAAAGTGAAACTAGCAGAGCAGGGAATCCCTCCTTCCCCTTGACATAGCTGTTCTAGGTTGCACTAAGAAGCAGAAAGGAGATAACAGCTATGTGGTCTCTTTAGGTAACCCATAGTGCTCTAGAAACCCTTTGTCGTGCATTGCATCAAAGAACATATAAAAATACCAATAGAAAGAGAAGATAAAAACAGTGTAAAAAGAAGTAAAAAAGAAAAACAAACAAAAACAAAAACAAAAAAAAAAAAAAACAAAAAAAAAACAAAAAAAAAAACTTACCAACACCACAGCTGTTTTCCTTTAACCACTTGCTGACCTCGCTCTAGCTGAACAGCTACAGCGCGGTTGTCCAGTTCTGGGAGGGTGTCCATGGACTTCCTCCCAGAACCCCGTCCCCTACGCATGCATCAGGCAGGCTCTGTGATTGCTGTGTCCACAGCTGATCATACGTAAACAGACTTGCCGGTTATCTGCATGTCCTTTTCTCACGTGCTGTGCCTGTGTGAGGAAAGAAAAGACGACAACTGGCAAGGCTGTCAGTATATGGTTTACACATCAATGCCGTGATTATTAGCGCCGCCTATCAGTGCACATCAGTGAAGAAGAAAAATTACTACCGTATTTATCGGCGTATAACACGCACTTTTTTCCCCTTAAAATCAGGGGAAAATCACAGGTGCGTGTTATACGCCGATCCCCTGCGATCCCGAGCTGTCACATTTTCAAAATCGCCGACCGCGATTTGAAAATGGCGCCGAAATACACTCGGCTAGGTTCGGATAGCTCCGCTCGGGACTACGAGTGGAGCCGAAAGTGAACGAGAGCCGCCGGGAAGAGCCGAGGACCGGCTCTGTGTATTTTTTATCACACAACGGTGATAAAATATCACCAAAAAGAAGTTCCATCTGTCTAAAAAAAAAAATGATAAAAATTTGGTTTGGGTACAATTGCATGACCGCGCAATTGTCATTCAAACTGCAACAGCGCTGAAATGAGAAAATTGGCCTGGGCAGGAAGGGGATGAAAGTGCCCAGTATTGAAATGGTTAAAGAAAATCTATTATATAAATCAAATATTTAAGTAGTCTGGTTTGAGACCCTTCAATGCAGACTCCTAAGTGGTTGCACAGAATTTAGTTGCAGTTCCCCTCCATATACACCTCAGTACAAGTTGAAAGAGCTCACCCTCTCCCGTAGTCTGGGGTCATAGTCAATTTCAATGCCCTCGCTGTGCAGGTTATTCTTCATGATGGTACAAGCTGTCTGTGAGACAAAGTAAAAATGAATACTCTAATATTATAAATCTTTGCAATTAAATTTAATGTATTCATACATTACACCATGACAATCATAAAACAGTATTTACACAATAAAGTTAAAGTGTAAGGGTGGAGGCAATAAATCTCCCTCCACTAAGCCTGGCTGTAGCCATTTTAACTGTGGGCAGCTGAAGCTGCTGCCTGTTCACTTCCTGGATTTACACAGATGCACACCTCCAGCCCTGCAGCGCTCATTGGCATGACAGGAAGTGGGCTGTATAAGGTATTTACTGGCAGAAAAAAATAAATGTTTTGCTATCCATAGCTAATACATCAAGGGTAGAAGATTTAAAAGATGTAAAGTTGGAAAAATGAACGAAGGTCTGCTTTAAGTGACTTTGAATGTGGTATTGAATTTATTCTTCTCCTCAGTCTTCACGAGGGAATCGGGGGGCTTCAGTAACCAAAACTGCAGTGTTTATCCTCATGACACATTACAGGAAGCACCTCCATGGTTAACAGAGGACAGAATTAGAATTAGACTTGGGAAACTTAACATTAATAAATCACCGGGACCAGATGGCTTGCATCCGAAGCTACTTAGGAAACTCAGTCAAGTAATTGCCAGACCATTGTTCCTAATTTTTACAGACAGTCTACTGACTGGAATGGTACCAGCTGATTGGAGAAAAGCCAATGTAGCACCAATATTTACAAAGGGCCCAAATGACATCCCTGGGAATTACAGACCAGTTAGCCTAACATCAGTAGTATGTAAACTCTTGGAGGGGATGATAAGGGACTATATTCAAGATTTTAGTAATGAGAACGGTATCATTAGCAGTAATCAGCATGGATTCATGAAGAATCATTCTTGTCAAACCACAAATCTACTAACCTTCTATGAGGAGGTGAGTTGCCATCTAGATAAAGGAAGGCCCGTAGACGTGGTGTATCTGAAGTTTGCAAAAGCATTTGACACAGTTCCCCATAAACGTTTACTGTACAAAATAAGGTCCGTTGGCATGGACCTTAGGGTGAGTACATGGATTGAAAACTGGCTACAAGGGCGAGTTCAGAAGAGGTGGTGATAAATAGGGAGTACTCAGAATGGTCAGGGGTAGGTAGTGTGGTCCCCCAGGGTTCTGTGCTGGGACCAATCCTATTTAATTTATTAATAAAAGGCCTGGAGGATGGGGTAAACAGTTAAATCTCTGTATTTGCGGAAGATGCTAAGCAGGGCAATAACTTCTCCGCAGGATGTGGAAACCTTGCAAAAAGATCTGAACATATTCATGGCGTGGGCAACTACATGGCAAATGAGGTTTAAATGTAAAATAATGCATTTGGGTGGCAAAAATTATCAATGCAATCTATACACTGGGGGCAGAACCTCTGGAGGAATCTAGGATGGAAAAGGACCTGGGGGTCCTAGCAGAGGATAGGTTCAATAATGGCATGCAATGCCAAGCTGCTGCTCACAAAGCAAACAGAATATTGGCAAGGATGCGGGATTCCCTTCCACAGGCGGTGGTCTCAGCGGGGACCATCGACCGTTTCAAAAAACTATTAGATAAGTACCTGAATGACCACAACATACAAAGTAATACTGACATATAATCACACACATAGCTTGGACTTGTGTCTTTTTTCAACCTCACCTACTATAAAACTATATAACTATGTAACTATATGTGCAGCCAACAAATCTGCAGCAACTGTGTGAAGCCATCATGTCAATATGGACCAAAATCTCTGAGAAATATTTCCAACACCTTGTGGGTTCTATGCCATGAAGAATTAAGGAAGTTCTGAAGGCAAAAGGGGGTCCAACAAGGTACTAGTATGGTGTACCTAATAACGTAGCCGGTGAGTGTATATATTCACACACACTATATACAGGGATCGTATGTAATGTGTAAGAGGCAAAATTAGTTCAGCTATCAGAAGGGCACAATGGAAGACAGCAACAGGGTAAAGGAAAACCCAGTCCAATTTATTTATGGCGATTTACCCAGTGCTTACACACTGTACATTCACATCTGCCTTCAAGGAGCTTACAGTCCAACGCTCCTATCTCACGCACATACAGTATCTAACAAAAGTGAGTACACCCCTCACATTTTTGTAAATATTTTATTATATCTTTTCATGTGACCACACTGAAGAAATTACACTTTACTACAATGTAAAGTAGTAAGTGTACAGCTTATATAACAGTGTAAATTTGCTGTCCCCTCAAAATAACTCAACACACAGCCATTAATGTCTAAACCGCTGGCAACAAAAGTGAGAAGACCCCTAAGTGAAAATGTCCAAATTGGGCCCAATTAGCCATTTTCCCTCCCCGATGTCATGTGACTCGTTAGTGTTACAACGTCCCATGTGTGAATGGGTAGCAGGTGTGTTAAATTTGGTGTTATTGCTCTCATTCTCTCACACTGGTCATTGGAAGTTCAACATGGCACCTCATGGCAAAGAACTCTCTGAGGATCTGAAAAGAAGAATTGTTGCTCTACATAAAGATGGCCTAGGCTTTAGGAAGATTTCCAAGACCCCAAAACTGAGCTGCAGCATGGTGGCTAGGACCATACAACAGTTTAACAGGATAGGTTCCACTCAGAACAGGCCTCACCATGGTCGACCAAAGAAGTTGAGTGCACGTGCTCAGCGTCATATCCAGAGGTTGTCTTTGGGAAATAGACGTATGAGTGCTTCCAGGATTGCTGCAGGGGTTGAAGGGGTGGGGGTTAGCCTGTCAGTGCTCAGATCATACGCCGCACACTGCATCAAATTGGTCTGCATGGCTGTTGTCCCAGAAGGAAGCCTCTTCTAAAGATGATGCACAAGAAAGCATGCAAACAGTTTGCTGAAGACAAGCAGACTAAGGACATGGATTACTGGAACCATGTCCTATGGTCTGAGGAGACCCAGATAAACTTATTTGGATCAGATGGTGTCAAGCGTGTGTGGCGGCAGGTGAGGAATGCAAAGACAAGTTTGTCTTGCCTACAGTCAAGCATGGTGGTGGAAGTGTCATGGTCTGGGGCTGCATGAGTGCTGCCGGCACTGGGAACCATGAACTTGAGGGAACCATAAATACCAACATGTGACATACTGAAGAGCATGAACCCCTCCCCTCGGAGACTGGGCCACAGGGCAGATTTCCATCATGATAATGACCCTAAACGCACCTCCAAGATGACCACTGCCTTGCTAAAGAAGCTGAGGGCAAAGGTGATGGACTGGCCAAGCATGTCTCCAGACCTAAACCCTATTGAGCATCTGTGGGGCATCCTCAAACGGAAGGTGGAGGAGCGCAAGGTCTCTAAAATCCACCAGCTCTGTGATGTCATCATGGAGGAGTGGAAGAGGACTCTAGTGGCAACCTGTGAAGCTCTGGTGAACTCCATGCCCAAGAGGGTTAAGGCAGTGCTGGAAAATATTGGTGGCCACACAAAATATTGACACTTTGGGCCCAATTTGGACATTTTCACCTAGGGGTCTACTCACTTTTGTTGCCAGTGGTTTAGACATTAATGGCTGTGTGTTGAGTTATTTTGAGGGGACAGCAAATGTACACTGTTATACAAGCTGTACACTCACTACTTTACATTGTAGCATAGTGTAATTTCTTCAGTATTGTCACATGAAAAGATATAATAAAATATTTACAAAAATGTGAGGGGTGTACTCACTTTTGTGAGATACTGTACTAGGGACAATCGTGACAGGAGCCAATTACCTACCAGCATGTCTTTGGAGTGTGAGAAAAACAAAACAAAAAAAACCCTATAAAAAAAAACAAAAATAAAAACACTATATTTAAAGAATTGGAGCTGCCATAGTTGACGTCTGCTCCTAGTATGCAATTTTTTGCTCGCTAATCACTAAGTATGCAGCCAGTGAGGTCACTCAGACTTGAGGGCTCAGCGCTCCCAACAATTTTATCCCGACAGGGTCCCTTTAAATGTCCACTGAAGGGTAAGAAATTATTTACTTTGCACTGAGAATTGATTCTTCCGTTTTAGGTGGATTTTGACAAGCGATCCAATAACACTAAATGCTGTCTGACAGCAGAGATTTGCCCTCGGTGTGTTTACAATATTTTCAGCTGGCAAGTTCAGGAAGGAGGGGTGCCGACAAACTGGCGGAAGGAGGGAGAAAGACATTGGTTGCCTTGGAGACAGGTCGAGAGAAATGCTTCTATTTCTGGGAGACTGTTTTTGCTTGTTTATTATTTTTTTTTCCCCTTTACTTGAATGCCCACTAAGCAATAAAAGTTAACCTTGTCATTATCAAGGGTATTTTATGCCCTGCCGCATTGCGCAGCCAGCTAAGAAGATGGATTTCCAAGCCACAACCCTGCAGTCTAGACATTGGACAGCAGCGCCCTAATTTGTATTTTTTTTAAACAGATTGGTCTATGTCAGCGATGGCGAACCTTGGCAGCCCAGATGTTTTGAAACTACATTTCCCATGATGCTCAACTACACTGCAGAGTGCATGAGCATCATGGGAAATGTAGTTCCAAAACATCTGGGGTGCCAAGGTTCGCCATCACTGGTCTATGTGGTCGCACAGGCCAGTCTATACAACCATTCTTGGGATTCACAGCAGTCGCTATCGGGCGCCCTGTTCACAACTCCTTCACTGCCCTAAACAGAAGAGTTTGTACATCTACAGCACTCCAGTTTTAAAATGGCACAAGAAACATCAGGGAATGTGTGCACCAACTAACTATTCTCGAATATCTATGGACAGTCTAAAGCGAATCTGTGGCCAGATCACCTAAAAGCGAGGTTTACTTTTGTGACCAAGTTTCATGTCACACCCTTTATTAGGGTGCACCATGCCCTCCCCTCGAATCTGGATGGTCCTACCTGCAGCATCTTGTGAGTTTTTTCAATTTGATGCCACTATGAATGGCTCTGCCCACACACCCATGTCATCCTTCCACAGAGATCTATAAATGAAAACAATATATTTCCCACCTTCCCTAAAGGTCTCAATGTCACTTCATTTTCTCCAGCCTCATAAATGAAGGGCTGAAGGAATAGTCTGCAGAAGCTTTGGCACTGCACCCGCAATCTGGTGATCACAACTGCAATGTTTTGCATGCTCCAATGCAAAGAAATAATACATTTTCTTTTTAATCAATATGGGTGCGTTTGTTATTTTTTTTTGCAAAAGGTGGATTTATTATCATCATACATACAGAGTCGCCCCCCCCCCCCATCCAGCAGTGGATTAGGGCCGTCAATACCACCCTCCCCTACAAAAATGTACTGTATTCACACAGGAGTTGCCCTAATAAATACAACAAAATATAGGACAGATAGCTTGAGGACACCTCCACTTATACTGACGAGGAGTAACCCTCACCTATCGTGCGCAACTCCCTCTATCCCAAGCTACACACACTTACTTTCAAAACCAATGTGTGCGTGTCTCCCCACACTGAGGCATACCACCCCCCACCAGGGTATGATCAGTTCTATTAGTTATAGGTTCTGGTAATCCTCGCAATCTTGACCTTTTATATTAATACACTCTGTATGGTTATGTCCATGCTTTATCCTCATGAATAGTGCCTGTTGCACGTTGTGCTTGTTTATATATTCTTTCAATATGCTCAATAAAACATTATTTTTGATTAAAAAAAAAAAGTTATTATTATACAGGATTTATATAGCTCCAACAGTTTGTGCAGCACTTTACAATGTAGAGGGGGGACAGTACAATTACAATAAGGCTCAATACAGAATGAATAGGAGGGCTCTGCTCGTGGAGCTTATAATCTTAAAGGGAGGGGGTGGTGGTACAAAAGTTAATAGCTGCGGAGGGTGATCTCATGGAGGTGACTCGAGTACAGTTCTTAGGTGAAAGTGGGGTAGGCTTCCCTGAATAAGTGAGTTTTCAGGGATTGCCTATAAGGCAGACAAGGTAGGGATGACCGGACATACTGGGGCAGGGAGTTCCAGAGGATGGGAGAGGCTCTGGAGAAGTCCTGAAGGTGGGGAGGAGCGGAGGCGACGATTTGGGCGATTTCTAAAGATGAGGTTGGTGATGTAGCTGGGGGCGATGTTGTGGATGGCCTTGTATGTTGTGGTTAGGATTTTTCATTTTATATGATGGGGTAGGGGAAGCCTGTGAAGAGATTGGTAGAGAGGGGCAGCAGTCACGGATCGGTTTATAAAGGTATATAAGTGTATAAGTCTAGCAGCAGCATTTATAATAGACTGATGGGGGATAGCCTGTGTAAAGGTAGGCCAGTGAGGAGGGAGTTGCAGTAGTCGAGGCAGGAATAACCCGAATACGTTGTTTTGTAGTGTCGTTAGGAAGGGGTGAATTACCCTTTAAAGTAGATATTCACTTTGGTTGTACTAAGTGAACACTAAATAACCAAAAACCACATGTACCTTGATAAATGTATAGGGCAATGTTTGGAGTCTGTTTGTGCGCCGATATTCAAGTAATCCACCTTTAAAACTGCTGGCTATTATCAGCGTCACCATGCAACTTGTGATGTCACTCAGCCCCCTCACAAGCTTTACGTCCCATGATTGACGGAATACAGGCAAAGTCAAAGCACTTTTAAAACGCAGTTTCCCAATTGGTGAATGCGCCATGCATGTCTGTTATTAGTGAAAGACGTTTCATTAGAACCAGAGACTATGACGTCATGTGTCGTCTAATGCTTTTTGAGCACAATGAATATCTGACTGTGGACTTTTATACAGAAAGCTGTAAAAGAAAGAGAAGTGCATAAATCTATACATACATACATACATAGACTTAGTGGGAGTATTGTTTTCACTTGTCTGTATTGATGGACGCTTGCCATTTGATTGAGTGTATTTCTACTTTAAAGCAAGCTCTTGCAGCTCTCTGTATGTGCAGGTACTGTGAAGCAAATCATCCTCAATGTTCCCAGCAATGGCTCAGCAGTTCAGCTCTCCCTCCCAGAGCTCCTGCCAGGTTTGCCAGCAAATACATCTATAAAGTCTAAGTTAAGCAGGGACCAAAAATGTAGTTTAATACATTTCTACATAGTTACAGCACAAACATGCAAATGTACAATAACATTTTAAAGCTAAATCCATAGGTCTTTTACATTATAACACAGAAAAGGTTGAAAAATATTAGCAAGACCACAGGAGACATTAAAGAAAATCAAGACATTAACTCACCTGCTTTGCCCGAACCAAGTCACTGGAGAAGACATGAGTAAATTTCACACCGCTGAGAAATCTGCCAGCAGCTTCAGCCTGCTTGAAGCCAATTTCAGAGAGAGGAGCATCCACACCCTGTCCTGTAGACATGACATATGGGCTAATTTAATAAAGCAAAAAGCAATATACAAACTACAGTAGCCTGTATCCTAAATCAGTCATGATGTTTCAGTGATTTATTAAAAAATTGCAATTTTTTTGGTTGCTATGGGTCATTATGCCAGCCAGCTTACTTCCTCTCCTTGAGTGTCGCCCTGCAGTGCACTGGGTATCGGAAAAACTCCCATAGTTTTCTATCACATGTATCAAGCGGAGTTGTGCTGGGACCAGGAGCCCCAGTAGATGATTTGTATAGATCAGTGGTCTCCAAACTGAGGCCCAGGGCAAGATGTGGCCCTTTGCTTGCCTTTATCTGGCCCTCGGGGCACTATTTCACCAACTGACACCAATGATGGGTCACCATTCCCCCTATTAACCCTCTCAATGGGGCGCTATTTCTCCTTTAAAGACCAATGATGGGACACTTATGCCAGGGCATTTTATACACCCACTAGTCACAGTCCAGCCCCCCCAAAGCCTGAAGGACAGTAAATTGGCCCTTTGCTTGGAAAGTTTATAGACCTCTTGTATAGATGAAACAGACATCCACAGCTTTACAGTTACTTCCCTCTAATCTACAGACTGGATCTTCAAAGAATTATTGCACGATATTCATAGCTTGTAACACTTTTACCTGGACTAGTTTTGTAATGCTGAAGATGTTTTGCCACCCATCCAAATGGCTCAGTTCTAATGAATGAAGGAAACATATCCCAGCATTTAAATCCACATGGGTAACTTGCCTTGAGCCAATCACCATGGAATGTGTCAAGACAGATGTTGACTGTCTGAGAACGTTACGGGAGGTGTGAGACCATCTTGTTCTTATGTACATCAATGCTCACACCACCAATTACCAAGTCAGGCTTCATGCACGCTGGGCCCAGCTCTCCTGAACGCCTTACCCCTGGCATAGAAAAGCCGTGTCAAAACTGCGCATAAAACCGTGTTTAGGCATGTCAAGCGAATGGGTGTTAATTCATTTCATTGTCCAGAATGATCAATTTTTTCTGGCCATTAAAATAAATTAAACGCTCATGTGTCGAATACCCCTAACATTAACACGCATTTAGGCGTGTCAGGCATTTTTTTCTACCAAAACGCTGCTGCTCCTCAATGCACTGACATTAGGGTTTTTTCTGCCTCTAAACGTCTATGTGTGCATGGATATATAGGCGAACAATGAAGGGTGTTTAGAGGCAGAAAAAAGTAGACCCATTGTGCATGAGGCCTAAGGTGTAATTCCAACACTTATTAGACTGTTGAAACCACTTGGATGATAAAAGGAATTCAACATAACTAAACAAGTCCAGTGAAACTACCTCCAGCTATACCACAACCTGGATCAATAAAAACCTTCACAGACAGACATAAGTGCTGCTGCAGAGCAACCTGGAAGACCCTGAAACCAAAGGTGCCTCGAGTACTCAGATTTTGACTATTACAAAAGTCACAACTGAGGTCCGCCTCCATTATATGCCATGTGGAGCCTCAGCAAACTATTGCGAGTTGCCTGTGGCAGTGGGTGCGTTTCAGTGCAGACCTTTGTATACTGCAGGTCACGGATCTCAAGGGGTGTCCTTCAAGAGCCTTTTGAAAGGGGAGCCCTTTAGATTGGCACTGTTGGAAGATCTGTTGGAAAAGCTACTTTGCTATGTGGGCACTGGTGACAGGTACTCTTTGTTAACCCTTGTTCGCTGAAAAACAGTAAAAACATTTTTTATAAATCCTACCTTGCAGTAGTTTTTCTTTGTTGTAGCGTGTTTCCCCACTGCATGGAGGAGAGAGAGAGAGAGAGTTTGTTAATATGCATAGCTGAAAATTCCACAGATACACACATGAAGCAGCGGACAAAACAAAAATAGTATAAAATACACATTTTGCAGTCTATTCTGGAGAACACATATCATTTTCTGATCAGCGCCCTCATATGCTTCAAAATGCTCTATGTTGTTATTTGAAAACAAGCGTAAAAGCCGTTGGTCATTGGCCAGCCTGTACAGGAGAGGTATGATGGCTAAATAAAGTCCTCAGAGATGTCCTACAGAGAAGACCTTGTGCACCAGCACTTCGAGTACCACCACTTAGAGGTTGCCCTAGTGCACCCGCTGACAGCATGCAGAGTGGCAGCAGTGTGCCCTCAACACTCCAGCACCAAAAGAAGCCAAAACTGTCAGGCAGAGTGATCTACATGTAAGTGATCTGAATATACCAAGAGCTGCAGAACTTGGCATTTGTTCTGCGTTCTCTTGTTGGACCCTCTACTGGCCTGATCTTTAGCTTCTGCTTGTGGTCAGAGTTGTTATTTGCAGATCCACCACTTTATTCTTAAGTTGCAGATTTCCTGCCACTTCACCTTATAGTTATGGACCTATAAGCTCTACACTCAGCAATTTATTGTGAGCGCTTGACAAGCGTTTTGGGCACGTGACATTTACTGTTACAGAGTAATCTCCACCTGACAGTAGAAGTGAAGTACCAGACGACAGCATGGGAGTGTGTGCTCTGTTAAGAAAACACAGAACACCAATGCTGGGGGTTGTTTTAAATGTAATTGTTGGCAACTATGCAAGAGATCTTGTCTCAGAGTCCTGCACTTTGGGTGGATTGATATGTTAGGTTCAATCTATCTGCATAAAGTCGGAATCATACTTCTAGCTACTGCTGTACGCCCTCTGCTGGCCAACTCTGCTCCCTCCCCCAGCAAGCATGACATTTCATTTCATGATGATGGGGGAAATTAAAAAAGAATCCTCCCAGGGGGACAGATATAGTAGGTGGGACATTGTAGAAGAAATATTATACTCGCCTCGGAACTCTGTGTTCCCAGCAGTGACGTAAAGGGTAGAGGTCATAGAAAGGAATTAAGCCGGCCATGCATAGATCGAATTTCGGCTGGTTCAGCAGAGACTGGCCGAATTTCGATCCATGTATTGGCACTGTGGTTGTACAGAAGTTGATCTAACAATCGACTTCTGTTCAACCAGCCTATTGGAAAATTTCCACTCAATTGGCACTGCATGCTATAGCCGGCAGCGCTGATCAGCATGTTCTGACAGCAGGCGAGTCTGTTGTCAGAATACAAAGACACAGAGGGTACGATTCCACATCGAGTGTGTGGATGGGGAAATAAAGTCAGTTTTCAACCATCAGGTTGAACGGAAAAAAAAAAATCTCAGGCCAGCCTTAGAGCCTGAACTCAGGCCCACAGGCAGCTAACACTACTGGAAGAGTCAGCAGTGCTGGGAGAAACAGGCCGCCGGAGAGGCGAGTTCGGTGCGATGATGTGCTAAAGGAGTTGAGGATCTTCACTTAAAGCTGAAGTTTAGGTATGGCCTTTTTGTATAGTTACATTAGTCAAGCTTGGACCATACCTGACCAATCCCTGTGGAAGCTAGAAATCACTGTAATAGGCACAGCTACTACACTGATCTCTGCTAGCTTCAGGGCCCCATGCTGCCTGATGAACATAGGGGGTCATTCGCTCAGCACAGGTGCCATTCACAGAATGTCTTATTGAATGCAAAGCATTTTCTGACTGGATGGGGATCATGACATCACTGCCCTATCTCTCCATCTTGTGTAAGGATGGGCTCGGGCGTGTTCGCACAGCGCACGTGCAGAGCCCGCCAGGAAGTCGGCACGGGCGCTGCGCTAATCACAGGCAATGAGACATTTCCCGATGTGCGGCTGCAGAGATTGGGAAATGTCTCACTGCCTGTGATTAGCACAGCGCCCGTGCCGACTTCCTGGCGGGCTCTGCCAATCAATCATCCTTAATCTTGTGTAATCAGAGAACACTTTGCATTCATTGAGAAAATTCAAAGTGTTCTCTTAGAGCTGGTTTACATATGTCTGGCTACGGTTTCTATGCGATTTTTAAAAGGAGTCCGATGCGGTTTCGTTCATCAGTTCAGATGCAATTTTTTTTAAAGTGTATATCACTTGAAATCGCACCTGACTCTTTTTAAAATCAAACTGTGGCCAGCCCACACATACCAGAACCAGCTTCATAGAAAGCCAGTTCAATTCACATGTTATGCGAATTGGGGGGCGATTCAAAATGCATCAGATTTGCATATGTGTCTTCCAAGCCTCAATTGCCCCTGTGCTGACTGAGCATCCTCCTGCATTCACTGTGCCACAGGGCAGCTGCTTGGCACCGGACCCAGAAGCCTTCAGAGACCATTGTAGAAGTGGTCTCTACTACAGTGATTTCCAGCTTTCACGAGGATCCCACATGTATGACACATACATATTTACATGGGTCCAATGTAAACACCATCATACCTAAACTTCAGCTTTAATTAATTTCAAGAATTGAATCAGGTGAAAAGCAAATCCCTGCTTATTTCACCTACACATGATTAGATATTCAGAATGAATACAGCTTATATTTCCTGAGGGCTGGTTCACACCAGAACACTGTGCGTGAAAGGAGCGTCCCGTGTGCATTTCCCCCACCGCATTCAAGACGCAATGCTTTTCGCAATCTGTTTTGGGTGCCAATACCTTGTTAATGGCAGATGCAAAAGCAGTGCATTTGTGGGCACCAGATTACATGGCACCGCAATGTGCGATTTGGTGGCGTGTATTTTTCAAAAATAGTGCAGGGACCGCTATTTGTACGTTCCGGTGCAATCTGCAGGCTGCAGGCTGAACAGGCTGCCAAATTGCACTGCAAACCGCGTTCCTGTGAGATTCTAGTGTGAACTGGCCCTAAGTGAAGATTCTCAACTCAGTATGCTTTCAATAAAAGGCCACTTCACACCAACGTGCGGTGTGGAAAAACGCGCATTCTGTGCACGCTACCCGCACTCCAGGTGAACGCGCTGCCCTTGCGAGTCACATGCAGGTACAAATTAAATGTTAATGGCGCCTCAAATGCATCTCGCGTTTGTGGCCACGCGGTTTAGTGCAGCGCATTCTGAAAAAGCAGTACTTGTTCCTGTGCATTTTGAAGCCCATCCACATGAATGGCCTGGCAAAACAGACCACATGGGAATGTGTGGGAATGGGCACATTCTGGTGCGATTCAGCCCTCACAGGGAACTGCTTAGACCCCTTTCACGCTAAAAAAAGGACCCAAAAAGCTCACGAAAACCTATTTCCATTAAAATCAATGATTGCTTTCACACTGGGGCGGTGCAGGGCGGTGAAAAAACGCCCCTCTCCATTGAAATTAATGGAAAGCTCTACAAAAGCGCTCAAATATTTTACTGGCAGTTTAGAAGTGCCTCAGTATGAAAGGGGCCTTAAGGCCCCTTTCACACCAGTGTTCCACCTGTCCGTTTTTCATCCATCCATTGATAGATTAAGGACAGACAGCAATACATTCTCATGGGCAAATAGAGATAAACTGATGATCATCCTTCAGGCCGCTTTCACACTGGGGCGGGAGGTGTGTCGGCAGTAAAGCGCCGATATTTTTAGCGGCGGTATTTGGCCGCTAGCGGGGGGCGGTTTAACCCCCCCCTAGTGGCTGTGAAAGGGTTAAAAACCACCGCAAAGCACCTCTGCAGAGGCGCTTTGCCGGCGGTATAGCTGCAGTGCCCCATTGATTTCACTGCTCCAAAGATGCTGCTAGCAGGACTTTTTTCAGCGTCCTGCTGGCGCACCGCTCCAGTGTGAAAGCCCCGAGGCTTTCACACTGGAGACACAGCAGCGGCTGTTTCCGGTCGGTTTGCAGGCGATATTTTTAGCGCAATAGCGCCTGCAAAACGACCCAGTGTGAAAGGGGTCTTACATCTGCATCCGTTCAGGTCCCTCCTTTTAACCTCTTCCCACCGGCGGTCCGCATATATGCAGCCCTATGTAAACATTTCTCAAAGCTGAGAGCGGGCACCCAGCACATCGATCATGATCGGGAGCTTTCCGATCATGTGACCGCTGTGACAGCCAATCACAGCGGTCACATGACCCAAAATACCCCCCTCCCGGGGTTCTATCGAGAAATGCCCTCCGATGAAAAATGCCTCCGATGGGTCTGCGCATGCGCAATGTGGAACATCACTGCAGCTGATATGTTGATCAGCTGGCGTGATGTCAACACGGCGCATGCGCAGATTGTCTGAGGCAGTATCTGACGATCTGCTAAGCGCCAAGAGAGAATGAAATTGTCAGATTCTGCCTCACTGTTGTGGGGGTGCCATGTTGACGTCACGCCAGCTGATCAACATATCAACTGGAGTGAAGTTGCATATTGCGCATGCGCAGACACATCGGAGGCATTGTTCGACGGAGGGCATTTCTTGATAGACTATCCATATCTAGAAGCCCCTAAAGGGCCAGTGTTCTGCCAGAAGTGCCAAAATCTCCAACCCCGCCACTTCCGGTGTCTCTCCAGCAGCAATAATTGGAGATTTGGACGAGTTGGCTGTTTTCACAGAACACCGGGTAAGGAGGAAAAAAGGTGTCGCCTCCTTGGAGGCGGTCATGTTGTTGGTTAGTATCGAGTGGATTAACAATGTCCACTGATTATATGGGGTACCGTAGTGTATACGCTGCTGCTGCTCTGTGAAAACAGCCAACTCGTCCAAATCTCAAATTGTTGGTGCTGCAGAGTCACCGGTAGTGACGTGGTTGGAGATTTTGGCGAGTTTTCGGCAGAACACCAGCAGGAAGGGGAAATGGGACAAGTCTCTATTTTTGTTCTGGAAGCAGATGAAAGGAACAGAACTAAATGGAAGACGGATGTAAACTGAATCCGTTTTTCTTAGCAAAAATATTACTGAATGGATGAAGTCCGTATGAAAGGGGCCTTCGATTTATTTTATTTTTTTATGACAGTGTCATTTTTAGCGCAATGTGCACCAATGCACAGTAGTGTGTCGATGAACACACACATAAGTGAGAATCAGGCCTTAGATAAATGGCGTAATGACAAGAGAAAATAGAATGCAATTGTCCTCTATGTGACCTGTTCACACCGCAATACCAGTGTGATGCGCGGCGTGGAAAAATGCGGTCACGCCACATTTTTCCAGTGTGTTGATGGCGCTGCACATTCTCAATAAAGTTAGAGAAAAAAAATGTAAACAGTGCGATGTGCTGAAGCAGTGCACCAAACCTCAAAAGTCATCAGCCTGGGCAATAAAATGGAGCATTTTCATGTGTGACCACTGCCAACGTCCCCAAATTTCTGGGGTTAGATTTTAAGTTTTCATTCCTTCCCCTCCCCCCTTTCTATGACATACACAGGCTTCTATTGATCCATGTGTATTTGATCCACATTTAGAAATAAAACACTTGATGATAATATTTATAGATCTTCTCTGGTTTTCTTTGTCTCTTGATATTGTCACTTTGTGTAAACCTGAAAATAATAATAAATAGGGGATAGTGGGAGACGTGTGCCCCCCCCAGGCAGGAGCCAGTGGGAGACGTGTGCCCCCCCCCCCCCCAGGCAGGAGCCATTGGGAGACGTGTGCCCCCCCCCCCAGGCAGGAGCCAGTGGGAGACGTGTGCCCCCCCCCAGGCAGGAGCCAGTGGGAGACGTGTGCCCCCCCCCCAGGCAAGAGCCAGTGGGAGACGTGTGCCCCCCCCAGGCAGGAGCCAGTGGGAGACGTGTGCCCCCCCCCAGGCAGGAGCCATTGGGAGACGTGTGCCCCCCCCCCCCCAGGCAGGAGCCATTGGGAGACGTGTGCCCCCCCCCCCAGGCAGGAGCCATTGGGAGACGTGTGCCCCCCCCCCCCAGGCAGGAGCCATTGGGAGACGTGTGCCCCCCCCAGGCAGGATCCAGTGGGAGACGTGTGGCCCCCCCCAGGCAGGATCCAGTGGGAGACGTGTGGCCCCCCCCCAGGCAGGAGCCAGTGGGAGACGTGTGGCCCCCCCCCCCCCGGCAGGAGCCAGTGGGAGACGTGTGGCCCCCCCCGGCAGGATCCAGTGGGAGACGTGTGGCCCCCCCCGGCAGGAGCCAGTGGGAGACGTGTGGCCCCCCCCAGGCAGGATCCAGTGGGAGACGTGTGGCCCCCCCCAGGCAGGATCCAGTGGGAGACGTGTGGCCCCCCCCCAGGCAGGATCCAGTGGGAGACGTGTGGCCCCCCCCAGGCAGGATCCAGTGGGAGACGTGTGGCCCCCCCCAGGCAGGATCCAGTGGGAGACGTGTGGCCCCCCAGGCAGGATCCAGTGGGAGACGTGTACCCCCCCGGCAGGAGCCAGTGGGAGACGTGTGGCCCCCCCAGGCAGGAGCCAGTGGGAGACGTGTGGCCCCCCCAGGCAGGATCCAGTGGGAGATGTGTGGCCCCCCCAGGCAGGATCCAGTGGGAGACGTGTGGCCCCCACAGGCAGGATCCAGTGGGAGACGTGTGGCCCCCACAGGCAGGATCCAGTGGGAGACGTGTGGCCCCCCAGGCAGGATCCAGTGGGAGACGTGTGGCCCCCACAGGCAGGATCCAGTGGGAGACGTGTGGCCCCCCAGGCAGGATCCAGTGGGAGACGTGTGGCCCCCCCAGGCAGGATCCAGTGGGAGACGTGTGGCCCCCCCAGGCAGGATCCAGTGGGAGACGTGTGGCCCCCCCAGGCAGGATCCAGTGGGAGACATGTGGCCCCCCCCGGCAGGAGCCAGTGGGAGACGTGTGGCCCCCCCAGGCAGGATCCAGTGGGAGACGTGTGGCCCCCCCAGGCAGGATCCAGTGGGAGACGTGTGGCCCCCCCCGGCAGGAGCCAGTGGGAGACGTGTGGCCCCCCTAGGCAGGAGCCAGTGGGAGACGTGTGGCCCCCCCAGGCAGGATCCAGTGGGAGACGTGTGGCCCCCCAGGCAGGATCCAGTGGGAGACGTGTGGCCCCCCAGGCAGGATCCAGTGGGAGACGTGTGGCCCCCCAGGCAGGATCCAGTGGGAGACGTGTGGCCCCCCTAGGCAGGAGCCAGTGGGAGACGTGTGGCCCCCCTAGGCAGGAGCCAGTGGGAGACGTGTGGCCCCCCCAGGCAGGATCCAGTGGGAGACGTGTGGCCCCCCAGGCAGGATCCAGTGGGAGACGTGTGGCCCCCCAGGCAGGATCCAGTGGGAGACGTGTGGCCCCCCCAGGCAGGATCCAGTGGGAGACGTGTACCCCCCCCCAGGCAGGATCCAGTGGGAGACGTGTGGCCCCCACAGGCAGGATCCAGTGGGAGACGTGTGGCCCCGCCAGGCAGGAGCCAGTGGGAGACGTGTGGCCCCGCCAGGCAGGAGCCAGTGGGAGACGTGTGGCCCCCCTAGGCAGGAGCCAGTGGGAGACGTGTGGCCCCCCCCAGGCAGGAGCCAGTGGGAGACGTGTGGCCCCCCAGGCAGGAGCCAGTGGGAGACGTGTGGCCCCCCAGGCAGGAGCCAGTGGGAGACTTGTGGCCCCCCAGGCAGGAGCCAGTGGGAGACGTGTGGCCCCCAGTGATTGATCCCCTCTCTGTCTCACTGGTGACCTTTCTCATCTGCAGACAGACAGCCGCCTGGTGTACAGAGGGGTGGGGGATCTACTTACTGTCTGACGATGGTTAAGGCGAAGCTGGCCATGGTGGTAGGACTCCTCTGCCGGGCACACACACATGCCCCGATCACCGTACCAGTCCTCCACTGCTCTGCATTGCGGGGCGACTATGAGACTGATTCAATGTAACACCGTCTCAGCCAATCACGACGCGGGACGGAGAGCCGCTCGCGCTGACTGGAGCTCACGGGCGCGCTGATTGGCTGGCGCGGACAATGTGGACCCTGACTGGCGTGAATGCACCTTCCTCTGGGTGAGTCTGGGCTTTCTCCTTACTCATTGTGAGAGCTCAGAGGAGGTAAGCTGACACTCAGCTACACACAAAGCTCTTCAATAGGGCACTGCTGGAGGTTTGTTGCAGCAGCTGCTCACAGCTATGACTGGAAAGGATCTCATTCTAATGCCACAACTTTTTATATTGTGTGGAGAGTAGAATAGAATTAATGTTCCTAGCTGTGTCCTGTCCAAGAGATTCCCCATCACTTCCTGTCCTCTACAACCAACAGGAAGTGAGGAGACCTCTCCAGGTGAGGCGAACCTTCTCTCAGACATTCCTCTGAGCTTTCTCCCTTTATAAAGAGGAGCGGATAGGGGTGTGGCTACGTAACGCAGAATATGGGGTGTGGTGTAAAGGGCTACAGTTACCAAGCACCTGAGTCCACACTACACAGTCCTTGTACTACGGCCGGGCTACTGAGCAAAAGCCAAGCATTGAAACACTCTGCGCAGTAACATGGAGGTACAGCGCAGCATAAACATTGCAGCAGTTAGGATTCGAATGTGCAGCTAGGGGGCGGTATAACCCGGTGATTGAGCTGCAGTTTTACCGCCACTCCCCCCAACCACCCATCTGAACCTGCGTATGCAGCTCTCAAGGCTAAACACATGCCGCAGCCATGGTACTGTGCTACGTTCCCGCCATGGAATGCAAGTCTATGGGGCCGTGCTGCAATCATGGCATTTACAG
Source organism: Lithobates clamitans (assembly GCA_037952925.1). Taxonomy (NCBI): domain Eukaryota; kingdom Metazoa; phylum Chordata; class Amphibia; order Anura; family Ranidae; genus Lithobates; species Lithobates clamitans. The sequence goes on along the minus strand of JBBGZY010000252.1, from coordinate 2,986,305 downwards.
GGTTAAAGAGGAACTGCAGTCTACTCACATAATTTGTAATAAATACATCTATTCTGAAGCTTCCCTCCAACCACTTTTCATATTATTTTATTCTGTAGTTGCCCAATATGCTGCAGAAATCTCCCTCCACTGAGCCTGGCTGCAACCATTTTAACTGTGGGCAGCTGAAGCTGCTGCCTGTTCACTTCCTGGATTTACACAGACACACAGAGGCACACCTCCAGCTCTGCAGCTCTCATTGGCCCTCTTTTGATTCATCCCCCCTGCCTTCCTGGCAAACTCACAAGAGCGAGAGAGAGAGCTGTGCATGATGAGATAAGCCTAGGCTAATGACTAAAGATGAGCTCCGGCGTGTTCGCACAGCCCGCCACGAAGTAGGCACGGCGCTGCGCTAATCACAGGCAGTGAGACATTTCCAGATCTCTGCAGCTGTAGATCGGGAAATATCTCACTGCCTGTGATTAGTGCAGCACCGTGCCTACTTCCTGGCGGGCTCTGCACGTGGGCTGTACGAACACGCCGGAGGTCATCCTTACTAATGCCCAGACAAGAAACAGATAGTGGGCTGTACAAGGTATTTACTGGCAGAAAAAAAAATGTTTTACTATCCAAAGTTAAAACAACAAGCGCAGAAGATTTAATAGATGGAAAGTTGAAAAAAATGACTGAAGGTCCGCTTTAACCACTTCAGCCCTGGAAGGTTTTACCCCCATTAATGACCAGAGCATTTTTTGCGATTCGGCACTGTGTCGCTTTAACTGACAATTGCGCGGTCGTGAGACCTTGTACCCAAACTAAATTAACGTCCTTGTGATCCCACAAATAGAGCTTTCTTTTGGTGGTATTTGATCACCTCTGCGGTTTTTATTTCTTGCGCTATAAACAAAAAAAAGCGTCAATTTTGAAAAAAAAAATTATATTTTTTATATTTGTATATTGATTGGTTTGCGCAAAAATTCTAGCGTCCGCAAAATAGGGAATAGATTTATGGCATGTTGATTATTATTTTTTTTTTTTACTAGTAATGCAGCAATCTGCAATTTTTATTATGACTGCAACATTACGGCGGACAGATCGGACACTTTTTTTGGGACCATTGACATTTATAGAGCTATTAATAGACATTTAGAGCTAAAAATAGCCACTGATTACTGTGTAAATGTCACTGGCAGGGAAAGGGTTAACACTAGGGGGCAATCAAGGGGTTAACTGTGTTCCCTATGAGTGTTTCTAACTGTAGGGGGGGATTGCCTGTGTACAAAGCAATCGAGGGGCGCCGGAGGACATTGAGTCCTTCCGACCCACGGGCAGCTCCCGCAGCGTGCAGCAGGAGCGAGCGCGCGACAACCACAACTGAACCTGCGTGAGCTGCCGTACACTTACGGCGATTTGCGCACGAGAGCCATTGTGCCGCCATCATACGATGGCGGACGGTCTTTAAGCGGTTAATCGGTGAGGCGCCAACATAACATCTCTTTCCTGCCTGTCAAATAATGATGGGCTCAGGCGTGTTTGGATCGTATCCACCAGGAAGCCATCACTGCACACCACCAATCATAGGCAGCGTGTGTGTGTGTGTGCAGCTGCAGGCCAGGAAATGCCTCGCTGCCTATGATTGGCGGTGTGCAGTGACAGCTTCCTGGCGGATACGATCCAAACAGGCCTGAGACCATCCCTACTGTCAAAGAGGGATCGCTCTTCAGGAGGCACTGAACATGTGAACGAGCCCTCAAGGCTGCTGTCACGCTGATGCGTTTTTACCGTGCTTATAAGGCAGCAAAAACGCAATCCCTTTCAATGCTTGGGACTCTTAACACCACTGTGCTGCGGGTGTGGTGAGTTTTAAAAAGTCCTGCAGGCTGCACCTTTGGTGCGGTTTTGAAAACTGATAAACGGCACTGATGGGCATTGATATGCTGCACTAATGAAGAGGCACTGATGAGGCAGCACTGATAGGCTGCCCTGATGGCCACTGATGAGATGGCACTGATAAACGGCACTGATGGGCATTGATATGCTGCACTAATAAAGAGGCACTGATGAGGCAGCACTGATATGCTGCACTGATTGGCAATGATGGGGGTGCACTGGAAAAACAGTTAATGGCTTTCCTTTCCTCACACACTGACAATGCTGAGTAAAGGAATTTGGACACAGCGGATCACATGGTAAAGAGCCAATGTCCTTGGCTCTTTACCCTAATCGTTGATGCTCTGATGGATATGGCTCACCACGATCACCATGCTGCACACCCCTGGGGGCACGCACGAGCAGCGTGACAGGGAGGACGTTATATAACATCCACCTGAAAGGAGGTTAAACTGGTTAAAGGAGAAGTATTGCTAAAGCTATTTTGGCTGCACTTCACCTGTGGTTCACAGGAGTGCAGTTACTTCTGCACTCCAGTGACCTGTTTTCAGCCGACCGCAGGCTTTAGCTGACATCACAGAACCAGTCCAGGCTCTCAAAAGATCTTGGATCAACAGCTGGCTCAGCCTCTCAGTGACCGGCTAAGAGCCTGAGCCAACCACTCCCACCCCCTCCAGAGCCCATTGCTCCAGTGAGCGCTGGAGGGGCAGAGCAGAGAGCTGGACATTGACAGTCACTGGCTCTCTGCAGGCTGAGAACGGAGAGCTGAGCAATCAGAGGCGTTTGATCGCTCATTTATTGGCCTTAGGAACAGCTGCAGCTGGGATCGGTGCGGCAGCAATCTAGGTGATACCCACTGATACAAGGGAGCTGATTTGGACTTAACCTACCCACCCAGCACAAAATAACCACCAAACTATTCAAATGTAATGTTCCCATACTCAGATACCTACACATCACCAACATACAATACAAAACCTTTAATGACATTTAGTTTACACATAATACACAAATTGCACAATCTCCACATTTTAAAAACAATGAGCACTATTTCCCCAAACTTCCATACATATACTGTAATATCAATATGAATGTATAAATAAGCCACATGTAAATTAATTAAACTCTTAAGAAGAGTGAGGAGCCTGTCCAGGTGAGTAGTTTAGAATGATCCTGAAGTCAAGGAAGCTTCAAAGTTATAGAGAATATACTGCAGAGTTCAGATGTGTCATTTGGGTGCCTGATAAGATGTCAATGGTTGACCATACTGATCCATATCCATAAATAGCCCCCTAAATAGCCTCTCAATGTGACATCAATATCCAACCTCATTGATGCAAGTACAAAAGTAGCCCCAAAAAGAGCCTCCTCAATGTGATCAATGTTGGGGTGCACCCCAAATCTCCCGATGGGTGCTGTGGTCTAAAGGAGGACACTCACATTAGATGGTATCACCTCTGTTACACGTTATCAGATATAATTTATGTGGTGGCATGAATAGACCTCATTTGCACACCAGCCAACAGAGTAATCCGTTTTTGCCCCAGCAAAATCGGAGCTTGGAGGGCAGGGGTCAGAACCAGGGGCAGACTGGGCTGGGGGGGGAGTGCCCCCCGGGCCACTCTGATGCACCCTGAGAAAGGCCACACCTGAGCCTTTGATCAGTGCCAAATACCAGTCTTGGTGGCTCCACCTCCACCCAGCCAGGAGTCAATGGCTGGGTGTGGGTGAGCTGTGCTGTCTGTGGCTGCCAGTGCCGATGCTGTTACTCAATATCTCACTTACACAAATCCTGTAAGTGAGATATTAAGAGACAGGATTTGGAGTGAACAGTGTAGGATGCTGAAGAGGCCAATAACCCCCCCCCCCCCTTGTGATCTAGCTGGCCTCAGTGGCTCCGCCTCAGCCCAGCCGGGAGTGCGGGAACCCAGTGCACTGTGCTGTCTGTGGCTGCCAAAGCTGAACCTGTTACTCAGAATCTCACTCACACAAATCCTGTAAGTGAGATATTGTGAGACAGGATACAGAGTGGACAGCTCAGGGTGCTGAAGAGGCCCATCATTTTTGCCCTGCGTCCTTGTGATCTAGCCAACCCTTGCAGACCCAAAACCATACTCCACCCCCTAATGTGGACACACACACACACTCTGCTGTAAGTATGGAAGGTGTGTGTGCAGCATGCAACAAATTGGAGGACCCACACACTAGACCCTGCAAAATTGGTGAGTGAGTCCACTGTCCAAACACGGTTAGAAACCACTCCCTAGGAGCACATTTAACCCTTTGATCACCCCAATGATAACCCTTTCCCTGCCAGTGTCATTAGTGCAGTGACAGTGCATTTTTTTTAGCACCGATCACTGTATTAGTGTTGCTGATCCCCAAAAAGTGTCACTTAGTGTCCAGTTTGTCCGCCGCAAAGTTGCAGTCCCGCTAAAAATCGCTGATCGCCGCCATTACTAGTAAAGAAAAAGAAAAAATTCACAAATCTATTCCATAGCTTGTAGATGCTATAACTTTTGCGCAAACCAACAATATACGCTTATTGGGATTTTTTTTTAACAAAAACCTAGCAGAATACGCATTGGCCTAAATTAATGATGAAATTATATTTTTTGCATTTTTTTATTGGGTGTTTTATAGCAGAAAGTAAAAAATATTGTTTTTTCTTAAATTGTCAGTCTTTTTGTGTTTATATCGCAAAAAATAAAAACCGAAGAGGTGATCAAATATTACACAATAAGAAAGCTCTATTATTGGGGGGAAAAAAAAGGACATTAATGCTTTTTGGTTACAGTGTCGCACAACCACGCAATGCAGTGCAGTAATGCAAAAAATGGCCTGGCCATAAAGGGGAGGTAAACCTTCAGGAGCGGTTAAAGGTTTTGTACTGTATGTTGGTGACTTGTAGGTATCTGGTTCTGGGAAAATTTCTTTTGGATAGAGTTTGGTGATTTTTTTTGTGTTGAGTCCAAATCAACTTATTTTATGAGTGGATATTATGATATTGATGTTCTGGTGATTCCTGCAAAGCATTGACCTTGAGCACTTATCTGTGATTTTTCCTTAGCCATCTAGGTGAGCATGATTTTTTTTTTGCAATTACAGAACTTCTCTTTTAGGAGGAACTTCAGCTTCACACCCCATATATTTTATTTAATCCCTTCTTACCTAATGGGGGGTTATCACATACTCTCCTGCCCAGGGGATCCAGCGTTGTCCTGTTACACTTTGCTTCTTCATTACCATGCTTCTTCACTACCATTGCCCGAGCCCTGTGCTGTCAATTTATTTTGTGACGTTATCAGGTGGTGGCTGTCTTCTCTAAGTTCAGGTGGCCTCCCGTGATAATGCAGGCGCTCCCCTACTGCAATCCACGGACCAACAGCGCCACCAATGAGTGAACCCTTTCCTGACAGTACCCCCCCCTAAAGGAGCGGCCTCCGAACGCTCCAACTAGTTTTAATTGTCCATAGTCTATGGCATCGTGCAGAATAGTGGATGAGGGCACTTCAGGCTGGTCATCAGGCACTTTAAACTGGACAGCGGGCACATCCGGGCAGACAGCGGGGACATCAGGGCAGACAGCGGGCTCCGGGTCATTGAGCTGGGCAGCAGGCTCCCTACTGGCAAGCCGTGTAACAGGCACTGGCTCGGCAAGCAGAGCTCGGCAAGCATCGGTTTAACAGACTGGGACACCAATATCAAGACATCAGGCTGGAAGGCAGGCAACGAGACATCAGGCTGGAAGGCAGGCACCAAGACATCAGGCTGGAAGGCAGGCACCCAGACATCAGGCTGAAAGGCAGGCACCGAGACATCGGGCTTAAAGGTAGGCACCGAGACATCAGGCTGAAAGGCAGGTACAGAGACATCAGGCTGAAAGGCAGGCCCTGAGACAACAGGCTGGACAGCAGGCACCAGGACATCGGACTGGAAGGCAGGCACATCGGACTGGAAGGCAGGCACATCGGACTGGAAAGCAGGCACCAGGACATCAGACTGGAAAGCGGGCACCAGGACATCAGACTGGATAGCAGGCACAGGGACGTCAGACTGGATAGCAGGCACAGGGACGTCAGACTGGGTAGCAGGTACTGGGACGTCAGACTGGGTAGCAGGCACTGGGTTGGCAGATTTAGGTGGGTAATCAGGTTCAACTGGCAAGAACCCAGGCTGGAACAGGTTGGTTGGTGTGGAGGCAGGTTGGGTTACTGGCAGGATGGTGTGGGTCGGAAAGAACTTTCATTTCTTTTTTGGCTTAGCCACTGCAGATTTGTAGGTAACAGCGGGGATGTGAGAAAAGGATGTAGTTGGGAAGAAGGAAGACCAGGGAACAGTGGCTGGAGGTGGGTTTTGTGGGATTCTTACAGGTGGAGGAGAAGAGGCAGGTGGATTGAAGGCAGGATAGGTGCAACAATTGGAGACTGGGTAAT